>LQNS02276866.1:4571730-4586938 GCA_001587735.2 Parhyale hawaiensis
TTCTTTCTCTCTCCTGTCTGAAATTGAGCTGCTCAATGCCATTCGTGTCTGCAGGTGTAGGCTGAGTGTATCTATTTATTCTCATTGTACGTGGCCACCAATATTTGTGTCTGGGCCTAATTACTAGGTTGAATTTTGGCTAGTTTGTTTGTACTTGTAAGCTTGTGAGCATATTTCGTGAACCCATTGTGTTCTTAATAAAAGCTAATTATTATTATTATTAATTATTATTAACAGCAAGCCGAATAACCCTGGGAATATCGAAAATTCAGTCAATGGCGAAACCGGACCCAGTTTCGGCGGTTTGGGAGCAGCGCCTGAACCTCCACCAAAGGTGACTGACTAGTGCTCAGGGTCCGGACAAGCCGCTGGATCTCTACATACTCGCAGACATCAGAAGAATGCTTACGATCCTCCCACATACCTGCAGGCTACAACTCGAAGCTATATAGTCGACTTAGCAGAGCCCAGCTTTAGTGGTGATTCTAAAGTGCCTCTATAATCATATAGTTTATGTTACATATTTGTCGGATTGCTAATATCTCGGCTAAATTTATTTGGCCATGTTAATTACAAAAATTACTTTTTGATAGCCCTCTTCCTACGCCAAGGAGGTTATGTATGTTTTCGTGGGATCGAGTGCGTCTTCGGAACTGTTTGTCTGTCACCAAGATAACTCAAAAAGCTATTGATGTCTCATCATGAAATTTACTGAGATTGTTGTAGTATGTTAAGAGGAACAGGTGGTTAACTTTTCGTGAAAATCCGTTCAACTATTCGTCTGCATGTCTAGCTGTTTTTTTTTTTATTGGTAACGTAACTGAAACAGTTATGAACAGATTTTCATGAAATTTGCATGTATTGTTAGGAATGTAAAAGGCACAAATGACAAAAATTATGTCCTGATCTTGTTGTGTGTTTTCTCAATGTTTGTTTTCATGTTTGTCAATAGCATAACCCAAAAAGTTATGAGTAGATCTTCATGAGTTGCAAACACTTAACGGCCAAAGCTTCCGAAGCAACCTTAATTTCCATCTCATTCTCTCTCCCGCTCCAACTACTCAGTTTGATATCTCTAAGCTCCGCATGTCAGCGGCTCTTGAACGTGCTTGCGTGCATTCAAGATCGTTTCTTGGGCTGGGACTCTTCAGCACCCCCCCCCCTCTTTTTTTCTCTCTCTCTTCTCTCCTGTCCTGGCAATAGCTCATAGAGTGCCGAGGCGTATGTTCTGGTGTCTCTTTGGGAATGGGCCTTTTGGTTCGTCTACTGCCGCCTATCTAATCTAATCTAATTTAGCAGATATTGTTGTAGAAATGTTAGAAGACCCGAATGATCAAATTTTGGTGATAATCTGTTTGTCCGCTGGAGTATTTGTTTATTTGTTTGTCTTACTGTTTGTCAGATCATTACTTAAAAGGTTTTGGACGGATCTCCTTAGACCATAAGAAAATTGCAAGACTTGACGAACGCCTCAGAAGTGCTCTCTTCGGGAGCTTTATACACTACTTATAACTTGAAAAACTCATTATAAATATATACATGTTATATATTTACTGTGCATGTATTTTTTAACAGTACCTACACAGTGTGTATGCATATGTGTTCGATCTCCGAATATTTTATGTTCATATATCAGATCTCCGTATGTTTGATTTCCGTGTTCGATCTCCATGTTCTCGATCTCTGTAAGATCGATTTCCGTCGGTGCGGTCTCCGTATATTCAATCTCCGTGTGTTTGATCTCCATCAAACCTCTGAGGCTGACTCACCCCAGCCCCTGGGGTTCGAGTGCTCGATCACACTCTCAGTACCATTGCTGTAAACCTTCTCCCGGTTCCCTTTCATATTGCCTACGCTAATTACCATACCTTATTCAGGGGCCGTGCTAGAAACACTGTTATCAAATCTCGTTGCAGTAATAACTAGTATGTGGCATATGCACATAGCTGGCCATGACACAGTTGGCAGCGAAGGATGGATATCACATATAAGGACAATTTATCTCTCTTTGAGATACGTACTGCGGGGCAACAAAAATCTCCTTTGATAACAAAACCGTTGCTCTAACGATAGCGGCAGAAGACCATCGCCGCCTTGAGTCTGTGCCAATTGTTATCGGAGTCAGAGGGTGCGTCTGAGTGCACCACGAATAGTGAAATAAATGAGTTAGAGAGATAAAGAAAACAAAATTGACGCAGAAAGTACATATGTGCTAGAGAAGAAGTGAGAAGGAATGAAATATTGTAAATAGAAGTAACAGAGGAAATATGATAAGCGGAGGAAAAAATAAGAAAAGAGAGCCAAAAAATAACAGAAAGCGGAAAAGAAGGTTAGGAAACATTTATGAAGAAAAATAGGCGAATGATAAGAAAAAAGATCGAAAGAAGGAAGACAATGTATATACGTATACATAAATATATCACAAAAATGAATTTTTCTCCTCAAAAATGGTAATTTACTGCGAAACCACTAAAGTCATTTTCCCACATGAAAATACAAAATTCCTATACAAACACGCATTACTTGATTAATTTATGTAATATTATACAAGAATTTTAAGACTTATGCCTTCAATTCCTATATACAACTATTCTGTGCGAACGTCTTGTAACTGTGCAATGAGCATCTGCAAATTATTGATAACATGACATCGACACTATAATTTTTTGGTGCCCTGTCATTGATTATTCTTTTGACCTACTGAAGCTCTTACTTAGCGGCATTCATATTTGCTTACTTGATTCTCATCGCTCCTTTCAGACAGAGCTTACAGCCGCCACATTATACGATATAAGAAATGGTTACACTTTCTACTGTCAGTGGCAATAGTATACGTAGAAACAATTAGGCTGTCTCACACGAGAGCACAAAATGCTAAATGTTACAGGTTTTGAAACAGTTTCCCATGACCGTGTTCGGTGTGTTTGAACATAATGATGGTAAAGTTCGCGTGTTTGCAAGCTTAACTTCGCTCGAAATGAAAAGAGAAAAGACATTCGAAAGATTACTATGTCGGCGTTTGGTCTAGTGTAAACGTACGCTGCAGTGACGGTTAAGACATAAAGTTTTTTTTTTTGGGGGGGGGGGATGGGAGTAGTGTAACATATGGTGCAGACCTATGCCGTGCTCGCTGTAACTGAGTCTGAAGGGCTGTATGGAACGTTCCGCATTTTCTGCTCTCATGAGAAGCCACCTCTTGGACGCCATATTTCTTATCTACGGCGCCAAAACTGTCGGTACAACAGAAAGGTGTCGACGTAAAGTCGCTTATCTCTCCAGAGAGCGAAGTTATTCGCCATTAATGCATTCACATGCCGTCTATTAAATGAAAATTTTGGTCCCGTTGACGCACAAAACTTCCTAGGATCCTAATTTCTGTCTTTTTTCTGAATTTATTTGAAACTTTCAGGCGAAAGCACTGAGTTAAAGAAGAAAAAATGGCTGCACTACGCCCAATTAAGGAACTAGTAGTAATACTGTAGCTCTGTATTCAGTTCGAACAATAAAGCAACTATATCCTTATCATTCTTTCAGGGCAGCATTATTTGAAAATAAAGAAGTGTCATTCAGTAATCACGAATTTTAGAGATAAAGTTTAGGATGTTCAAGGATAGTATCGTTTAGAAGGTAAAGAGAAATGGACCCTAGGCGAAAGAGTGACTTCTTCAGACAAAAGCTTCCAATTACATACAGCCTTTTCTATGAGGTTTATTCTGCAAATTTCGGTGTTGCTAATCGACAGTAATGACTAATGGTCATGCTTTTGTTGGTAATTTGTAGCGAGACAGGACAACAAATTACTGTAATTTTCAAACACCACTTTGTGTACTACAGCTCGTGGGATTCTGTGTACATACTGTAAAGAGAAATAATGGAGGTCAACCAACCCTCATCCGTACATGCTTTGTGCGTGTGGCATGTCTTCTTTAACTATTAATTGATTTATGACAAGCTAGAGTTGTAATTTAGTGGCCATATAGTGAAGAAGACCATAACGAACGTAATTAAATGTAGGCCAGCACTTGTTAAACCGCCCTCGGGCTTAGGTCTTCAGTCCGCTGAACAGAACACTTTTAACGTACACACAGAAAAGTATGTTCTTTACGATAAAAACACCTGGTTTCTTATCACTAACGACGTAATATTTTAGCTACAAAGCAATAATAATCAATCGTAAAAGACGCTGTTGTTCATCACAACGCTGTTGTTCATCTGTTGTTCATCACAAACGACAATGTGCATTGATGCAAATTCAAACGACGAGGTAGTTTACAGTTAACTAATTTTGCATGATGGCAAACAACCATTTTTCTGTGTGTACTGATCGTTATACTATTTGTTACTGGTCACAGTTATGTGTAAGCATTGCAACACTATATTGCTTCGCCTAGCTGCATGATTTCGCTGTAGCTTGAGTGTGCAAAAGAACCTACCATCAGTCGTGAGTATGTACAGGAAACGCTTAATTCTAAGTAAAGATGACGAAATTTTTAACTTTGTTCTTTAGACTGCTCTATAAAATTAGCAAAAAACTGGTTTGTTTTCCTTGCGTATTTTTTTTCCAAATTCTTCTAACGCTCATCCAAGAGGAAATGGACGCCTGTCATTTTACTACACTATATATGCTGTATTTAAGGTACATATAATTCAATATGTCAGGGCAGACAAAAATTTAGTTTCCTTCAAGAACAACAGTTTAATAAGCCAAAAATGAATACTCTGCAATGTAGAATAAAAGTCTCCCAAAAATGGGTTTACAAGAAACTGAAAGCTTTCCCTCGGAGTTATGTCGTTTTCTAATCAGTGTATATGTAACACCGATATCCATTTATTTATTCTCAGAGCCGCTAGTATATGAAAAGCACCAAACAAAAGCCGCTTGTTTACCATTAATCACCGGCGCCAGACGAAGCTCTTCTATAGTGCGCTATCTGCTGCAGCACTTCACTTGAAGCAACTCGATCGGCCGCTAACGTTGCCGGGCTGAAATTCATGTCTTCAGCCATTATTCATTTTTTTCAGTGCTCTATTGTCCCACGAGTAAATTTTACCTTCTATTTTTTGGTTCACATATATCTCGTAACACTTTAGGATTTTTTTTCATATATATAAGTTCATTGTTGAACTGTTGTGTGATGATTCACGAATGACATTTCACTCTGTACTATTTAATTCACGTACATCTCGTAATACATCACGAATATCTTTATTTGTCTGTAAAATTTTTATTGTTACCCAATGGTGTTTTTCAAATAAATTTTTTTGCTATTTTTCAGAGGAGTGATGCAATTCAATAACGATATTAGTTTTCTGATCACATATATCTATTTTTAAGTATCAATACTATTTCTTACAATGCTCTGAAGACTAATTTTTTTGCAGTTTTTAGTAATCTATTTTTTTCATGTATCACAAAAAGACAGCTTTTCTTCATATTTGAGTTCACGAATTATTGTTATACTAGTCTAAAAAATTCTTTTCTATTTATTCACTGATTTATATTTTTAGTTTACTATTGCCCTGCAGCATTAAAAAAACATCTCTCGCTTTCTTTGTTAAAATTTCTCTTATGGATCAGAGATCATTAGAGTAAAGAAATGTCGTGATTATTTCAGTGCAATATAATAATTCATTGGTCACGGCAACGGCACTCAAAAATGTAACTATGTCTCGCCAGCCCTCATTGTTTTATGGCTCCCCTTAGCAACCGAGAAGAATTGGTTCGGTTTCGAAGGCAGATGTGATTAGCTAATTAACTGAGCTAATTAGCTATAGCCATTTGTATCCATTTTGCTACTCTCAATGTGTTTCATTGACGTAATGCTATATACTACTGAAATATAAGGTTCCAAATGGAACTTCTTAAGATTTATGGTAACCTTAAATACATAAAGAAATGCGGAACTATATAGCTGAGAAGTATAAGACCATGTAGAATTCAAAATAAGAGAACGATCTGGTACGCCAAAAAAAGGCGTTTGTTTCTGTCAGTCATAATAATCACAAACACTTGCTGTCACTTTGATTTATAGGTAGTCATTTTTTCAATAAATATATATATATATATATATATATATTTGGATATTAAATCGTTCTACCTACATCCATCTATACTCACTATTAACTCGTACCTTGTTTCCTCACTTTTTTAATACAGACTAGTTAAGGGTTCCAGTTTTTATTCGCCATATAGAACCTTTATAGCTTTTGCAGTCCATGTATAATTTTTCCATTTTTTGACTATGTTGTTGAGAAAGGGGGGGGGGTGAATCCTAGACAAAATGGAGACATAGAAAACCGTGAAAACGGTTCATGAAAGCTACATGAATATAAGAAATACTTGGAAATAAAAAAACATGACGTAAAGTATACTTACTAGCGATGTTCCGTTCATGGCTACTAAAGTGGGGTTCTGTACAGATCCTAACCTGGAGATTTGTTAACTATTTCGGGAAATAGTGGGATGGCTTCTGACATCGGCAGGGTCTGCACTTATCAAGTTGATGCTGTGAAAACGTAGTGTGGCCGTTGCATTAGATGCGACAATTAATTCATCTGCTGCTTTTGAATTTTTCTTATGTTTCTTTATTATTATTTTTATTATATTGCTGTCCTGTAGATGTTCAAAAATATCTTCTGAAATGACTGCAACGTGTCGCATGGATTCAGTCGTTTGAGGAATATGCTATTTCTCTGATTAAGCGCATTTTTTTACTCATCCGCCTATGTAATCCAACCAGAGTTGCTTTAATGCGTGTCTGTAATTTAGATCGAGCTGCAAGCGCAATCGCATGACGCTGAAAAGCCGAAGTTCGTTCTAAAGCGGTAAATTGAACTTTTCAGATGGATCTCCGATACAATGTAAAGGTAGAGTCAAATTGTTCATCTCGATTACTCGGCGGCGAGTCAAGTGCTCCCGACACGCTGTTAAATGTGGGTCGGCATGAGCGAGAATTATGCAAAAGCGTGTTTGTCTACCATGACCTGTGATAAAAGCGCCTTACAGTCAATCTACGTATAATATTCTTGTGAGTGCCGCACAGGAAAGGTATACACGCATGTTTTGTGTAATACACTTCGTCTAGTTTGCCTAGCAACGATCGTTACAGAAGCGCGTTACATGTGTTGCCTTTCCATGCATTGCCGAGACGTTTTTATACGCGGTTATCAGCGCGCCTTACGTCTAGAAAGCGCCGATGTGTTACTCGCATGCAACGCGCGCCGTTCTACGTCCCTGTGTGCCGTGAGATTCTAGTCTGAGTCTGCTGAGAGCAAACGCCAGGAGCTTTTGAAAGTTAAATAAACCATCAAAATAATAACCCTGAGTAAAGGCAAAGAAAAGGTCAACTTGACCGTACAAGCCTACCAGCAAGCACACATACACTGGTTCGTGCTGCACTTCAATCTTCCTGTGTGGGGTTGCAGTCGATCACGGATTTTCCAAGCTATGGCGTCATAAATGGAAGTCTCATTTCACAATCGTACCCCCTTCCCCACCCTCTTCTAATCCGACTGTGAAGTCTGTACATCCCTTCCCTCTTCAGTAGATTCCGAATGGCAGAAATGTTGACGCTGCACTGCCGAGCACCAAGACTTTCCTCACATACACACTGACCTTCAATTTTAAAGCTATTCAGGTTAGCCCACCTTCATTGCACTGTCCATATCGACGATGGTTAGAGTACAGTTGGATCTGACCTGCCGAATCTTCTGTATACAAGTTCTTGATGTTCCCCTACCACCTGCTGGGAACCAACCAGAGTCTACTTCCTGCACGATACTTTCATAAATCTGCGAATGTTCCATTGTTTATCCTACCATAGAGCAGTTGCCAGTCTCGCCTGCGGCTGCGGGGCAGTTCTCTCATTACCATAGAATGGCAGCACTTGAATCCTTTCATCTCGTCTTCGTCGCCTGGATCGCATTTCATGCCCTACATAATCTCCATGCATTGTGCAGCACGCTCACCACCGACGTGAGAGACGTACTGCATGTTTCCTTTAGGTAGGGAAGGAATGCATTTAAAGTTCATTAATTAGTGCTTCTCTGCTTGGCCTTTGAATTTTTTCTTGTAAAATTATAAGACGCATACGAAGATCGCCTGGACTGCCTTAAAGCCGTGCATAGGTGTACAGTATGTAACTGTTTTTTTTTTTTAGCGATGGGACAGTCAGGTTAGGGCCCTACTTGGCCTCCTCGTGACAGCACAAAGCTGCCTATTGTGTAGATATGGAATTCTTACATCAGTTTAGCGCCCCAGAAATGCTGCCCTCGGGGACGAGCGTCCCTCTCTACTCTCCTTGCCCCCAACCCTCTTGACTCTACGCACCTGGCATCAAATGTGGTTGTATCTGGAGAGTTATATAAATCTGCTGACTATCAGGTAAAGGCGTTGTTGTCGTTATTACACTGTCGTTGCGTTATACCGTTCTCAAATTTTCAAAGAATTAATATATGATCCATACTTCTGCGTGGGGAAAACCTTATCTTCGACAACGTTCTCGAAGCTCCACTACTCGCTGTACGCATACAGTAGCTTAGGACTGCGCGTATGTACAGTTCGCTATTATTGTACGGTACCTAATAAATGCATTTGTCTATGGTTATTACGTTGTTGGCCTCCAAAATGCACACGTGTTGTCAATTATTTCTCCAACAGGTTCACGTATTCTTGTTGTTAACTAGCACTAGTGGTTCAATATTACCTATACTACAACATAGAGGGCAATCACGGTGTTTTCCAAATTGCATCATAAAACAAACACATTTCTGCGTTATTTAAAACACGGTCCACACAGAGGACGTTGGTACAAATAACCAAAAGGTGCATGTATTCATTGAAGAATTTATCAGAGATTTATTTCAACCAATTCACGTTTTGCGTGTAATAGTTTATTCTACAAGGCATGCAATTGCTTAGCCGTGCTGCATGCGCACGCTCAGTTAAGCATACCGTCTGTGTACAGATTGGATTGTAAACTAAAATCTTCAGGGCCTGACTTATCCGAAACCTCGGACAGGTGCACTGGCTCCGGCTGTTTATTTGAGCGATTGTTTGGCTTTGATTCTTTATCTGTTGCTCTTGAGACTTCCAAAAACCTTATAAATTGGAGTTTCCAGTCCATTGACTGTAATCGGGTTGTTTTTAACCCTTGCAACACGATCCAAAGGTACGAGACCAGCGCTCCTATCTGACGTTCTGGAGAAATCAAACCTCCAAATCTCAAGGTTTTTGCTGGCTTGTGTAACCTACGTGTTTTAAGACCCGCTGCTCTTGGATCCTCCACCACACCTTACTTTTCTGAGTGTGTGCCCTCTGGTGGCCAAGAGAAGGAACTTTTCCGCACCTTGTCGTATACTGTTTGCAGCGACTGGGGACGGAAGCTAGACGTTGTCTGCTGAAGAGGCGACTGGTCACCTTCTGGTGTAACCCACACCGTGAGAAACTCGACGCCGTTCCTTGCAAGTTGTAGCGTTACGGTTGTTACGGAGCTGTGTTGCACGTGTGTCCCATGTTACGGCCCTTAGTGCAGTGTTGTGTCTCTATAGTCCTTCGCAAAGGCAGTGTTATATTGCAGCCTGTAGAATAGTCTAACGTTATGTTTAAGCCCTTAGCACAGTCCTATACGTCTTGTTACAGCCCTTAGTGCAGTCTTATTTCGTCCTGAATGTTTTCCGTATCTTAGCAGCTCCGACTTTGGTATATTAAAAGTCGGGTTTTTCTTTACTGGCCATTGGAAGATACAAAATCTAGTTGCACATCGTACACAAATTCCACTGATCGTATACGGCAGCTAGTATACGTGCATCATTAGTAAATGAAGAAGGGCTTGTAGAATTGTATCTGTACCGCACGTCGTTGATCACGATGAGGAATAGTGTAGGTCCAAGCACGGTGTTTTGTGTCCTTCTGTCGAGTACCTACTGTATTGAAGATACGTTGTTGCTGACAATTAAACATTGGAGTTGATTTGATAGAAATGTTTCAAGCCACTGAAGATATTTTGGAAGGAAGCTCATTGCCCATACAGAATAGTTTTCGCATTAACATTTTATGATCTACCTGTCAAATGACTTAGAAAAAGTTTAAATAATCACGTCCACACTTTTGCCTTTGCATGCTAAATATCATGATGTTTCAACAGTTGTGAAGAGGTGGAACGTATTCATGACATTTCTGTTATTATAAAAACGTCACACTCAGGCCCATACGGACAGGTAGTTACAAGCCCACATGACGCATTATATGCAACTCAGGAAAGCCCGAAACGCTGTCAAGAAAAATATATATAGAAGCAATTAACAGCTGACTTCAACGCGATGAATTCCGAACTGAAACGGACTAGGACAGAAAACACTTACTGAACTGACGAGCTCTGCTAGTTATTGAGAGGTGTAGAGATGCGAGTGTTTCTAGAATAGGCATTATCCCGATATTCAGTGACTTGCACCACATTGGTAAACCGATAAGAGATAACCCTACATACTATGTAGGGATTTGCATATGAACATCATCTAACCTGGTGACCAGTTCGATATGCTGAGCATTGTGAATTCAAATTCCGTTATAATAATAATAAGAAGAAGAAGAAAGCCATTAACTTTTATTAAGAACATAATAGCTACACAAATACACCTAAAAGTACATAGTAAACAATCTTATAACAGAGCCTCATTATGGGACCCAGTTACATAGAGAGGAGGCCACACACATGAAATATAAATGAGTACACTCAGCCTCCTGTAATGTAGATATTGCACCAGTCGCTTCTTATGGCATGGACTCTTAAACCATTCAAGTCCTCCAACCCAGCTACTTCCAGTCAAAGGGTTTGAAGTTTCTGCGAAGTTCGCCCCACAACTCGTCGTTTCTAAATTATTAGCTCTGGATCCAAAAGTTGGTGCCACCCTTTTTCTGACCATCTTGTACGTTGCGTTCCGCACTCGTGGGCCTCCATCGTTCACAGGCAATTGAACGCGATGTCAAGAATCTTGTAATTTATCACATGCGGGATGCCTAAGGCGCCCCGGTGTGTGTTGGAGCTCTCGGATTGCACCTCACAACTGAGGGTAATGAAATGCTCTCGAAAAAGGCAAGTAAACCGTGAACCCAGAAACCTCGTCTACAATCCTGCTAATTAGTAAGGGTCCAAAGTCTTGTAACTTGAACCGCAACCACCGCTGTGCAGGTTGCCCTCGCGGTCTGAGGTAACAAGATATTTCTGCTGACCAAATAGTTTGACTGCAGTGGCAGAAAAACCTTTATCTTATACGGAGGGAAAGCTGCTGGTGTAATGTGCAGTAAATAATTCAACACATGACCTAACCTAATGGCCCGAATAAGAGTTGCGAGACAGACCTGAGTGAAAATTATTTTCCTTTGATGTTGACTTGGGACATTGGTAGATATTTAAGAATGTCTGGGCAGAAATAATGGATGGTGAGATGTCGAAGTAACCTGGACAGGTTTCGATCACAAAACAGTTTAAAAATGAAAACTAGAGCTCAATTAGAGCGCATTCTTTCCGCCAAGCAAAGCAATGTTGACGAAAAATTCTAACTGACTGATCTTTAAACTAAAATTTCTTTTTATATATTCATCAAAATTTGATCATACATACAAACTGACTAACCGATCATCATTAAAATTTGGCTATTGGCTCCTAGTAACAACCCCTACAATTCCTGCAAATTTCATAAAAATTCGTCCGTGACTTAAAAAAAACAAACAGTTGAATAGATCTCCACGAAAAGTTAATATTCTGTTCCTCCTATCATACCAAACAATCCCTGTAAATTTTCTAAAGATCCGTCTTTAGCTTTCTTAGCTATCTTTGCGACAGACAGACTAGGTGAATGGCAGACAAATGCGACAAAATATAACCTCGTAATTGGCGTCAGCTAAGGACTATGATGTACAAAATATATATACATCCATAATACTCATGAGGGTGAATTGAGCGCGGCGTGCGTTGCGTTCATGAGCGTCGGCGCTCTATATACTGCAGTCAGGCATCCTGTTCTGCTCAAGGCCACCAACAGCTATATGAGGTGAGGTGGGCAGGGAGGTTGTGTTCGGCGGGGAGGAAGGTTGGGATCGGCGGGCAGGGAGGTTGGGATCGGCAGGGATGAAGGTTGGGATCGGCGGGAAGGGAGGTTGTGTTCGGCGGGGAGGAAGGTTGGGATCGGCGAGGAGGGAGGTTGGGATCGGTAGATAAGGAGGTTACGATTGGCGGTGAAGGAGGTTGAGATCGACGGAGACGTAGGTTGGGATCGATATGGAGGGAGGGAGGTAGGTTGAGATTGGTGTGGAGGGAGGTTGTGTTCGGCGAGAAGGGAGGTTGATATCGCCGGAGTGGGAGGTTGTGATCGTTGGGGAAAGAGGCTGGGGTGGGTAGAGAGGGAGCTTGACTTCGGTATGGTGGGAAGTTCGTGTTCGTCGGGGAGGAAGGTTTTACTTGACGGGAGGGAGGTTGTGTTCGGCGGTGGGGAGGATAGCTGTGCTCGGCGGACAGAGAAATAGGGTTCGGCGAAACGGGAAACTGGGATCGGCTGAGAGAGGGAAAAGAATCCAAGCTGCCTTGAGTTAGGTAATATGAGACTGTTCAGGAAAAACCACTGCGGCCACAGTGCGTCTGCGGTTTTTTGATAGTCGCCTCAGTTCGGAAGTTCTTTTCTATCTTCCGTGCTCTCCAGCCCTGCGTCTCCTGTGTTGCAAGTAGGGTGCAGCTTACCAGAAAGTACTGGGTTATAATAACCTCACTCTTATGATTTTACAGGAGGTGAGCAACGCTGACTCTATTAAAAGTAAGCAAGTGACTGCGCTGCTCTCATCGTTCGGACATCCAAAGGAAGGAAAAACGACAGACAGCTTTTACTATCTGTAGAAGTGATGTCCTGGGATTACGAAAATTCGTATACCGTACGTCTGACGGCACACTATCACCAGCTCGTTCGATACGGGTTGCGCAACTCTTCGGTTGAAGAACGTTTCTATTCTAGAACGCACTTACCCAGTGGATATTATTAAATGGGACAGTTCCTTGAAGATAAGCTAATCTCATGATTGATCAAATTTTTGCTAAGGAGAGGAGTGGTGAGTGAGAGGTGAGTCTTTGAGGTAAAAAATTCTATTTTTGAACTTGGCTCACCAATATGGCAGCCGTTCCATATACAGAGCAAGTATCGTGAGCAGCTTTTGTGGCCTATGAAAATTGGTTGAAAGCAAAAGAAGGTGATGTCGAAAATGCTCATCTTTCTCCACTTCATATCCCATTTTGACGGGCTGACAATAAACAGAAATTAACTAAGAATAATCGAAAAGAAGAAAAATAGCCTGCAAATGTTTGAAAAATATAATTTTTGAAAAAATAGGTTCCATAATTGATAAATACAATACATTTCTAAACGTTAAAAATGCCGACAAGATCTTGGTTTCTAATCTGATAACTGATACAAATCTACGTTTTCCTCTCTTAATTGGGGCAAATACTCCAGACAATCTTCAGAAACTGATCACACAGAAAAATCCTACTAATGATACGTTTATATTTACCTTTAAAACGTAAATTTCATCAATCTCCTCTTAAAATTTTTATTTCTAAATACAAAAATGCATTGCTCTAGAGATTTATCGGTACATACGTAGGTAACTAGTCGACTCTAGTTGACTCTACCAAGGCCTCCTAGGTCTGGGCCTCGAAAATGGTCCAATTGTGTAGTCACTGGAGAAATAATTAGTCGCAGCCTGACATTATTGGTACCTAACTCTACATATTTTGGACATTTCAAGAGACATTCTTCTTCTTTAAGCTACTTACAAGTTACAAAATTACGATGGCTTGAGTTTTCAATCCAGATAAGCCTGAAATATGCAGAGCATGTACCAATAAATATCAGGATGGGTATAACAGTTTGTCGTGAGACTGTACTGATCGGACCAACTTCGTGACGTATAGACTCAGGCCTGTACTTTAGGAAGCCTTGACTCTACCCAACCATATGACGTGACAACATTTGTGCCCGCATAGCACGTGCTACGTAAAACGCCAATAAACATGCGTTCAAGTTTCCCACTTTGAAAGAGATAATATAAACCTGTTAGTTATAACTTGCCCGAAACTTCAGTCTGGAGCCTTCGATTCGTATCTTTGGATCGAGTTTACGCGCTAATCGCAAACGGATTGCGGTTGGCACGGACAAAAACTCAACCTTGTGAAGGAATCAGATACACTCTGGGTATTACCCTGACTGCATACTATAATATTTTTGCATACATGTGAGTGAGGTGCTGCTGCTACACATGTAAGGTAGGTGCTGTACTGTAACACTTGTAAGTTAGGTGCTGCTGCAAAAGTAACTCTCAGCAAAATAAATGTGGGAAATATGCGCAGAACAGCAATTATCCATTGTTTTGGTTCAATTAAGCACTATATTTATAAGAGCCAGCGCGCTTCAGACACAACGGACTAAATAACGCAATTTCTTACGAGATATATACGTTGAAGGAGCGCCTCGCGGGGGGTACGGCGGTAAGTCGGCGAACTCTGAATATATAAGAATAATCATTACTAATATCAGATATGTGTGTGTGTTATTTATGATTATTTCCTTTCTAGTTTTAGTTCCACCACCAATCTCAAATTTTGAGAAACTAGTATGCACAGTAGTGGGAAGTAGCCAGTACCAAGTGCTAATTTAAGAATCCCTCGCACTTCACCTAATTTGGGAGGTGAGGTTGTGCGTAGCATAACCCCCCGGGGAGGGTTGGGAGCCGTGGCCTTCGGAGGAGCTCCTGTTGCAGAGCTTCAAGGCTAAGCGTTGAGCTACCTGCGTGCGGGTACTGCTGGTGGTACCTGAGGTGCTGGTACTGAAGGTGCTGCCAGGACAGGTACTGCTGGTGGTACCTGAGGTGCTGGTAGTGATGGTGCTGCCAGGACGGGTACTGCTGGTGGTACCTGAGGTGCTGGTACTGACGGTGCTGCCAGGACAGGTGACGTGTGTACTATTTTGTTGTTGAACTGAATTTTCTGATTTACCAAATTTATAAAAGAGGTTTCTCGAAAACTAGTAAAATGCGAAATATTAATAATTATATTACAATCTCAACTTGAGGAAAGGGTAGCGTGGCAAAATTCACTATTGTTCAAAATAAATCTTACGATCAGATCTTTCGGAACGAAGTCAAATAAATATTGAAATATCATTA
>LQNS02276866.1:4595670-4608467 GCA_001587735.2 Parhyale hawaiensis
AACCCACCCCAAACACGAACCTCTGAAACGTCTTCTACACCAGTCATCCTACGAATTTATCAGCTCGCTATGGCAGTTTTGTGGTCAAGACCTATTCTTTGTCTTCCGTGGCATGTCAAATCCGTCACTGCGGTGTGGTTAGGACAGAAGAGCGCCTGGAGGGGACCGCTTCCTTCCCGACCAGTCATTTGTGGTCAACGCACAGTCCATTATTTATAAGAAATGTTATACTAAGTTGACGTCCGAGGTCAGGACTTGCAATGGTTGCGTGACAGTCTGTTGCATGAAATAGCAATGCTCCAACGAACGACAAGCATGCTGCAAGACATGGGCTTTACTAACATAATACCTTAGGCAACCGCCCTAAGCACACGTCTCGTGTCGGTCAGCAAGCGTTCAAGTCGGCTGTTAATGACTTTTTGTTGGATTCTTCCTGGTAGCATTTTGGGATTGTTTTGTGCTCCAAATAGGTTATTCCCGTCCCTAGATGCTTTGGGGTAATGTTTTATTAATAATAATAATAATAATATAGAAAAGCATTTGTAATAAGCCCCGTATTTATGTGGTATCATTCTGAAGGAATAGATCGCCTACGCCTGCTTTTTTCGCGGTTTCATTTGTATGGGACAGAACTCAGCTTCAATAAACCATCTTACTTGCGGGTGTGTTTCGATTACTTGCAGAAGATGAGATAAACCCCAACACGCAAAAAAATTAAGAAGCAGGATACCCATGACGGTCATTCACTCTTTAGCATTTTTAGACAGTATTCATGCAGGGGTAATAACAACGAAGAAAAGCTCCGTAGTAAATAGAATACAAGGCAACTAAACTGCAAGATTTAGCTAAGTACTTATATGCATAGGTAAGATATCAGCTTCCTAGTCAACTCACCTGGCCACGCAGACGCCGCCTGGCATGCCGGTTTGCAGGTTAGTATCCTAGCAAAAATACAGAAATTATTTTTAAAGCCAGGATTACTAGACGGCGCTCCCTTGCGCCAGTCGACTCTTACTTCGTGGGATTTTTCCATAACTGTCAACTATGGGATTTACAGGTCAGTGTTTTTCTGCTACTCTTAACTTTGCATATTGGATATTGAATTATAACATCCATTTATGTTGTAATCATGCTATAGTCTTAATAATTGTAAAAATTAGCGTCAGTTTCCATAACTAGGCAATCAGAGCCATGCAAGTGGGAAATTTTTGCAGAGTGGGATAGTTAAGGGTCTTGGGGATGCGGAGAAGAGGGCGTACTACGCAACAGAAGTTGCACCGTACGTGCAAGTGTGGCTTAACCAACTGGAGAAGAACTGTTAGCGTCTCATATGCTAACTTTTAGTTCTTAACTGACAGTAAAATCCTGGCTTGTAGTTAGTATGTACCAACTGCTGCCGGCAGCTTAAATAGCGAAGTTTCAGGTAATTATATTTTACTAGTATCGCTAAAGTTGCTTAAAAAAGTAATGAAACTGTTTTCAGTGTTGGGTGATGGCTGTCACAACTCATTCGCGAGTCAAAGTAGAGGAATACTTAGGGAAAGACAAGTCAGAGCTGTACGCCGGATCCCTGCCAGGATACTGCAGCGCTGAACAGCGGACCAGCAGGAGCTGTACGCCGGATCCGCATCGGTGAATTCGTTCCACAATTGTTCTCAGGGTCACTTTGGCTGACCTTGAAGTGTGACACTCGGCGAGTGGTTACCAGCTCCTCCTGAGGCTATGGAGGGAGGCTGTGCAGTGCTGCAGTGGGACACGGGAGTGGCAGCACCACTGCACATGGAGGGAGGCTATGGTACAGAACTGGAGGTACGGGAGTGGTGGTACTCGGAGTACAACCATTGCTAAGCAGGAATGATGTATCTACTTGCATCCCGGGTAAGCTGACTAAGTCGTTACCCTAACTCTATCACATCTTCTTCTTCACTAACAGAATTAAGTGCAGTTTTCTCACTGCACGCCAATGTCGACATTTTCTCTCGCTGCAAGTAGACAAAAGTTTCCTCTATATAAAGGTTTGCTATGAAGTGTACCGTACTGTGAAATTATTTATTCTCTGTACTCAACTGCTATAGAGGAAATTGATTTTGATAATCCCTATCAAAACATTGTGTGAAAGAAAACCAGTATGTATTTTAAAATTATAAATATACAGTTTTTTGTTCCATCAGTACCCAGTACCATCGAGACTGGGGGCTCATCTGTCCTCCCTTGCGTTTTTAATAGAATAAAAACAAAGAGTCGTGGCGAGGACTCGAACTGAGGACCTACAAGATCACCAGGATGCCCCTCTACCACTAAGCTGTGGTGTCTGGTAATAGGGGCAAGCCGATAAAAAGGACGGAAATAATTTCGTAGTAAAGCTCTTTATTGTCCATGCTTGGGGTACGGGTTTTGTTGCAAAAATTACGTCTCATACATGTAGGCTTAATTTTCCAAAACTGTAAGAGATGTGTCGTCATGAGTTCGCGAGAGTAAAATTTCTCTTCTGCAAATAAAAGCCCGAGTACCAGTTTTGAAATTATTGAGAGTCAAGTAGCGCCAGGCCATACAGTTCAATAAAAAAAAATCACCGTAAATGCTCATTGCTTACTGCATCTTGGACACTAGCAGTAATTGAACCATCAGGATCGATATTTGGCTGGATTAAGCAATCAAAATGTTTTAGCTGCTCATTGTTAAGTTTCAACTGCTACGAAGAAATTTAGCTAAAAAATAAGTGAAATACACTTGCAGTTTATTTTTATTACTAAAACTTCACGTTTGGACCACCACGGACAGATAGTACCAATAAGCAAAGAGCGTAACGGGAGGACTCACGAGAAATAAGCATAAAAAAGTGACGTCATCATCGACGAATCTATGGCTGAGCAGCCTAGGAGTATTTTGACTATTTAACCTGAGAAATAGTGTTAAAAAATTGCGAAATTCATCTCTATCGTATAAATATACTAAGAGAATACATTCTAATTTAGCAACTATCTATTAAAAATTTCAGTGCATGCTGGTGGAAACTTTTACAGCACTAGTGCCGAATTTGGTCCCTTTTGGCGACCTGATTTAATTTCTTTTTCTTAATTGAAGCCTTATTTAAACTTCATATTCAGTTCACAGTGCTCTTTACAGAACATATTTATTCCTTACCAACGAATAAAAGCACCATTATAGCCAATTCTGTACGCGAGAGAAACCCCAGTAACAGTTAGCCTATTGCTCGAACTTTCTGTACTTGGCGACACTTTACAATAACTTGCTGCTCAAGATGCTGGCCAGTCATGAGCGGGAGGTCGAATGAAATAAATCGAAAAAATACGGTGATTTGTTCAAGAAAACCACCTACGAAGGCCTGAGGTCCCACACTCAAATACTTCTACGCGTCGATGTGATGTAAATTTGCTACGTGCGGTCACAGCTAAGTTTTATTTTAGTCCTATTGCGTCCTCCCGTTGAATTCTTTGCTTCCTGGGTAGTACAACTGAAATGAAGCATTTTACAACACCGAGAAGCCCGAAAAACGCTGCTAAGGAAAATCCAACAGAAAGCCATTAACAACTTAAGCACGGCAGAATCAATAACTCTCATAGAGTCTTAGAGACAACCTTTCATCTACCACGCGCAAATGCCCTCAGGGGTATGTTCTGGCGTCCCCTATCCCTGCCACGATATATTTGGGCCTCACACACCCAAGGGTCCCGAGTGCCCTTTCCGAAGGAGATGTTGCAGCTTGCCGCAGTTCCTGCTGACGAGGTTAGTTTTGTAAAGTTAGGTAGGCTCTCAATACTTCCCCTTCTGTTTCGGGAGCTGAGTTGCCGATCGATGTGGCCGTCCTCTTCCCGCTAAACTTCTACCTTCTTGTATTTCGTTTCCTTCCCCTGTGCGACGTAGCTGAGCGAAAACGCTCAGCCGTGCCCGGGGTTGGAGATGCATAACTTGCGTCTGTTACCTGTCAATAGAACAGCCACTCTTAGACCTACCGGCAGAAAAGCCGAGTCAAAAATCATTGACAATTTAAAGCGCGCCCTAGTGGCGCACGAGCCTGTGTTAAACCACAAGAACATTTCTGCGCGATATAGACATTGTGTCCCTGATGCGCAAGTAAAACTTCTAGTACTACCACGCTCAAAAGATGAATTATCTGTCATATATAATAGTAACGAGCCACATCTCAGTAAACACGCGATAAAGATAATATTTTAAAATTTGCAAGCACTTCCCTGTGTCTCGTGTTTATATTCATTTGATCTGATGATGGAGCTACACCACGAAATTTTTTCCATTATGCGGTGATTTTATTAACTTTTTTCTCTGCTTTTAAATTTTTAATCAATTTTCAATTACAGTATGATACAAATTTTGCTTAGCGAGCTATTTTTCATGGTGAAGCGGCTTTCAAAAAATGCAGTATTTCCACCTTCGAGCATATATTCCAGAAACTATATTTGCTATCGTAATTCAGGGCTGACATTTTATGGTATCTCATCTTGTTATTCAAAAAATGAATTCCCTCCTATCTGACGGAGAGAAGGACCAACCAAAGGAGCAAGCAACCAACCAACAACTGTGTGATGTGTGTCCTAAAATTTTTGAACAAATTTAACCTATGCTTCCGTACAGTGAAACAAGCATAAATAATAATGAGCATATTTCTCTCTATAGTAAAAAGCCACGAAGAGTTAAAATTTAAGAAGTGCGATGCACTGCACTGGTGGATGGACCACTTCACTTTATAGCAAAGAAAAAGTTGCTTGCACTTCGAGCGCCATAGTCTACACTAAACAGCCTGTGTGCAGCATACAGTATCTACAACGTACGGACGACAGTGGACAAACTACTAATACTGAGCTCCCAGATGTGCATTTAATTTGCGGTAGGGCGAACTGTAGTTCTAGGAGAACAGCCAGAATGTAGAGAGAAAGACATCTAAACCCGCACTCCTGACATGACATGGGACACCTATTTGGTTTAGTCTGCGAAACACGAGTCGTGTCCGAAGAAGAATTTATTGGTTAGATTATTGAAGACGGTGCGATCATTAGTGTGTGAATCTCCTCGTATATCTTCGCTCGGGTACGGCAATCTCTCCGCCAGCGCCGCCCCCCTTCACGCTTGCGTCGAACCCGATGGACGTAATTTTGAACATCTACTGTAACTACTGTATATAATTTAACTCTTGTATTTATGAACATAAACATATTCTGATTTAAATTTTCATTTGCTTCCCAGTGCAGTAAATCGCACTTCTTAAATTTCAACTCTTCGTAACTGTTACGTGAAGCGTTTCAGGCACACATCTGCAGAGGGACATGTGTGTTTATTTCATGATAAGGAGTCGTAAGTTAATATTTGTTCAGAGGAGAATCCCGGGACGCCGTGTACAGTGGAAATACTAGGGGTCAATTTAAGACTTGAACCGGGGACCTCCATGATTTTACTTGTTGATCTCAAGTATTTATTTCAGTCAAACCAAAGGGCGAACGGATGAGTTCCCTGTCTTTGTCAGGCCAGGGTTGTTGAGACGAACAACTGCGCGCTGTACATACATATTTACATCATTCTTGAGATTATAAAGAAAAGGTACCACTAATCATTTTGTTAAATACAAATATTCCACAGTTGGAATCTCTGTCATCGGTACAACATGGCTTGGGAATCGGAATCTTTAACTGCAACGTCTCCAGCGCGTTGTATAAAAAATCGACACTGCAACATTTACACTAGAAGATATAGGAATGCGCATTGGATCCACAAAGCAGTCGCGGCGGATACAGCAGCGTGGATGACGAGCAAGTTTTTACAGGAGGGTGGAGGACAGCAGGAGGACACCAGGGAGTAGTTGTTGCTAATGGCGGTCGTGCNTAGAAGATATAGAAATGCGCATTGGATCCACAAAGCAGTCGCGGCGGATACAGCAGCGTGGATGACGAGCAAGTTTTTACAGGAGGGTGGAGGACAGCAGGAGGACACCAGGGAGTAGTTGTTGCTAATGGCGATCGTGCTGAGATCATCAGGTCCGTACGCTGCGTGGCTGCTGGAGGACCGTGAGTTCTGCGACTCCAGTCAGTCCTGGATCTGCCAAGGTCCAGGGCCACAATTTATCAGGGTGGATGTAAGCCTGGTCCATATTGTAGCTCACAGTTGCAACGAGTAAATTCATTTACGACGCTCTAACACCTCTTGGTCTGTGAGGGAGCCCAAGTAGCATGCAACGAGCTCTCTCAATGGCAGGCCCACAGGGGCTTATGCTTAACATTTTACAGTTACATTTACAAGCGTGGGGTTCACACATCCAGTTTCTGTGGGAATGTACTGAGTTCTAAGATACAAGACAGCAAGTTCTACAATGTCAGTACATTTGGGACCCGATGCTCAAGCGCTTGGTGATGTTCAGAGTGATGTAACTGTGCGTGGTTAGTGATATGGCGACCGAAAGGTCTTATGATTTTTTATCATATCATTCACTTATGGATTATTTTAGACGGGTGGTAGTACGGTAATTTTTTTATTTTTCTATTCGGAAGGCAATAGCTGCTAGCTACCGATCATTATGATGATTTCATTTAATAGTTCTTATTTAGTCAGAAATCACTATTAACAAATAATAATAATAATTAGCTTTTATTAAGAACACAATGGGTCACAAAGGTGACCCAAAAGTTGTATTATTTATTCTAAAGCAATTATATTCACCGTAGTAATTGTAAGATTTTTTCTTTCTTAACAACATTGTGAAGAACGAGTTTTGTTCTTTCTGCTACTTTTCCATATTTGACACAATTTTTATAGCTTGAAAGAAACTAAGCATGGAACGGGAACGTTCAACAATATTTGAGCTTCACAAAGCTGACGTATATATATATATATATATATATATATATATCGATTCAGGAATACTAGATAAATGCAAGATGGTGCAAGAAATGGATGCTGTACCAGATCAGCCAAAGCCAGGACTCCTACCCTGGCAGGTCAGGTTCAGAAGTTCAAGAAATGCCCACCGATCGCTCCATAAGGTGGATGGTTTCAGAGATGAATGTTTCAAGAGACTTATTAAGACGAGTTGTGAGAAGTTGTGTGGCGTGATTCTCTAAAATATAGTAAAGCTCATAGCCTGACAATTGCTTCAACGACAGATAAAGCTTGTAAGGAGTCGTGCCGTGTTTGATCGGCTGAAAACTCACGGCTTCGAAAAAGTGCTCATCACAAATGTACAGGATGCTAGAAATATCTACCGAACGCAAAAACTTTCGCCGGTGATCACCTGGATCTGCAAGATTCTTCTTGCTTCAGTTCCAGAATGAATGAAAATCCAGGCAATGCTATGAAGAACTTATCCTTGAGCTTATGGTAAAAAACTCTGGCTACGAATTGTTAAAACGTTGGGCCGTTTCTGTTTCAGAAAGATGGAGCACCTCTCCATACTGCCAACAGGACTAAACGGTGGCTTCGCGACAATGTTTCAGTTTTTTTTATCCAATGAAGAATGATACCCTCAAGCCCTAACTATTGCCCAATGGAGTCAAGCTGTTCCATCGTATAGGCCAGTTCTTGTGTAAAGTCCCTCCGCTAAGAAGAATTTTTAAAGAAGTCTCTGGAGCTTGAAAGGGACAAAATATCATAAAATCTCTTGCGCGCTGTTGCTGAAGCAAGGCCTGGTAGATTGAGTCTGCAATAAAGAAATGAGGTGTATTTATCTAATAATGTTTGGAGTAAATAGTAAAACTGTAATAGAGGTATAAAAAGAATACGGAATAGATTGGCTGAGGTTTGATTAAATAAATTTATTTAATCTTTTCGAAACAGAACTCTGGAGTGACCCTTCACGTTTCCCAGAATTCTCAGGTCTTGTGACTTGATGAAGTGGACTTCTCGTTATCTTTCCATAACTGTCTTCGTCATTGCCTGGAATACGGTGTGTCACTGAACGCCCTAGGGAAAAGAGTAGATAGAATACAAGATTTGCAGCGATGGGCAAAATAATCTAGTTTAACTTGAAAAAATACGAGCAGTGTCATCATTACACCAAGTGTACACAGACAAACACGCTAGGGTAATTGTCCGACGATCTCGGATACAGACACGGTAGAGGACGACATCTCATGGAAACAGATGCTAACGGGATGGCTACGTTCCACAGATACAGTATTTGTAAATGACTGACACTCATCGCCCTATCCAAATACGATAGGTATTTATCTCATGTAAGTTAAGCGCAGCTTCAAAAAATTTTGGATAATCGTCCAAGATTTTCTGATTCGGGTTGGAAACTGTGGAGTTTAAAAACTTACATAAACGCAAACACATTGAAGTGCCAGACAACCAGTTGTAAGCAGTTATGTGCAATGTGGAAATAACTTGACACTAGTCCTTCCGGTGGTCAGGGAATGCAGCATCACCTAAGACGGGCAGCATGAATAACGCAACCTGGGCTGCGTCCATCAAAACCTTGAAGGTGAGGTAAGCGGCGGCACCGGCAGCCTGTAACGTGGTCTCTAAAAATCTGTAAATTCAAAAATCTGTAAATTCAAGGCGAGCGCGAGGATCTCAGAGAAAGAACTGCCTGGCCAGTTTAGTGCCTGAATTAAGCATTAATTTTCTTAGTAAGTAGAAGTTGTAACGTCCACAAATGTGTACAATATGCACTAATGATATAAACACGCCATATCCAGGTGTTTGAAAGTTCGTGATATGTTAAAGAAATTAGAGAAGGTGCATCAAAATATTTCTGATATCACAAAACTTGAACATTATTTGAACTTTAAAAGCTCAAATAGACATGCATATATTTTGGAGGATACATTTGAGGTATTCTAGAGCGCGTATCAAATTTATTGCTCATGGGAGCATTATATATATATATATGATTATTATGAAGGGTGCTTGTAAGGCCAGTTGACTTTTGTTGATTATGTCTTGGCGCTGCCATAGCAACAACGTCGTTGAACAGAGGTGAAAAGCTACCGTACAAAATTTCTGTCGCGTTCCTTAAAGATGTTGCTGAAAATAAATTGATGTTGCCCTGAAGATATTATTGCTACACTTTCTTATATGTCAAATGTACTATTGAAAATTTACCACGATACCAGTCTTTTATTATTCAATATAAATCGTCCGATTTGCACTCTGAGCAACAGTGTTCTGAAGATATATTAATGTTGAAGATGAACCCGAGGATTTAAGGAATGAGTATTTAGTTATAAGCTCCGTCATTATTTCATTTACTTTCCTTAAAATATTTTGGCTTTATGAAACGCTCGGAACCTTCACCTCCTAAGAGAAAAGCTGTTAAGGTTGAGATCTTGAGCACATACTACAATGATAACTATGCGCCGCGTGACCTCCTATAAAAATATAAACGAGGATCTACGCTACGCAGGAGCGTCACAACCAGAATATCAGAGCAATTATTAAAATCACTACTATGAAAACAATGCAGATTAACTTGACGTTACTGATGAATTAACTGAGCTGTTGAGGCTGCACCTACACGTAGATGCTGGCTCGGAGCTGATCCCCTTGGTAGCATGTGTAGAGCCCCGCATCTGCCGGCCTCAGTCGCCTGAAGATCAGGTTACCTTCGGAGCTGAGGACAATCCGCCCCCTGCTCCTCCGAGCAACTTTCTCTGGTTAGATAAGCTTCGAGTTATGCAACCAAGTCACCGGCTGCCGGGGGTCGCTGGTGGCACAGTTCAGCGAAATCTTACTGCCCGCTTTTTCTAGCAAGGTATCAGAAACCAATTTGTGGTTGAGCTTGGCGTTGGGGACTTAGCCGAGAGCGTGGAGGAGATCCAAACTGGCCGGAACCATGGCACCTGATGCAAGTTTCTCATAAAATATTGGCTCCCTGCATGGCACTCTGCAGAACTTTTCCTCCGTTTGGCCAGCTGCGAAGATCTGCATAGTCTTGGAGGTTGTGAACCAAGGAGGAAGCAGGTCTGACCGGCAAGGCAGGCCGCTTTCGCTGAACAGGCTAAGGACTTTCTTGACAATTGACATACTTGTTTCATTTCGAAGAATGGCGTCCGATTGTTTCTAAGCAGATGGAGGATTCTCCGCCGTCAGTGAATTCCTGAGCTTGACGAAGCAGGCGCCATGTCTTGTTTGTGTACCAACGTACTAGCACCTCGAACATCGCGTCCACGGTTCCCACTCGTACCAGAGTACCATCTCAGTAGCAACTTGTAACTGTCGCAGCTCAGGAGGAGGTGGCTTGTATACCGACACTTACTATATATCTTCCATACCGAGAACAGTGAGATGCCACACTGCCAGCACTGTACCTGCCAGCGTACAGAAATAGAACCCCGAGTCTTCCTATCTCAGACCGTGGAGTATAAGGCTCCCATCTGCCAAAGAAATCGACCGTACCCCGTGCCTTTTGACGTTAGTCAGGCGGCCTTCTTTAGATAAGTGTTGCCACGTAGTGGGTGTGTCGATATTTGGTCGCTTGCAATAAAAACGACACTGCAGTTTCAGTGACGCTTGGTTGGTATAACCTGCGGCAGAGATCGGCGGTATGGATCGTGACCGGGCCAGTGCCTGTGCTCTTCTATGCAGGCACAGATGATACCTTTCGAATGCAAGCTCTGCTTGCAGTTACTGCATCATAGAGCTTCGTCCGAATTTCTGCATAATTCGCTCCTCCCGATTAATTTGGCGTTGATCTTCTTGTTAACTTTGCAGTTTGATGCTCATATCTTACAAAGAATCTTAGTCTTCGGGTGCATTGTGCGCCGTTGCAGGATCACGTAACTCACGAGCAGAAGTTACGCCAAGTGACGGTGGCTAATGACTGCTTGGATAGGGATGCAGAACCGCAGCGGGAGATGAGGATCGCCCAGCGCAATCGCAACACATAAAGTACAGTAGTGCAATCCTTAAAAAGTTCATCGAATCCATAGCAAACTCTAGAATGATTTGTGGAAACTTCGAGGGAAAAATTGAAAAAAAGTCTGTGACTTCGTATCTACAATACATCAACCAAAGGCTAAATTTAGAAAGATTTTCTCCTATGTTAACGGCACATTAATACGAATTAAGTCCGTTTCTATAGCTGCGCATAGCTTCTCTTATGTAACACCGAACCCGTGTAATTTACATGCAGACGAATGAATCCCAATCAGAACTATTGATGCACATATTTTTGTTTTGTGCTGACCCAGGCACGCAGAAAACTCACGGTTACGACTAATTTAATTTACTTTTCGATAGGTAAATCTAATAAGAATCCTGCTCAGATTTGCCTCGTAAAAAGGTAGTAAAAATAATGGACGAGAGATTTAACTGTGAAGTGGCTCCTGCATGAGCTGATATGTCGATACGCCGTATCCATGATACAGACTTACGTGTACTTTTGTAAATTTTAGTCATTTAAAGTTGTGATGTGGCGTGCACCTGCTTCAGTCTCCATTGCGAGCATATGCGACACAGCATCTGCCGGTGGAAATAATCAGTTGAGAACCTATAATAAAGACAAACGTATAAATATACCACGTGATGCTTGCATATATATGCACAAACGAGACGACGCAGCTACGGTTGGGAAAACCTGACCCTCTTTGTAGCTCAGTTAACTTCTTCAGATTATTACCACCGCCAGGGATTTTTTTTATCGAAGTCTGTCTGTGACCAAGATAACCCAAGTGTTGTGAATGCATATCGATGAAACTTACTGGGATTGCTAGGTATGTTTAGGGGAAACAGATGATTAGCTTTTGGTGAAGATCCGTTGAAGCATTTATTTGTCTACTTATCCTTTTCTTGGCAACACAACTGAATAGGTTTTTCACGGATCTTCATGAAATTTGTAGGAAATGTTATGACTGTTAGTGAGAGTAAATGTTAAATTTTTGTGATGATCTGTTCGTTCAGTCGTCTGTTTGTCTCTATATTCGCATTTTTATTTGTAAGCAGCACTCAAAAAGTTATGAACGGATCTTCATTAAATTTAGAGGAACAACTAAGAACGTTACGAGAAATGGTTGGGCAAAATTTCCTGATGATAAAAAAGGAATCCTGGATTTAGGACCAATTTAAGTTTTATATCAACATTACGTGACTTGGCGGAGGTATCCACTCCCAGAGTGCTTCTCTAGTTTAAAAGAAAAGGCCCTTCAGGTGTTTGCGGAACATTTTACGATGTCATCAAAAGGGATTTCTTAGATCATTTTCACTACAGCATCGTTAGTAGGTCTACTTTTATCAGCTCCTTTTGAAGACAAGTAACAAAAAACATCAAGTACTCTTGAATAATTTGGTTCATCTAACAAAGCATGAGATTACTTCAAGAGTCTACTGAATGCTGAAATGAGGAGTATATAATATCTTATATGGTCTGGTATCAGCATTGGCAGACAGTCCAGCAATGGCTCCATAATACCATTGGCTGACAGTCCAGCAATGGCTCCATGACAACATTGGCAGACAGCCCAGTAATGGCTCCATTACAACATTGCCAGACAGTCCAGCAATGGCTCCATGACAACATTGGCAGACAGTCCACCAATGGCTCCATAACAACATTGGCAGACAGTCCAGCAATGGCTCCATGACAACATTGGCAGACAGTCCAGTAATGGCTCCATTACAACATTGGCAGACAGTCCAGCAATGGCTCCATGACAACATTGGCAGACAGTCCAGTAATGGCTCCATGACAACATTGGCAGACAGTCCAGTAATGGCTCCATTACAACATTGGCAGACAGTCCACCAATGGCTCCATAACAACATTGGCAGACAGTCCACTAACGGCTCCATTACAACATTGCCAGACAGTCCAGCAATGGCTCCATGACAAC
>LQNS02276866.1:4621242-4659346 GCA_001587735.2 Parhyale hawaiensis
AAAATCGTCCGTTGACGTGATGAGAAACTGGGAGTTGAGGTATGGACTAATAATTTTGTTGAGTTGCTTTGCAGTGTTGTGCGTTGGTGTCGGGATCTGTGAGATGATAGGCCTCAGAGGGTAGCAGAAAAGCTGCTCCCAAAGTACACAATATATATATATATATATATATATATATATATATATATATATATATATATATATATTATATATATATATATATATATATATGGCCCGGGCGTAAATGAAAAAAAACGTTCTGTCCAGGAAATTTCAACAGGTCTCAGCGAGTCTTATTTGAAGTTTTTGGACCGAAGCAAAACTAGATAACGCCCTTGCCTCAAAACTATTGTTAGTAATTTTCCAGACGTCATAAAAATGGCCACGAAGCCGATCGCTATGGCAACCTTTTGACTCAACCAACTTCAAACTCTCAGTGACGGTGTGGCAGATGATAGGTTTGCCTGCGTCCCATCTAAACCGCAAGCTACCAGTGTGACCATATCTACAATATTCCACTACCAGGTAGTCTCATTAACTTATTTAAACGGCTCGCGCAGACCTACCTAGATCAATAAATTTATCATCGTTGGACGAGGTGAGAAGCACGAAAAGACGCAAAAAGAAAGGAAAAGAAATGGATCCTTAGCTGGCACGCAAAAAATTGCAAGAAGTGAACGGTGCACTGAGAACCGAGCCTCTTCGCTATATAAGTAGATTCTTGCTGTGCTTGGCTTGCTGAGTCTGCATTTCCGGCATTTAAACGCTACTGCGGGGGTACTGACCCCAAACCAAAAATGGGGGTGGCTGGGGCGCAGTTGTTGCATGAGCCTTGCTTCTGTGACGTCATAACTCGGACAATCTGTAGCCGGTTGGCTGTAGCTTTTTACTCCTCTGGGGCCAGCGCGCACCTATCTGCAACACGAACAAATGCATAGAGTTTCCCCACCCCATTATTTGTCATACTAGCAGGACGAGTATCATTCAGTATCACTAATTTATTCATATTGTCTGCAGAGTCTGAAACTAAGGCCGTTTCGGATACAGTTGGTGAAAGACTATCGGTTCACAACTCCAGACAGAGTACAACTATGCGTATTAGCTAATGTGATTATCTGATGATAATTGCTTAATATCTGGAAGGTTGAAGTCTTAGATTTTATGACAAGTTTTGGAGATAATTAGACTATTCAGCAAGTGTAGAGTTCATTTTAATAATTTGATGATAAGTATGTTAAAAATAATCCTTATTTAGCAGAGCTCGGTATTTCCGATTATGGTACGATGTTACGATGACAAAATCGATGGTACGTACTTACGATGGAGAATGCAATACCAACGCTTCATTGGCATCAGAACGAAAAATTGCCGACCAATTTTTTTCATCGGCGATGACCTACCGGGCTTTGCAAAAGTTCTGACCTGTTTTGTAGTTTCAAAGTGTGAAACTCATTTCAAAGACTTGATGAAATTTATTGACAATGACTCATTCCTAAACTATTTCAAATAATATAATATGTTGGTAATGGAAGCAAAAAGGATAAAGAAAGCAGCTCTCCTTCGCGCGGGTCACCAGAAGGCGGACATTGTTAGGTTGCAAAATCTCAGTCTACTGAAAGCCTCAAAGATCGACAACGTACACAACAAAGCATCCGGCATCTGTGATGATACTTCGCGTTGTGGCCTCCAATGGAGAGCAGATACCTCCAGTGTGGTTCAAGGGCGGTTACAGGTTGACAGGGGCTGAATACAGGAATATCATGGCCACAAAAGTTCTTCCTTGGATCAGAAAAATCGCCAAAGATGGAGATTACGTGTTTCAGCGCCGTTCAAAACTGGATGGGCCAAAACATGACTTTCTGGCCCAAAGACTTCTGGCCCCACAGTCGCCTGATCTCAATTCTCTGGAGTCTGGACTGCAGCATGTGGCCGCATATTGAGACTAAAGCATGCAAAGATCGCCACAGCAACATTGAAGAGCTGAAAGCCTCTGTAAACCGCACTTGGGCCCAGATGAGGAAGGACTACGTCCGTAATGTGTGTGAGGACTTCCGACCACGATTAGGGCGTGACATTTCTGCCAAGCCAATGGAGGTCCTATTGAATAGCAATGTTGTTTAGATCATAATAAACTAATACACTGCAAATCTTGTTTTATTTCATTATAAACAAAGCCTTTACCAATTTCGGATGACAAATTATTAAAACAGGTCAGGACTTTTGCAAAGTCCGGTACGATGAAATAACCATCGGCGATGGCCATCGTAGGGCGTCACAATCGGCGATGGACCATCGCATTAACACATTTTAAAAATGCAAAGATCTCAGACCATAACCATCGAATAAAAGCAGCATCTCTTATAACCTCGGTCTGTGTGCGATTTTTCACACCAGTAATGCTATTCCTAGCTGATAAATGGTGCGAAATGTAAGGTCCATGTTATTAGGGTTAACTAAAGCCTGCTTTACAAAGTTTAATTATTATTTGACTAGAAGCTAATATGCTATAAATCTAATGACCTTTCAAAACCTCAGAGCCTGGCACGACGGCCATCGCCGATTATACGATGGCGATGGTGTCGTCGATGTCCTTTTACGTATCTTCCGATTCTGGTTCAGTCTGGAGTGCACTGAGGTCCCTCTAGCAATACCAGCATCTGTGAGAGGGGCGATGGACTGGGTGACATTTGCAGTAATTACGATAAACAGTAAAGTAAGTAAAGGATAAAGGGTGTGTTGCTATATATGTACAATGGGGAGACTTGGGGGTGGGCGAAGAGACGCTCTAAATAGGAACCTGCCTGGAAGCCGAGTGGCACAATCCGGAATGGCTGCTCAACACTCTTGGAAGTAAAGGGATAAATGCCGACTAATGAATGATCAAGGTAGTACCACCAGTATCAGCCCATCATGTATCACCAGCATTACATGTTCTGGTAAGGCCCATAGCCTGGCACGATGGCCATCGCCGATTATACGATGGCGATGGTGTGTAGACTATCGCCATCAGAAAAACTACGATGCTACGATGGAACATCGCAAAAATCCGTCGGCGATGGCGATGGTCAGATGGAAATCGTATCAAACAATCGGCGATGGCCGTTTTCTCCATCGGCGATTGTGTTATGGGGAAGAAATGGTCCGGTGAAATGGCTGAACATGCCATCGGTGATGATGCAAGATGGAAAGATGGCCGATGAAATAAGGCTAACACTACAGAAAAATAGCCTTACGAGTTTGAAGCATTCATTTTTTAATAACATTAAAACAAAGAGGGGGTTACAAAGTTCATTTTAATACATTTCCCAGATCTAACAATGTCAATTAATAACCTGGGCCTTACATTTTGCACCATTTATCAGCTAGGAATAGTATTAATGGTTTGAATATCGCACACAGGCCGAGGTTATAAGAAACGCTGCTTTTCTTCGATGTTTGTGGTCTGAGATGTTTGCATTTTTAAAATGTGTTAATGCGATGGTCCATCGCCGATTGTGACGCCCTACGATGGCCATCGCCGGCGGTTATTTCATCGTAGGTCATCGCCGATGTAAATTGGCGATTTTTGGTTCCGGTGCCGATGGAGCGATGGTATTGCCATCGTAACATAACCGGAGATGCCGACCTCTACAAAACAATAATAGGTAGTAATTGACATTGCTAGACCCGGGGAATGTATTAAAATGCCTTATTTTCCCTAAATATATCAACAAAAATGCTAAATGTTATTACTGACCTCTTCGAAAAATTTACTAAATTAACTTGTAACTAACTCTTTGTTTTCATGTTACTAAAAACAAATGTTTTCAAACTCGTAAGGCTGTTTTTCTGCAGTTTTAGCCTTTTTGCATTACTTCATCGGCATCGGAAGTACAATCGATGACGATGCCCATCGTATGCCATCGCCGATGGCATGTCCAGCCATTTCATCGGACCATTTCTTCCTCATAACACCACCGCCGATGGAGAAAATGGCCATCGCCGATTGTTTGATACAATTTTCATCGGACCATCGCTATATCACTGATGGATTTTTGCGATGTTCCATCGTAACATCGAAGTTTTTCCGATGGCGATGGTCTTCACAATATCGCCATCTTACAATCGGCAATGGCCATTGTGCCAGGCTCTGTTATTTAGTAATGCAAATTATGAACAGAATATTTTATACAACACGAGGTTACATGGTCTGGCATGAAAAAAAAAATCGAAACCTAGTGATGCAGTTTATGAGCAGCATTTTTATTACCAACACAAGTTACTGGAGTAATTCAATTTTATCCACAGAAATGAGGTGAAGGCGAGCAGAAAAAGAAGAAGAAGAAATAATAAACGAAAACAAAAGTGTGGAGCGCCAGCGGCTCGACTGTTAATGAAAGTGAGCGTGCGGTCGTCGTGGAGAAAGTTCGCTTGTGATGCAATGCAAGCAGCGCTGCTGGAGTCTGGACGGCTGGACTTTGCTGGAGGAAGCTGCTGGACAAGGGCATAGGATTATGGACTGCTGGACTTGTTGGAAGACGCTACTGTGCTTGGGCATAGAGATATGGCCTGCTGGACTTGCTGGAAGACGCTGCTGTGCCTGTGCATAGGGATATGGACTGCTGGACTTGCTGGAAGACGCTGCGGTGCCTGGGCATAGGGATATGGACTGCTGGACTTGCTGTAAGACGCTGCGGTGCCTGTGCATAGGGATATGTTCGGCTGGACTTGCTGGAAGACGCTGCGGTGCCTGGGCATAGGGATACGGACGGCTGGACTTGCTGTAAGACGCTGCGGTGCCAGGGCATAGGGATATGGACTGCTGGACTTGTTGTAAGACGCTGCTGCGCTTGGGCATAGGGATATGGACGGCTGGACTTGCTGGAGGAAGCTGCAGGATATAAAACTTTCGACTAGTGGACTCTGCTGGAAGTTCTGGGCATGGAGTCTGTTTTTGCTAGACTCTTTTGGAGTCTGCCAGGCCCTGCAGAGGGTAGCAGCTGCCTGAGACAACAGGGCGCCCTCAGACACATGTACAGGTAGGCACCAAGTTGTCGCCAATACAGCTACCGCTCTTGCTGCCGTTACCGTTAAGCAGCGACCAGTAACCCCAACAGTAAAACAGTAAAAATAACAAGTCACAAGCAACAAATTTCAGTACGTATCACACATGGAGGTATGAGCCGTCGTCGAAAGGAAAGCCAACTGTTCTTCATACTTACAAATCCGCAAATTATTGTCAAGACTACAATGAAAAAATCAGTATATTTGCTTATTTATTTATTGATATTTTTCCCTTCACCTTCTGATGAAAAAAGGCTATAATTACAGCGGGCTGGAAACTGGGAAAATCTGTGATGCTCAAATCATCCAAATGTTTCGTTATGCATGTCCTTGCAAAACTAACCCTGTGTATATTAACAGATTTACTAGCACATTAAGCGTGAAGTTAGTTTACTTAGTTACAGTGACGAGAAAGATTTCGGATGCCTCTTCAAATTCAGAGTGACTAAAGCCCGGTGCATACTTAATTAACAACTTTCGCTGGCGCTAGCAGCCTAGAGCCAACTCAAATACTCCCGACAGCATATAGTCGTGGCCGTGACTTCAATATGACATCTGTGCACATCTTGCTGCTCCAATTCTTAAAGTATCAGTCTTGTGGATTAAATTACTCGTAAGAGTGATAGTTGAAAGTTTACCATAGGCTATAGGATGTAAAAATTTCAATAACGACTAAGATTTTTAATAATTTTTTTACACAGTTAAAGTTTGCTCAAGCTGAAGCCATGCTGCGGATTAGTTGAGTTGCCTCTACAGTAGGTTGCTAGCGACAACATATGTCATTAAGTGGGCATCGGGTTTAAGAACACAGGAGGCTATGCAATTTTTGTTGTGTAAACAAGCAGAGCAAAGCATTCGAAATCTGTGAAGTATAAATGTAGGCTAAAGCGCTAAACGACTATGTAACGTGTGAACCGGCCTTATGGTAGTCAACGGCTCTGTGTGCTTTAGAAAAAATAGCATCCGGCATCAAGATATGATGTAGCCCAGGAAGCAAAGAGCGTAACGGGAGGACTCACGAGAAGTTCGCATCAAAAAGTGACGTCATCATCGACGAAGCTATGGCTGAGCAGCCTAGGAGTATTTTAACTATTTTTCCCAGAAAAAAATCGTCTTAAATTGCGACTTTCATCTCTAGCTTATAATAAATTAGGAGAATATACACTAATTTAGCAATTATGTATAGAAAATTGCAGTGCATGCTGGTGGAAACTTTCACTGCACTAGCGCCGAAATTTTGTCCCGTTTGGCGGCCTGATTAAATTTAGCTTCTTTTTTATAACTGAAGCATTATTTACCCTTCATATTAAGTTCACAGTGCTTTTCACAGGACACATTTATTCCTCACCAACAAATATAAGCACCATTGTAGCCAATTCTGTACGCACGAGAAACCACAGTAACAGTTGGCCTGTTGCTCAAACTTCTGTACTTGACAAAATTTTGTAGTATTTTGCAGCTCAAGTAGCTGGCCAGTCATGAGCGGGAGATTGAATGAAATAAATCGAAAAAATACGGTGATATGTTTAAGAAAACAACATATGAAGGCCTGAGGTCCCACACTCAAATACTTCGACTCGTCGATGTGATGTAAATTTGCTACGTGCGGTCACGGCTAAGTTTTATTTCAGTCCTATTGAGTCCTCCCGTTGCATTCTTTGCTTCCTGATGTAGCCGGTGGTACCCAGGATATAAGAATAGTAACCCAGAAAAGTGTTTACTCTCAGTTTCAAACGATTGACAACACTCACATAATGTAACGGATTAGATAACATACACGAAAAATCTTAATGAGAGACGGAAAATAGTGTTAAAAATGTTTACCGCGATCTCGCTACCGTGGAGGCGACAGTTTGGATTCTTGCACCCAATTGCCAATACATATGTGCGCCATATTTGAGGAGTGAATTGTGCTACATTTGGTAGGATTGTACGCCTTCTGGAGGACGAGAATAGCAGTAGGAAATGTTAATCTAGGCGAGGGTATCTGATGTAGAATTCAGTCTATAAATAAATAGCCATGCCCTTATAGGCGAAACGAAATTCATCTCTAGCGTATAAATAAATAAATAAACATAATATATACCTATTTTTTATATATATATACTTAATTAGCAATTATCTATAGAAAATTGCAGTGCATGTTGGTGGAAACTTTCACAGCACTAGCGCCGAATTTGTTACCTTTCTACGACCCGATTTAACTTCTTTTTCTTGATTAAAACCTTATTAACACTTCATATTCAGTTCACAATACTCTTCACAGAACATATTTATTCTTTACCAACAAATATAAGCACCATTATAGCCATTTCTGTACGCGAGAGAAACCACAGTTGGCCTAACAGTAAGCCATTGCTCGAACTTGGCGACAACATTTTACGATATTTTGCAGCTCAAGTACCTGGCCAGTTATGAGAGGGAGATGGAATGAAATAAATCGAAAAAGTACGGTGATATGTTCAAAAAACAACCTATGAAGGCCTGAGGTCCCACACTCAAATACTTCGACTCGTCGATGTGATGTAAATTTGTTACGTGCGGTCACGGCTATATATTTTATTTCAGTCGCATTGAGTTCTCCCGTTGCATTCTTTGCTTCCTGGGTAGTGCAACCCAAGTGAAACAGTTTGTGGCACCGGGAAGCACGAAACGCTGCTAAAGGAAATACAACAAAAAGCCATTAACAGCTGACTTAGGAGCCTGCAGGCCAATACGATCGAAAGCCGATGCAGTCAATGAATTCCAAACATTAGCAGACCAGGGCACGAAACACCGACTGAAGTGACTAGTTCCGTTTGGCACCTAACATTCTCCAACGTGAAAGAGTGCTCGCCGACTGCAGCACGTGTAATTCTTCTAAAGATCTTGAGGGCAGGGACAGAAGAATACAACCAATGCCTCTCATTGTTGTACAACTTATAATACATGCAGAGTTCGGCCACTCCTCTTCTGTGGGACAGCGTCACCAGATCATTATCCGCTCACAGCCTGCTGGCTGAACTAACAATTAAGTCGGTCTAACAGACGCAAGTGACTGTCAGCAGCTGAAGTCCAGACCGGTGAGCAATACTCCAACACAGGCAGCAAAAAATCATAAAAGCATCTGCGGACAACCTCACTGTCACCGAACACAGAATTCATCGTACGCAGGAGCCCAGTCTTACTGGGAGCACGTGACACCAGTCGCCTAATATGAGGCTGAAGAGTAAGCTTCTGACCAGTGACCCACAACACCGAGAATCTCCAAGGAGTTAAACTCCTGAAGCAAATCATCACCTATCTCCAGCCCTCAGGGGTATATTCTGGCGAGCCCTTTCCCTACCACAATATGTTTGGGCCTCGCAATCTCAAGAGTCCATATATTGTCTTCTCTGTAGGGGATGTTGCAGCTTGCCGCAGTTTCTGCTGACGAGGTTAGTTTTGTAAAGTAAGGTTGGCTCTCAATACTTCCCCTCCTGTTTCAAGAGGTGGGCCGCTGATCGAGGTGGCCGACCTATTCCCGCTGGACTTCTACCTTCTTGTTTTTCGTTTCCTCTCCCTGTCCGGCGTAACTGAGCAAAAGCGTTCAGCTATGCCTGGGGTTGGAGATCCACAACTTGCACCTTTTTCCTGTCAGTAGAGCACTGACCACTCTGAGACCTCCCAGCAGAAAAGCCGACACAAAAATCATTGATAATTTAAAACGAGATATACTTCGTGTCCCAGTGGCGCACGAGCCTGTGTTAAACCATAGGAATAGTTCAGCTCGATATAGACATTGTATCTCTGATGCGCTAGTAAAGTTTGCACTGCTACTACACCTCTCTCCAGATGTGGATGCTGCGGTAGACATGTCCGAGACCGACTGACAATCATAGACTTGGCCTTACTGGTATTCAGCTTCATTCTCGAGGCCGGGCACTCCAGGCCGGTGCACTAATACCAGACAGATCTCTATTCAGAGACTGGGCGACAGCATTACGCATGCGGGGAGCAAGTATCACTGCTGTCAAAGTGGAATGTGCAAGTATCACTGCTGTCAAAGTGGAATCATCATAGTTGATCGTCGTGTTTTCCAACAAAGAGAGCATGTTACTAGTATACGGAACGAACAACAGTGGGCCAAGTACGCTACCCTGAGGGACGCCAGACTCCACCACCACTGAGGCACTCAAAACACCCTCAACAGACGCACTCTGCGTTCGCTTAGAAATAAAAATCGCGAATGATTGGCAGAACCCTACCACCCACACCAAACGACTCCAGCTTGTAAAATAGGCCCCTGTGGTTGACCGTGTCAAACTCCGCACTGAAGTCCAACTGTACAAGGCGTACCTCAGACCCACAATCCAGCGTAGACTGTAAATGGTGTGACACCGACAGCAATGCGTCACAACAACCCAAACCAGTTTTATACGCAAACTGACCAGCAGGCAGCAAACCCGTAACATCAGCAAAACGACCAAGATCTCGAACACCTTCGACAAAATCGGTGTCAGCGTAATTGGTCGGTAGTTGGCGACCTGGGGTGACACCTAACCCTTGTGAATGGGAATAATATTCTCAGTACGCCAACAACGTGGAAAATTTCATAACCGTATCAGGCGCCGTAAGATCACTGCTAGCTTAGGGGCAAGAACGACAGGCCAGCAAGCTGATTAGAAAACAGAGGAAACATGCCCACGGTATTCATACATCCATAAGGATCAAGGACCTCAAGCAGCACCTTGATTGTACCAGATCTGAACGCCGAAGAGATTAAACGCGGTTCAGGAAGCTTCAAATTTAATGCACTTCTTAGTTCTCACTTCGCCAAATTTGAACTATAAGCATTGGAGACTTTTGAAGTACCTCTTAGCAGTCTTCCTCCGTGGAAGTTTTNCAGATCTGAACGCCGAAGAGATTAAACGCGGTTCAGGAAGCTTCAAATTTAATGCACTTCTTAGTTCTCACTTCGCCAAATTTGAACTATAAGCATTGGAGACTTTTGAAGTACCTCTTAGCAGTCTTCCTCCGTGGAAGTTTTAGTTGATGCAACTCAAGATGCGCCAATTGGGTTGAAGATTAACTACACCAGAGGATAAGCTAATCCTCAGAGCAGAACAACAAAGAAGAGCAAAAAATGGAGTTCCCTTTGAAGTTATTATTTTTCTCTAACAAAATTTCTTCCTTTGTTTATAAATTTCTCGTTGAAATGAAAACATTTGGTTGACGTATTCTCTGTGTTTCAAGGAGAAGCAGATACAGTTCATGTTTTGAGTGATGTTTGATTGCTTTCTTAAGTGGAATTACTTTGCTGTGCTTTGATTAGCGGAAAAATAAGCACAATTGAAATTGACCGCTGCTGTCACCTCAAGTGATCATGCACGCTGGCAGCTGCTGTGCATCCTTAATGATCAACTCAGTACTCCAAGTATGAAGTCACGAAGTATTATCGTACATCTTCGCTATCATTTTTCACCGCCTGTTACGCTATTCTACTGTATATTATTAATACAGTTGTACCTACCCATCTACCTGTTGTGCGTGTTATGCTATCCATATAATGGTAGAAGGTAGCGGATCAATAATACTGGTCAGCAGCCCGGCACAGAAAGTGACGGCTTTTTAATTAAAGAGCTGCTATACCCAAAACATATAATTTTAGTGAATGTCAGCCCCTTTGGTGCAGGCTATTGCCCTAGGAAATGGCTGTAGCCTCCACCTCCCATATCCCAATTTCGAGAGCCAACCTGGCTGTGTGACCGACAGCCTGTTCTCCGGGGCAATTAAATGACCTGTACCATATCAGCCACTTACTGAAGCAGAATTAAGCTGGCTTGCGAACCTGGTGGCAAGATATTAATCCTTTAAGACGGCACGCAAACTTAAGGCTGTTATTAAATTAGATACCGAGTGCTACATTCGTCAAGTCCGTAAAAATTTAAAACTTTGCGCTCGTGGACAATATGTGCAGTGACAACAGTTGAAAATAGCATGAATTTGACGCACAGAGGCAATGTAGGAGAACTAGATGAGTAGGCACGAGCTCTTTTCCTACGAGTAATAGAAAGCGACAAAATAGTTGAATTCAAGTAGCTGAAATGGAATGTAGAGGCAACAGAACACCAAACTCGGTCCGGTGGCTTGCCAGAAATAGTTGAAAATGCATGGAGCGAATTCTCCAAACTTTGGCGCGTCGCGCACCGTTGTTACCTCCCGAGACCGTATCAAATATACTGTAGTATCCTCGCGTTTCTAATTCTGGAAGCAAAAGAATGGATGGGTCAAAGCGAAAGTAGAATAAAATAGATTTTGCTTACGAGGGTATATCACCATCTCTCGTAGCCTCTTTAGCTCTCAAGCTCAGTGACGTTGTCGAAGCCACCGTAGTTTTATGTTAACTGCCCCACCTGCTGACGTCACCTGCCAGAGAATGCAGAAATTACATTCGCAGGTTTCATGGGAATTAGAGCAGGAGCTCGTTCATATATGCATAATTCTTCATTTCGCCCGAGCTGCTATCTCTTGAGCGGACTTGTACGAACCTGCATCGGTAACGCAGGTTTATTTCCGTGCAATTAAATGGGTTCAGATGCACTATTTACCGAATTCAACGCGGTTTACTTCACTTTACGAAACGCGAGTCGATAGTTCAGAGCAAAGCCAAATACTCGTAGTACGTCATTTTCTTCTCAATTAAATAATGACTACTCAAGAAGCTGAGTCTTCCAGTGAAAAATGATGTAATTTCTGCTTTTTTATTTTAGTTTCTTCCACTATTCCGATGAAAAAAAATGAAAAGCTCCGACAGCAATTACAGCACAGGAATTGCATCGCAAAAGGAAATAAGTGCAATTTGGGTTCGCTGCAATAGCGCGCTAAGGCAAGTAATTCCCGTTGGTGCACGGAAGGCGTGCTGATTTTCGGACAATAATTTTTTTCAGTGAGCTACCTGCCTGTCAACTTTGAGTGAACATATACTAGAGAGAGCACCTCAACTAATTCCCATTCAAGCCTGGGAGTGTAATTTCCGCACTTCCGGGCTGATGACGTCAGCAGGTAGGGGAGAGCAACATGAAACTCATACTCTTTTTCACCAACCGTCTGAGCTGCAGTAATTTTCGACGCGTGCTAAATTTTTTATGTTCACTTCATAAGTGGACTCGACGAATATAGCACTCGGTATCCAATTTACGAGCCTCCTTAAGCTTCAGTCCCGTTTCGAATGTTAATATTCTGCCAGCAAATTCGACGAGCCCGTCAACTGTGCTTCAGTAAGTGGCTGATGTTGCGCAACACATAATTGCACCAAAGAACTGGCTGTCAGCCAGTCACTAAGCCAACTTGGCCGCTGAATTTAGCGTGCCAGGGGTTGGAAAACAGCCATTTCCCAAGGAAACAGCTTGCTCCAGAGGGGGCGGAGATTCGCTCCAGTCACATTTCCTTCGAGGGTAGGTATCAAGGGATAAGAGAACCCAAAGGAAGCCCAAGCGTGCTGGAGTAGCACGCAGACTACACTTACTTCTGCTTGTGCTCATTCAGTGAATTTTCCATCGAAGTGGCTTCCAACTGTGGTCAAGAAGGGCACCGTGCCCCGCTCATATCTAAGATACTGTTAGACTGGCGATACGTATGGTCTCTGCCGTTGCTTCCAGCGTGACAGCAGATGGGCAGATAAACTCATGAATAAATGAACAGATAAAAAATACCCAACGGTCTTTACTATAGCGTTGACGATAAAGTACTTACTTTTACAGCAATTTACATTCTCCTTTTCCTCTACATAATGCTTTGAATACAAAATGGTTTGGAGTGGCTGGATATGTAAAGATTTCTCCAGGTAGCTACCTCTTAGAGACTGCGGGATGCCATGCGTTCTAATCTTAGATATCACAAAAAGAAGTTCGTCTGTGAGATGATTTTCAGTTAGTACAAGGAATGCATTCGCCCTGGTACGTTGCTCAATGTTTATGTTGGTGGAGCAGCAGAAAAAAAAGTAATTTGGTCAGCCCGGAGGCGGTCATTACGAAGGTTCCGCATATTGGCTGCCACTCCCATGCACGTACACCTCCCATGGCCCGTGCGTGCGTACGTATGACAGCACGTTTCCGTTTGTAAGCGTACATGGTGGACTCCATGCAGCACCTGATATGTATTGCAGCAGATTTCGTGTTGAAGTTGAAGTAACTGTAGCAAATGAAGCGAACACGCAAAAAAATTATCTCCAGCAAAGCATTACGATCCTCCTTCCCATGTTGCCAAAATTCGTGACACTTAATATTGCAAACGAAGATATTTCCGCCCGCGTGTCTCCTGCGCCTCACATGTGTATCCATGATACTAAATTCAGGTTGTGTATAACCGTCATCTGCAGTGAACACATCATCACCCTATAATGCAATGCGGAGGCCACATCGTACCTACGCTCGACTTCTGACCGAACGCGCAGCTCTCACGTCTTCCCGACTGCACGGTTGAAATTCCTTGTCCAAGATACCTCCAGAAGGTACTCGAGTGGAACGACGCATTAACTGAACGTCCGCTTGTAAATCGAGAATGCGATGGTATAGTGTGGTCTCGGCATAAGCATTGTTTCATTAAGCTATGCTGAGCTTCCATGAGTGCACCAGCACTCGACCGGCGAATAACGAAGGGAATTAACTCGTTAGTCGAACGAAGCTCTCGCCAACTTTAATTTATAGTGGAATGGCGATTTTAACGAAGCTCTGATCATCATCTCCAGGCTGGAGTATTTTTCGCGACACAAACTCACAAATAGATAAATCAGTATAGATACCTGGCAGTATCGTTGTTGTTGCACGATAGTACTACGAAACCTGTTGAATTGGTTATCACAGGAAGAACGTCACGGCATTATTACGCACTTGCGTACAACGATCATCACACTAGCTCATGTCGCGATCCCCAACGTTTTTCAAGCCTAGCATTCCTGGAAATTTTTTTGCAATATTCTCGCACCCCTACAAAAATAATGCAGTTTTCGCAAAATATGGGAACAAATTTAGATGCCCAACATTATTTTATCTCGGATTTCGCACCCACATGTAGATCATCTCGCACCCCAGCTGACGCGAGTTACCCACGATTCGGAACCCTTGCCCTGTATATTTCTTGTAACGGCTGCCAATTGCACAATTGTGGCTCGATTGCTTTCGTTCTAAAGTCAATTTCTTTCTTTTTGCACAATCTTGGTGACTGCATAGGTTTCATTTGTCTATATCATCTCAAATTTCGTTTAGAAACGTTGTCCCAAGTTTTACTCAAAGCTGCATCTCCCACTCTATTGTGGTTCCTAACCTTATCTCAGCTTGGCACAACTAGAAAACTTTTAATATGTTACCTCACTCCGTAAAAAAACAAAAAACTCGTATGATAAAGAATGAAGTGTACACCAAATTTGGGTGCAAATTCACTGGATCCAACTTTGATTTATCGGAGTTTTGCACCCCTTGGAAGATCATCTGGCACCCCTTATAGGGGTTCGAGCATCCCTTGTAGGGAACCCTACACTAGTACATTCAATAACATCTCTCTCACTCAGACACACACTTAAGGCCGTGGCACACGGTAGCCCTATGCCGTATATTCGCACTTCACCGCGTCCGAAAGCGTGGCTGTGTCCGTTTCAGCAGCAGAAAGGAGGCAGCGTCCTGAGCTCCGATTCGCTCTAAATTTTACGAAATTTCCGAAATTTTGCTTGTGACGTTTTCTATGCCGGCAGATACGACGGCTAACATTTTAGTCCACCTCTAGGCATAAGCCTTGTTGCAATTGTTAGTAGCAATAGTAGTACAAAGTAGAAGCAGCAGCAGCAGGAAGCTTGCTAGCGCGGCAATGCTAGGTTGTATCGCACCGGATTTTTGTTTCTCGGTATTTCTGCTGGAAGATCTCACGTTCAATACTAATTCAAATGAGTTCTATTGGTCGCAAGTGGCCAGCGTACTACTACTGGCACGAAATGGGGTGTAGAGTGGGGAAGTATCAAAAACCTACCAACTGTACAAATTAACCTCGTCAGCAGGTACTGCCGCCAGCTGCAACATCTGCGGGAAAAGCACTCGGGGCAGCCCCTGGTTGAGTGAGGACCACGTATATTCTGCCGGGGAAAGGGCCCATCACAATATACCCCTGAGGGCGTTGCATTTGTTCTGACACTTGGGTGCTGCGAAGAACGAACATGGGACAAAGAACTCTCGTGTGAACCTTGCTTATCCATACAATGAGTATCACATAGCTACAGTCAGCATATACCGCACACTTACGTTCAATAAACGTCAACGGCCACACACACAATAGATACAGTGAACATCCCATTGTTCTGTTGACTAAACTTCTCCCGTTTGACGCACTAGAGACATAAGGTCAGTGAGGTATAGACACCCCAGCACTGCCCCGTGTGTACGCGTCACAGCATCGAAGGTTGCCTTACGTCACTCACCGCCTGCTCATCTAACGGCAGCACCGTTACGGTGCCACCAGGAAGCTAACAGTCGGATGTCCCGCGTGAAGCCGTAGGCCCTCACTGCTCTTTTTTGGCCATAGGGAAGCGACGGAAAGTGCAAGTTTGACTGGGGCTGTGTCGAGTGGGCGATGGTGTTCCGCTATGGCGCTCAGTGGGCCTGCATAGGGAGTCGACAGTTAGAACCCTGCGATCGAGAGGTTCCTCCAAAGCAGGATTATGTTTTAGGACTCTCGGGAGTAACCGGTTTCCGATTTCCACCTCAAATTCGATCTAATAGGTCGAGTCAAAAGCATAAGACTGACGTTCCGGATAAGTTAGCGACAATCGGTTTAGGCTGTCTCAGTCGTTGGAAGGGAAGCGAAAACGTCTAGACTCTGCAAGCTTGAGGTCTTCCCAGCAAAGCTCATACCTTTATTGGCCATGTAGTGCGACTGTAACCCCAGACTGCCAGCATGTAAATAATTTTGGTCTCACTGCCAACGTATACCACGCCGTCTTTAAGTTCTTCAAGCAAATGAAAAATATTCTTTTAATTCTATAACTATTGCGTGTCTAGATAGACGAATTCATTGGTCCCGTAACAGTAGGCGGCCTATTCAAGTAGGTGTTACGTTAGATTGCAACAGGTGCGGTCAGCATGGGTTCGATTGAGCTGCAGCAGGTGCATACCTCACTTAAAGGCAGGCAAATTCTACCTGAACCTCAGGTATGTCACAAACTCTACCAGTAGATAATTCAAATCAGCGCTCTACTTCCCACGGAAAGCACTTTTGACCTGTCACTTCTGGTACAGAATGACTCAAATTAAAGGCAAATTTAGACTAACTTGAAATAGGAAATAATCTTCGACACCTACTTCCTGAGAAAGAGAACAAAAAAAAAAAAAAACAACGTAGAAGTTTTGATTATTAAGATTTAATCATGTTATGTGTCAAGACACTAGCAGTCGTGAAGACGTGTTGCTGTACATTTAAATAAAAATGGTGTATCAACTAAAACACTGCAATCAATATTTCTTTTAGAGTATATTTACCTCATAAATTTCAACATAATCAGAGTTTAAAGTGACCATACAAAATACAGACGCTCTGTATGAGTATACAGCATATTTACAAAAGCTTTCTTAGTTTAAATTAGCTGCGAAGACCTTGAAGACAAAGCTCATTTTTCAGAAAAAATAACTACTGTAAACTAATATCTAAGTATATCAGAAAGCTATTTGAAATATATTGTATCCATCTAAGTGGTCGTCTGTTATATCCCAGAAATGGTGTCAGAAATGTCAAATACTTCTTTGTGTAGAGGAAATGCTACAGTTCCATCGCAGCCCCCGTAGACGATTCAAGGATTAGTCGGGCCATTTTTTTCTTCTTCACCGTGGAAATGCTGAAATCCAAAGTCTAAAGATAGCACAGTTCCGCGGCAGTTGCGTAAGATAGCTGCCGACTTGGGCAGAAACTAACGGAGACGCGAACAGTTCTGCTCGGAAGACTAGCAGGAGTTGGCTGCCGAAGAGAGGCCGTTATCGAAGCTATGGAGTAGCTCGGGGCCATCCAGGCGACCTTGTCGTCCACAGCTGCGTTCGTTCGCCACAAATATACCCGTTATGATTCACCCGCCGGAACAGTTAGACATGGAACTGCCTGGAAATTGGGAACAAGGATGGTGCCATCCGTAGCAATAATCTATAGTTTTCGACTGGTAATTATTCGTCTGCCGGAACAGTTAGGCAAGGTTCTGACGACACTTCCCGTTCCAAGGCAATCAACTGAAACTTTTGATCGGTAACAATTATTGGGACGTGCAGTTAAACGTACAGGAAATTGACAGGGAACCATGACGATGCCTTCTTTTCTGTACGGCAATAGAAACTGGACCTGCTGAGTTCAAACAGGATATGCGCTAGGGATTGTCTTTATTATCTTAATAAATAAACAAGCGAAGTTATAATTTCATCTCAGGCTGGCAGGGGGGGGGGGATCCCTGTTAGAGCTCCCGACCTATTTAATGCCGTCTGAGTGCCGTTGTCGAAATCCCCGCCCGTTATAGCTGAGATCGAACTCATTATGATCGCACTCCCCCCCGAAGTTGGATTCTTCGACTATTCAGCTATCCAGAGACATTATAGACTTGTATATGATAGCATAAAGGTTCATACGCCTGGGAAGTTTTCAAATATTGAGTAAAACGTATCGTCGTTCTATTCCCTAGAATAGTGATAAAAAATGGCACCATTTCCGCTCCGAGGAAGTGATGGTAAATGGTTGGAGTAGTGAAAGTAGCCGTCAGCATCGCGCTAGAAAGGCTACCTTCAGGTATGGCCTACATATCGCTTTATTTGTGGTATACATTTGACTATTTGCAATTCATCTTACAGCTTTTCGGTTGTGAAAGCTTGTATGACCAAAACACTATAAAAAAGGTGGCGTTTAGTTGGCTGACGAATTGAAGACGCCGAGGCTCAATTTGTTTGGGACTTCTGGGAGGAATGTTGGCTTTGTCTACTTTGAATCGCGTTTGACGAGCTAGAAGCAACCCAATTTCGTTAGACCGCCTGAAAAATTTTATTTTAGGGAACGAGATTGAGTTTTTGGAAGCCCAAGGGCGACAGATTCAGGGTCAACACCTGAACCTCGATTCAGCAGCGAATCGCAGCACATGTTTGAATTTCCGGCCGAGGCAAGACTTGAAGACTAAATTTCGACTAGCATTCGAACGCGCTCCAGGTCTTGATCATTATAATAAACTTTTATCGGTACTATAGTGATCATTGCGTATGTGCAGGTTGGCAATGAATAGCTTCCCCACGAATAATGTATGTTCAAGACGCGTAATATAAGTTGAATTAGTTTTCCCCTACAGTTCACCAAACGAGTTCTAGCAGTGCACGGGACACATAGGTTGGTTGTCTTATGACTAGTGTGAAATACAGTATATAAGACAGTATTTATTGTGCAAAAAGCCTTTTCAAAGAAAACTCGAAATAGAAATACTTCGATGCAAATGATTTTTCACTTTTGCATAGAACTGTAGAAAAAAAAGGCGCTTTTACTTATTTAAGAAAGTACGACTGATAAATGAGTTATATTTGTCACCAAGTTGAATAATTTTTTCTAAAACTATGAAAAACAAAGATACACGAGACGATTTTTAGTCAAAAGAGGAGGAAGAATCGAGCGACTGTGTCCGATGAGAAATGAACTACAGCCGAGTTCTAAGCAAATGGCGAATAACAAACGTTCTGACAAACGTTCTGCTTCCTGGCACATAAACCGAAACTGTATTTCCTTTTCAAAGGGAATAAAAATTTGAAATTTAATGATGTCCAAATCACAAGAATGGCTACAGTATATCAGTTGGGAAGGTTGTAGACTGTAAGCGCCACGTTCGATACTAATAAATACTTTAAAGACATGAAAGGATTGAAAGCAGAGTACCAAGGGAGATACAAGGCGATTTATACACGATGTGTTGCCCACCCACGGCCCGCAGAACACGGTGTGCTGCTGCTGCTGCTGAGAGTGAAAGTGACCAAGAAAGTGCAAGTGTAGGAGCTGCCTGCCGCTGGTGCTGTGTCTGGCAAAGTGGCAGTGCTGTCTTTCTGGCAGTGTAGTCTCTGGCAGTGTAGCCTCTGGCAGAGCTGTTCTCTCTGGCAGTGTAGCCTCTGGCAGAGCTGTTTCTCTCTGGCAGTGTAGCCTCTGGCAGAGCTGTTTCTCTCTGGCAGTGTAGCCTCTGGCAGAGCTGTTTCTCTCTGGCTGTGTAGTCTCTGGCAGTGCTGTCTCTCTCTCTGGCAGTGTAGCCTTTGGCAGAGCTGTTTCTCTCTGGCAGTGTAGCCTTTGGCAGAGCTGTTTCTCTCTGGCAGTTTAGTCTCCGGCAGGGTAGCCTCTGGCAGAGCTGTTTCTCTCTGGCAGTGTGGTCCCCGGCTGTGTAGTGTCTGGCAGTGTTGTTTGTCTCTCTCTTTCTGGCAGTGTAGTCTCAGGTGTGCTGTCTTTCTGGCAGTGTATGTATAGTTTCTGGCAGTGATGTCTCTCTGCCAGCGTTGTCTTTCTGCTCTGCTGTTCCTCTGCCAGTGTAATCTCTCTGGCACAGCAGTCTATCCCTCGCCGAGCCACAGCCTTGCACCTGGCAAAGACTTACTTCAACTTACTATTTTCCATACTATTCATTCAGACGTGCACAATGTTCGGTTTTCAAGAAAATGTTGCATTATTCACCATCTTTTTTTTTTTAATTTCTACGCATACCGCTCCGCTATCACGAAGGTGAAAATAAGACTCATAGAAAGAAGAAATCGAGGGTGTGTCTTTCTATGTAGTATCTAGATGGAGAGGGGGGCACTGAGTAACCTAAAACTGTCTCAAAATTTTACTTTCTGATATTTTCAGCCCGCAAAATCTATTATAACTGACATCTACAGCAAGTACTTACGTTTGCCTAACACCCGCCGTCAGTGTAGACGGCCAATTACGTAAGTACTATCATACTGATGCTTTTTCTTTATTCTATTTAAGCAGTAACCTACGGGCTGCATAGCTACGTTCCCTCAACTCTTTCGACGTTTTCCTAAACGTTCTTCTGCAACACTGCCTGGAGGGCCAGACCTTGCTTATAATGATCAATGTCAGTATTAGATCTTTGCTCCAGGCAATACCCAACATTCAATAGTAAGATTTTAAACTTTTGTAAAGGAATTAAATAAATAAGATGTGAATAAAAATGAAGAAGAATGATCTTCACTTACATCAAAATGCTATAACAGCATGGATAAAAAATAAGCAACTGCTTCGATTTAATATAATTCAGAAATTTATAGTTCGCTTAACCTCTTCCGCACGATGTTGCATTGCGCCAGCTAATTAAGTACCAAATACGACTTTTTAGGCTATAGCATATATACAGTATACTGTGTAATGACAGACACGCGTTTGTCATCGTTGTGAAGGGGTTAAGAAAATAAGCAGGCGTCCCGACCAAATGTTCTAAATGCCAGTTAATAATAAGTCAGATCCGCAAATAGTTCAACCCTAAGCCACTGTTTGGCTGTATATGTTTTTAGTCACTAAAATGGCACTGGTGCACCTTGGTGCTTAGGTGGCCGCCACGGAGGTAGGGCAGATTGTTTACTTCTTGCTTAAGTTGTCTGCCATTGTCTGTTAAATAGTCTTCGAATCGTTCGGTTTAATAATAATAAATTTATAGAAATAGCTTTAATTATTAAAAACTTTACTTCTGATGATTCGATTCGTCGCTTTTAATCGAGATTCAGGCATTAATCGCAAACCGATTGCTTTCAAGGTGGCCGAAGCTGACAGAGCTGTTTTTTTTTAAAGGGATGGTATGACAGTACAGTCATTATAGTTATATTTAGCAAATACATAATAGATACGAAATACAGTGTTCTGTGTTCCCAACTATTACATAAACATATACTGAGCCTCACGACATACCGTATAATGTTTTATACAGACTCCGTAACATGCACTGGATCCAAGGGCGTAGCCTAGACCTTGTGTAGGTATTCGGGATACTTGAGTTTATTTTGAATCCAGGCATACACAGTGCAGCACAATGTATAATTTGTCCTAGTATGCATAACGGGTATGCATACTGGACCCCTTTGTGTAACTTTATCCACGTAGGTACTCTAGGTCTGAGGACGTTTCTACTGTTTGTACATATCTCGAGTGCACGTGCATATATTGTATTTAGTTCCGGGACATGCAGTAAGTCACAGTACCTACGCTGAGGCCCAGTACATTTATTGGATCACAGTACGTGGATTTAATTCTTTTACGTATACTGGGCTACGGCTCGTACACTGGATATCGGTACGTATATTTTGGTTCACGTGCGCATACTAGACCGTAGCACGTACAGACCGACCCGTTACACGGCACCGTTACTACACAGCACAGCTAAATATAACACAGAAGTGCAGCAGAGAAGGACAGCCCATAACTGTTACCAGGAACTGTGCGCTCCACACTTCCGTGTTGTTAAAATAGCGAGTCGCAGGAGGCTGCTAACGGAGACCCGCTCGGGTGGCCTTCGGGTGTTTGTGGGACGTGCGGTGTTGCCAAATGGAGGGAAGCGTTTGTGGGTGATGAAGTGTACCGTTGCCATACTGACGGGAATTGTGCTAAGCCGTAGATGTTGCCAAACTGAGGGCAGCGCTCGTGGGGTGATGCGCACCGTTGCCATGCCAACGGGAATAGTTCCCTTGAGGTGAGTAATGTAAACAACGACGGGAATTAACGCCGATGTTATTCGTAATGTTGCCAAAATAAGAGGGCAATCGTGAGAATCGATGAGTACGATTGGCGTTAACGAATATTGAAATGTAGAATCATTGTGCTCAATACTGTAGCATTACGAGGAGAAGGGTTATTGGTTATTGTAACATTGCCGCATGACCGGCATATGCTGCTCGTACTGGAACTGAAGGCCGTGAAGGTGTAGTATGCGACCTATCTAAATTCCAGCTAATTTGTGTGCCTATACGCTAGGTTAGGTACCTATTCAAAATTAATTAAATCTATCCTGACCTATCCTAACCTATTCTACAGCAACATGGCCTAACCTAACCTAACACTTTCAGGTAGGTCAAATACTGCAGTAGGATCCTGAACGCTTTAACAGTAAAACAAGAAAATCAGTTCGAGTCGCAGTGATGCCACAAAGCGGAAAAAAACGCTCAATACCTGCGACGTCGTACTGAGGAGAACACTTGTGTTCTATACCGCGGTGTTGCCAGCATGAGAGAACACTTGTTCTGCATAATGCGCTGTTGCCATACGGACGGCATCTAATGTCATTCGCCCTTCAGTGTAGTTATATTGACAGAAAATCAGTAACGTTAATATTACGGTCGAATCATAGACCGCAACAGTACTTGACTCTTAGGTCTGATGCCGGCGGCCAAAAGTCGGCTACGGAAAAATGAGATTTTCTCAAGAGCTATTCTTTTCCCCCTATCTAATACAGAAGAACAAAAATTCCATGGTACCCAACATTTTTCTAGNGACCGTGTCTGGACATGTTCATAATAGCTCTTGAGAAAATCACATTTTTTCCATTGTGGCCGCCAGCGTCAGAGGCCACTTAGACTTAGGAGTCAAGTACTGTTGCGGTCTATGGTAGAATCATTTACGGGTTCATTTGCCTTATTGGAAACTTTGGTACAATGACAACAAAGAAAGAAATTCCTGTCCAACGATCTTGTGAGATAGTTTCTGGAATAAGGACGGGTTTGATTCGGCGCCGAAAAATTAAGCTTTCGAAGCTTGGCTTGTCCGGAACTTCAGGCCGGTGCGCTGGCTTCGAGCTGCCGAACCTCTTAACGGACAGTTACGGGGAAGCCTAACTTTGCCTAGCGGTTGGGTTTAGGGCCAAAAATATCTTAAAACCCAAAATTCATTTCTGAACTCGTTCAGGTGTGTTCCTCTTTTAAATATGAATACTTTAGTTAGTTATTTGGAGTTTATTAAATGTGCCTAGCCATAACTACAGCATGATCTAATAACGTTAGGGAACATGATGAGCGATCTACATAAGTCGACGCAAGCCCATTGGCCTTGAGATTTCCTACTCCTTAAAATGGGGTTCTGAGCAGACTCAACGTAACCGGGCTGTTTCTTACACGTGTGGCACGGTTCAAAGCTGTAAAATCGAAGCTTCCGTCTAAAGTTGCGAATAAGTCAAGCCTCGTAGGTTTAATTTCGGCTCCCAATCGAGCATGCCTTAAATGAACTAAATAGATCTCATATCGAGGTGGTGCACAACTGCCCTCCTGTGTGTCGTGGCGTCTTCCATTGGCTCCTCACTTCAGTCGAGATTCTCTCATTCGATTATCATTTGATTTATCCGAAATTTTATTGTCTGAGCGTTCAGATCGGAATTTTGGATCAAGTTTCAGTCGTTAATCACAAACCGATAACTCCCGAAACGTAGGCCGACTCAAGCTTAAATGTCTGCAATTAAAGCCAAAATCTTGATCCTAAATTCCAAAGTAGATGACCAGGAATAAAAGGCATCGGCTAATTAAAGCTAATCGAATTAGATTAACTCCATCCAAGTGGACCAATCGCACGTGCCTTCAGTAATGCCAGATTGCAACAGCATCACACCTTCGTAATCCAAGTTACGACCCTACTTAATATGCCGCCTTCATTCCAAGACTTGTCAAGAGCAACCAGCATCCATAGATATATATATATATATATAATCAAATCGTTATGTCAAGGAAACAGCAGAAACCTGCCATGATTGGAATGCGATTCGTCTCAACTATGTATTTTTTTACCTCTCTTGCATGTTGTTCTACCTTTCTAAAGATTACCAAAGCAACATCCTAACTTAAATACCACGAGAGAGCCTGAATTTGAACCGTATATTACTCTACCTTCGGATTGTTTATTAGTCGCTGGCCTAGTGTCGTGTGTTTATTCACCCTCGATACCCTTTACGACCTCAGAACACCAAGGAATGTCAGTCCAAGGAGGTTACCATGGTTATTTGGAGACCATCAATCAATTTGTGATACCTAATGAAAGGAGCTAGCTTTCAATCCATAGTTAAATGATATTGAGCTAAGAGGGAGTTCCATACCTGAGGGAAACTATCTGTATGGTCAAAATTGATGTAGGTAGGCCAAAATAGAGGGGAAACCACATATTTTTGTATGATTGAGGGCGGTTCGAATCCGGAATCCGGTCCGACTGCCTGTATTTGGTTTAACTTTGCTAATCTGCCCCATTGTATTACTATTAGTATTATTGTTATTACAAGAGCCCGGATTTATTGCAGTTTCCGGCGTTAGTGCAATAAGTCAGTAACTGAAATAAGTGCAATAACTACCTACAATAAGTGCAATGACTGCAATGAGAGCTATAAATGCAATATAATAGGCCTTGTTCACACGTCCCTCATTGTAACGCGTTCACTCAAACTGATGGACGCGGCGGGTTGATTTGAGAGAAGTAGCTGCAGCAAACGCGGTAGAGAGAAGGATGAAGCAAGTCCTTTTTTTTTTAACGCGCTGCGTCATTCAAGTTCAGTAAACAGAACTTATAACTGCTAAATTTATTTTCTGCAGAGTTCACAGATCATGGACAAGTCGACAAAAAATGATGGTTTTTAATCTTCACTTTAATGATCAAAATCACTGCACAGTACTCCCGTTTAAGAAAAGGAAACTAGAAAACCTGAAAATGTTATAAGAACACTGACGCCAGCTTTGATTTGATAGTTCAACTGATTGCTCTGTGTTAAGTTCTCTTCTGTCGGTTTATCAAGCTATAACTATATTCAAAATAGGCTATTCCTATCGAAATCAGTCTATAAGATGATGAGATACGAATGTGACTTAAAACCGACACGAAATATAAGCGGTAATGTAAAGAAACCATATCATAACTGAACGCGCACCGTCATTCATATGACTGAAGCACACTTCTACGTGTGGGCAGATACAAAAAAAAAGTCGCAGAGCTCGTGTTCATTTTCGTGATTGAACGCGTTACGATGAGGGGCGTGTGAAATCATGTAACTTATTATCACTGCCACGTGTCACAAGACTTAAAATGCCATGACAATTACTGATTCTCTAATCAATTATTGTTCCATGTGTTTTTTGGGGTAAAAATATAATTAAGTTGCAAAATCTCAAAATCTGACTATTAAATTTTTATAACCTTTTTTGTTTGGGGGATACATCATGGGAACACGTAAAGAGGGGTATTTGCAAGAATTATTTCCTCCACTGGTAAGAATTGTCAATTAGCACAAGCGCAATGTATACTGACGATTGGTATTTGGAACTGATTTATGTGTCCGTGGATCCACTGACATGCTATTCCCGTTTGCTATCCGACTTTCTTCCTTTCAATTTTTTGCTGTATCTGCCTCTTCCTTGTTTCCTACTTCTTCCACTCCTGTTACTTAGGTGCAAAAAGAGCAAATTTTAAGTACAACGAGAGCAATTTTTAGGTGCAATAAGAGCAATTGTTAGGAGCTATAGCTGCAATATTTTATGCGCCATAAATCCGGGTTCTAGTTATATTGCTATTACGGGCTTCTTGATTAGTGAGAGACTGAGAGTCACATACGTTTGTCAGTTTTGCCCGAGTCCGACGTATTCAGGATCTCGTTCATTAATACGTTTAAGTTCCGTCTATTGATTTGCGAAATGTCAAGACATTTATACTGTCTTTAACTCGCTATAATCTCGTTAGTGGGTTAGTGCTGCTAGATTCTTAAATATATTTATGTGCGTTTTTATGTTACTGATTAGTGCGTATCAGTTCTGGACGGTTATTTTGGTAGATTCTGCGGGATTTGTCCGTTTTTCCTAGAATCCATTGGATTTAGGTAACTTGTAGTTAAAATTTCGTTATTGGGTGAGTTAGTTCCGTGTGCAGAATTTTTCCAAATTCGGAACGCGTTATGATGATTCCAGGCAGCATCTCAATTAACTTTGCTGTTATCTGCTGAGTGCCCCTTCCTACCAATCAGACTGCGGCGCACGTTAGCTTCCTCGTGGCAGGTTCTCTTCTCCTAAAAACTTGACTGCATCGCCTTTATATTTAGGTGAGCGCTAGCATTGAATTCAAGTTCCGTAGGCTGTTACAGATTTCTCACTAAAAACTTGAAGATCCCAATAGCGTGACTGTGCTAAATTTAGCTGCTTGCGGCGTTGCACTCCACGCTTTGATACGGAATTTGTCTCAACAAAATGGGTGCAGTCGAATTCAGGGTGACTCTGTCCAAGATAGCAGGAAATTGGTGTGTAACGCAAGTTTCCATATTGGTTTGCGATTAGAAGTTGACGATATAATTGTATTTATTGCGCCAAACGTCCAGAAAAATCTTTTTGACGCAATATTTTAGCATCAAGCTAAGATGTTAACTAACTGAATCGTACGAAAAGCTAAATTTTCAGGCTAAATTATAAATTTATAGCGCGATGGACTGGTTCTTTTGCTGTACAAACAACTTAGCAATTTTGTTATCTAATGTACAGTTTTTCCGTATGTAGTTAAGCCAGATAGGAACAGAGCAGCTGACTGAACATATCCATATAAGCATAGACGCTCAGGAAGATGTAAAAGTTCTGCGTAGATTCTGCTGCGTGAGAGTGAGGACGGGTCGTCGGAGGGGGTAGCTGCAAACGGGAACATCAGATTCGCCCCCCCCCCTCTTTGAGTAAAGCAAGGAATATAGCAGAGAACTAGGAGCCTTCATTAATTCTTATTACGGCTGACTTAATTATGACGATCATAGCTATATATATAGGATGACAACAAACAATTTATAGGCACCTTGACCAGGAAAAGGATTCCCGACAAGCAAAGTAGACCTCTGATGGAAGAAGCGATTCAATGAACGTCTAAGGATCTACGTCTGCGAAAAAAACCTCCTTATGATCCTAGATAAAAAAATAGGAAGGCTATGTGCATTAGAGACATAGGTCCACAAGATGACTTGCGATGATCACAGCTGGAGAGATAGAGGGCAACTAGGGACAGATCTGTAAAATAACTCCAGATGGTCATAGTTTAAAAAAGAATGAACGACTAGGGACCCCTGGTGTACGAGATGACTCTTGATGTTTGCAGCTATGAAGACAACGAGCAGAAAGGAGCACCAGTCTGTAAAACTCGTTGTGGCAACAGACGACGAAAAGAAACAACTCTACGAAACATCCTAAGAGCAAGTACATGACGGAAAACTAAAAACACGATAGCAACCAGTAACACATGATTCGGAAAGTAAGTGTAGTCTACTGCACAACTTTTTGTCCATATTAGATTAGGTAGCTAGTAGTAGATTTACCACCAGGCACATTCCCTGATCGAGAGCAGCCGAGATCCACGTAGACCTCTGGCGAGCAGAACTATAAGGGATGGCGGCGAGCAACTAGGAACTGAGGCGAGGAAAGCAACTTACGTAAGATGTGCGTGATAAGAGCGAATGAGTGTAAGGTTGCGTGAAGGTCTACTGGCTGCTCCGTTGCGTTCCTCATTACTTTTACTGGAGGTACGGGAAGCCCGCCACACTTTCACTGAACATACACCGCCTGCCGCGCGTTGCCTCTGCTGGGCTGTAGGGTCTAGCTGGCGCCATGTTTGGTAGTCCTTATAGTGGATCTGTGGGTGCTTGGCAGACCTCCTTAGTGGATTTGTGGGTGTTTAGTAGACTTTGGTGGATCTGTAGGTGCTTTGTTGACCCTTAGTGGATCTATGGTTAATTGGCACACGTTTTTGGAGCTGTGGGTGTTTGACAAACCTTACGGTGGATATGTGGGTGCTTAGAAGACTTTATAGTGGATCTTTGGGTGTTTGACAGACCTTGAGTGATCTGTGGGTGTTTGACAGACCTTATAGTCGATCTGTGGGTGATTGGCAGACCTTAATAGCTCTATGGTTGTTCAGTAGACCTTCATGGATCTGAGGGCGCTCGACAGAGCGCAGTAGATCAACCGTACGAGTGATTATACTAGACTTCCTTGTATGTTTTGCAGACATAGGCTAGCTTGTTCGCTAAAGGGGATACATATGGCACCCTGCACCAGTCGCAGACGATGCGAGAGCCCATCCTATGAATAAGGACCGACCGGGGCCCCGGCCTCGGCAAGCCCCGGATTTTTTCATCCCCTCCGCCTCGATTTTTCGAAACTTGCTTGCCCCGGCCCCGGTTTTTCGATACCGCCCCCGGCCCCGACTTTTGAAACTGTGAAAATCGGGGGTTAGGCCGGGGCTTTATTGGGGGAGGGAAAACACTTAACACGCAATAAAACAAGTTTTCTGGGGAATCTAAATTTTATTTCGTGCGAACTGATTCATTTTGAGAGACGATCGACCAATATCATATCAACATAGCTACTGTCTTAAACTACGGTCAGTACCAGAAACCCCCGGCCCCGGATGTTTGGTTTTGGTCGCCCCTGCCACGGCTACTGTATTTTTGGTCACTTCGCCCTCGGTCTTTCCAAAATCTTCGCCCCTGTCGGTCTATGCCTATAAGGTTCATGATATCTTACTGATAGTCTGAGCTCCAACACTTTGGCTGTGATGTGGCCAGATCTACTATATTTCATCACAACATTTGATCATTAGAGATAGCTGGCAGTAGACGGACCAACAGGCCCATTCCCATAGAGACACCGGGACTTACGCCCCGGCCCTCTATGAGCTATTGCCATTATGTCCGCATCGTTTCGATGTCTGAGGAGAGAAGAAAGAAAAAAAAAATGCTCAGCCAAAGAGACGATGTTGCCATTTATAGTTACAGATTTTCTTCATTAACGAGACTCAGATCTTGTCAGGAACATTTTGGGCTCAGTGGAGACCTCGGACATCCGCCACATCCGCAGGAGGTCCGTGGAATAATGAGTTAGAGAAACACTGATTTAGACGATTATGCAGCTCCACCCCTTGTGCCACACCACAGCTATAAAGCTCCTCCTATTGTGCTTTAGAGAACATTCTGTCTGCATCACAGCTAAGACTATTGCGTGTCCCAAAGACTACAGAGCAGTCGATTGATTGAGCAGTTGTGGTTAAGTCAGCGTGGAGGAAGATAGTGAAGATCTTATCCATTAGCAGGTCGAAACTAGTCGCGCTTAGCTGAGCCCAGCAGGCTGGACTTATACCGAATTTCAGACGGATACGCTGGCTCCGCCCTCTAGAGTGATGTGTTGACCCGAAAACTCAATCTTAACCCGTAAAATGGAGTTTTCTGGCGTCTCATACGTAATCAGGTTGCTTCTACCCAATCAGAAATTTATAGACAATTATCCGCTGTTATCGGAAACCTCTCACTATTTTCCCGTAGGCAGCCGATAAATGCCTATAAATATCCGATAGGCTGCCAATGAATGCCTATAATTTCCGATTGGGTAATAACTGCCACAAGATTCAAAGTGGCGAAACCAACGGTCAGCTCTGGAGTTCGCGCAAGTCACATTTTGTAGGCTTATTTTATTCCACTTGACTGGCCGGCGCTTATGCTTTCTGGTTCTCAGCAAGAAACGAGAGTGATAAAAGGGCATCCGTCGGCTATTTACGGATATTTATAGGCTATCCGACGGTTACTTACGGATATTAAAGGCTAACCCATTATTGACGGTGTTCTAAGTTTCACCGCTTTGGTTGCCAGATGTCTGGAGTTCGCACAAGTCAAATTTTGTAGCCTTATTTTATTCCACTTGACTGGCCGGCGCTTATGCTTTCTGGTTCTCAGCAAGAAACTCACCAGAAGTCGGTGCTTGCAACTGTTTTTTTTTTTTATTAAATAACTCGCTTACGTTCAGAATTAAACCAATTTTCGTAGAAACAGCATTGTGTATTTGTAACGGCTTTATGTTAGTACAACAGACATAAGTGGATTTAATAACACTGGAGACTTAGATATCAGTGATAATTAGAAAACATCTCTGAAAGTCTAAGGACAAGCTACTGAAAACCGCGTTTGCGTTTTCTATGGATAGAACAATTGTCTAATGTTGATTAATTACGAGCTGAAATTAGAAATACCTGAGTTAGGAAAAAACTAAAATTTTGCATATTTTTCGTCTGAAAGCATAGGAAAGTGACCAGCAATGAAAATGGCGAGTTCGATCGACTTTCACATTTCAGCAAATTCTTCTATTGCAGCGCTTTAGGCAGCCTTAATTATTTTTAGCCAGCATAGTTGTAGTCAAGTTTATGCACAGTGCGGGGAAAAATCAATTTGAAAAACGTGAGCTACTTACATTTTATTACATTTATATTTGTCACATTTTTTGGGCTTGAATTTGCTCGATATTTTATAATTTAACTGGCAGCTTAAGAAGCACACCCGACTCAAGAGTCCTAACCATAAAGTATCTTTGCTATTTCGTGGCATAGGATGAAAATGCAGGGATTGTGATACTTCGCTCTAAGCATTGGTACATGTCAGTTTGTTCACGTAATAAGAAATTTTACTAACAAACTAACAACAAAAGGAATTTTACTTATTCTTTCGAGTGTACAAACGGGAGTGCAGTGCGGGGCTAGACTGGATAACCCCCTAGGAAGTGGGGTTATCAACACGCTTAGAACCCCTCAGTCTGGCCGCCCCAAAACGATCTCACTTAGTGCACCACAACCCACACACTATTGACGTGTTGAATCCGCCCAGTTCCATCGACATAAGCTTCTTCCATTAACATTAATCAGCTCGATGCTTCAATCCTGAACGTTGAGTTTGCCAATTTGTACCGAGTTTGAGGTGTTGATCGCAAACTAAGTGACGGCTTCTGAGGATAAATTTTTAGTTGTCTCAAGCGTATTCGGCTTGCAATTAACGCCTGAAACTCAATTCAACGAGGCGGATCAACCGTTTATGGCGTAAGTACCATTCTAGCTGAAGCTAATGCATGCTTAGATCGTCGACGTAGACGGTTCGAGGATATCTATTTACTTCTGGTTCACCATGGCTTACAGAGAAGGATGTGAAATTATTTGAAACGTGAATCCTCATGTAATGATGAAAAAAAAAAAACATTTAACAGGAACCGCATAACGACGAAACTTGCTATAACAGAAGTTTTATGTGCGATATTTTGAGACATAATATTCATTGTTACAGCTACCGCGTCCAGGAACCTAAGCCAACCAGCTAACTGATATGACGCTAGTGGAGGTGTGAAGTTTACCCATACGTAGAAAGTACCAATTTCATATTTATTCCGAGGACATTTCATTATAGTCTGCTGTAGCAAAGAGAATGCGAAGCTGGATTGGTAACGGAGCGATGCGTGTGTCCGCAGTGCGCGACCTGGAGCAAAGTCTGTTCTGGACAGAGGACTCAAGGCATGTCAGCGTATTTTGAGGTAGCTCGTGCTATCCTGCGAGTTAATTGTATAGTATTCCACGAGTACCATAGTTATATCAAACAGAGCTAATCTAAGCGGAACTAAAAAAAGGCGGAGATGATCTTTTTCCATTTTTGTTTTGAATTCGTCATGTAAAAACGCTCCTTGTGCTTGCAACCTTAAAAATGGGACACAGAACCCACTCGTTTTGTTATTATTCATTAACCTGTTAGACTGAAAAAAGGGCCCACACATATGTACAGCCGTCAGTAAACTATACATAAGTATTATTACAAAAACCTAGCTCTTATTCAGACAGTATCAAACGGGTCTAACAGAAAAAAAAAAAACTCGAAAGCCATGGCGGAAGTTCCCGCTCACCGATGTATTACGGCACGGCGTTCTGACGTCATCGTGCCACCGGACTCACAACCCTGACGAACGGTGATTAAATAGGTGACACGAGGAGCCATGCACTCAGCAGCAGCAGCAGCCGGGAAGTGTGCCTCTGTCAAGATGAGCTCAAGAGAGAAAGTTGTCATAGAGTGAATGGCTGGGGAGCCTCGCCGTCACACTGACCTTTGCCGCAGAGTCTGCCTGCTGTTGAAAGTGAAATAGAGCTCGGGGGAGCGTGGCCCCTTTACTTTCCTTCGCTAGAGAGTAATAAGTTGTTAGGCGATAGGTGCTGAGAGGGTCTCATGAGAGGGACGCGATGTAAACAGCGCGGTGGGTAGTAAACCTTGCTGTAGTGACGGTCATAGGGTTAGATGACGGAAGGTTGTGGCGGTCAGGAGTGAGAATGTGAGGTTGTGGCGGTAAGGAGTCAGAGTGTGAGGTTGTGGCGGTAAGGAGTGAGAGTGTGATTTTTTGGCGACCAGGAGTCAGAGTGTGATTTTGCGGCGGTAAGGAGTCAGAGTGTGAGGTTGTGGCGGTTAGGAGTGAGAGTGTAATTTTAAGGCGGTCAGGAGTCAGAGTGTAAGGTTGTGGCGGTCAGGAGTGTGAGGTTGTAGCGGTCAGGAGTGAGAGTGTAATTTTGAGGCTGTCATGAGTCAGAGTGTGAGGTTGTGGCGGTCAGGAGTGTGAGGTTGTAGCGGTCAGGAGTGCGAGTGTGAGTTTGAGGAGGTCAGGAGACAGAGTGTGAGGTGGTGGCGGTCAGGAGTCAGAGTGTGAGATTGTGGCGGTCAGGAGTGAGAGTTTTCAGTCTTATGTAGTCGAACTGGAGATAAGCTATTAATTCTATGTAAGTTACCGACTATGCAAATTAGTTATAAATTTCAAACAATGCAGTCAGGCAGTTAGCTTCAAGAACTGAGAGTAATTTTAGTTATACCTAGTAACAGCAGGACAAGTGCAGTCTGCAGACCGTGCTCAGCCTGTTTGAAATAGTGTGCGTGCTTACACTCATGCAGGAGGCAGTATCTGTTCAGGGGCTTTCAGTGATTCTCAGAGTGTTGCCGCGTTTAGTTGTGCTGTACTGCGAGCTGTGGTTTGCTGCAAAAAGTTCAGCTGTTTGCATGTAATTTACTGTATGCACTAGTTTTTGAGCTTAACTTCCTCTTTCCTTAATATTTACATGAGGATACGTAAACTCACTTGCATGTCAAACTCGTTAAAATTCAGAACTCTAAAGATGTGAATTATAATAAAATGCTTGTAGTACAATCCTCTTCCATTACATTCAGCCCGCCTATATTAGTACTTCCATAGCAGCAGCCTAGAGTGTTGAGCTCTTGGCACTGGAAGTTGCAGGCTCGAAGGTGACCCCAGGCAAGCGCACTGTTGTGGCACTTGACTCTCTGACTCAGCATTTGACATCTCTACAACTGCCGTAGGGCATTTACCTTTCCCAAAACTAAGGAGAGTAGAGGGGGCACAGGTAGATGCCTAAAAGTCTAACGTCAATGGCGCCATAGCTCTTGACAATCAGTGATCGACTGCAGCCGTACACTCCACTGGGGCAAGTCGGCCTGTATCTACAGCACGAACCAGTGGGTGTAGGTTTTCCAGTAGGGGTGCCGTCAAGTTGACATTACCTTTAGAAATTCATGTTTACTCATTCCTTTTAGACTCATCGGGGGGCTCTTCGCATCTTATCCGAAGCTCTTGATACTCTAGCTCGTGGTACTGGAAATGCTTTGTATCTTATTTGTTTCACTGCATGACATTTTTCTATTTTCTGGACTGCCATTCATTTTCTACCTCAGTTTCTTCGTAGCCGATGATCAGAAGATGTGTAAATATATTAGAGGAAAAAAATAGAAATTAGGAAAATTCAGCTACTAGGTAGTGTTCTATTTCATGGAAAAGTTAGAAAAATATTTTGACACCAAAATGTGAGAATCTCAGAGTCAGTTCATGAGAGACAGGATGTACGGACCATAGAAAAAAAATTCAAGTGTTAGAGGAACCGTTAGACTGAGGTCTATAAATCTTAAGACCCGTCACTAGATGTAAACAGAGAAGCTTGTGTAGCGAGAGTCAAAGCTTGGGACATACGAACACACCCAATAGATGTAAGACGTCCCGATGGTCCCAGTATTGCTTTGGGAGGAGTTGTTTTGAGGCCAGTTATAGAGACCAAAATTGAACTGGAGGCTGGTGCTGGAAGTATTCCGGAAAACTTGAGAAAAAATTTATAATACCAATCCACGGTCACTACTGTAGAACACAAAATTACTCATTTCAGAGGCGTCTTTTTGTAATAAGCTTGCGGATGATTCCACCTGATTTCGCATGATCCGTGGTTTTTTGTGACCACTTTTTGACGTGATTCTGATAGCAATCAACCGTGATCGGTAGTGGAAATTGATCGCACCGTGATTTCCCTACCGGGCTGACCATGCGTGGTCAAAGAGTGATTGCAGCCGTTAAACAAGTAAAATTTCAAAATTTGCAATGCAAGTTCGCGATGTTTCCGATATTTAAGGATAATTTAAATATTGTTACCGTGATTGTTTGTAATATTGACTTCCAGAATTTAGTTTCGTAAGTATCATACCTGTGCACTGTTCAAAATGCGTTAAATACTGCTAGTTCACTTACACATTGACTTCAAAATAGATTAAAATTTTTAAGAAATCCATTCCCCACCATATTCCGTGCAAGTAGGATAGCTATTTATTTTTTGTAGTCTAAATTGTAAACAAAAATAGCGTCTCGGATTTATTTACAAAATCATTGACCGTTCTAGCGCTTTTCAGTGATCACGATGATCATGATCACGGCGATTCTAATTACGAATGCGGCCACAACAAGACGCCTCAGCTTCCCTTCTTCTGGTTTTCATAGCAACAAAATAAAAAATACAGAGGAATCATTAACACGACAGTTTTACCCACTTATGTACAGTCTGTTGGTTGGTTGGTTGGTTGGTTGGTTGGTTGGTTGGTTGGTTAGTTGGTTGGTTGGTTGGTTGGTTGGTTGGTTGGTTGGTTGGTTGGTTGGTTGGTTGGTTGGTTGGTTGTTATAGCATGCTTCGTTGGTTTGTGGGTCCATCCGTCTCGACCTAAAGGATGAGGTGGGCAAAAACTCATTTGCTGACCACCAAGGGCATCAGATACAAGACATTCTAGACAATTTAACAGGAAATGAGACCCTGGAATATATTGGTGACACTGCAGTTTCTAGCTACTAGCTCCACTAGAAAGAGTACTTAGCTGTACTTGGATGTTTTTTTCTTGAGCTGGGGAGAATAAAGGCTTCTCTTCTGTAAAATTGTCTGCTGTTCCTGACACCTCATATGGTGCACATTATAGCAATGCGTATTTTTAGCTGTACTAGATGCGTCACTTCATTTGCCTATCGTTTGCAGTTATTTTTAGTCATTCTCCTCAGTTTTCTTTCTTCGGTTATAAAGTTTCTTTACTGGAGTTGATGCTGTCCACGTAGAGTACATACTTCAAAACTGAACTTCAGATTTTCACCACTTTATTGGGCTACATTACGCTTAGATATACCAATCTCTGTAGCCGGGACGCCATTTTGTCACTATTTATCTTATTTTACATATTTTTTGTTTTCGTCATATTTTTTGATAACCTAAGGGAATGAAGCCAACGTGTATTTTTATTACCAGCGAAGTAAGGAGCGGTGATGTTTTCGTTGAGAACTCAAGTACACAGTGTATGTATTTACCGTATATATATATTTGTCTGTCCACCCAAAAAATGGTAGAAGAATGTTCATAATTTCTTGCAGGAAGCCTAATAGGTTGCCCTCGATGTGACTAACGCTAACAAACTAGGATTAGATGGCCATCAAAAATGACGACGATGAAATTTTCTGTCCACCAAAAAACAGGTAGAAGGAATTGAGCTATATTCATATTTTTTACTGGGAATCTTGCGGGTTGTCCTCGATGTGACCCACGCCCCCCCCCCAGCAGTATAGGGCTATAGCCCCAGCAGTATAGGGCTATAAAGAGGCGGAGCAGTATGACTATGTATAGGCGTAGCAGTATAATTATGAATAATAATTATAATAATAATAATAATAAATAAAAAGAGCCAGATTAGAAAATAAAAAGGAAAAGGGTGTAGCTAAAAAAGACCAAGGGAGGTTCAGTTCGAGTGAAGAAATTCTCCACTTGCTGCCAAAGGCCGCCTCACTCCATGTCACAGAGGTGTGATATGGCTACTGCGGTTACCTGCGCTAAAAGTAAGTTAGAGGAAATGTGTTTTATTAACAAAAAAAGTGATATTTTAATTCTTGACGAATGTTTTTAGTGGAAAATAGTATGTTTTTCTTTATCAAAAAGTGACATTTCAATCACGGAGGAGTGCTGATCGGAGAAATGTTTGGTTTCATAACTACGAGCAAAAAGTGGCATTTTAATCATAGAAGATTGCTAAGAAATGAAGATACACGAAATTTTTAATGTGAGCTGTAATATTATAATCCAAGAACACCTCCGGCCTGCGGAGAAATAAATGTTAAATAAATACTAATACATAAATAAATTAAGTTTGTGGAACTGTGATACGGTAACTTATAAGTGACATGGCATAGATGAGTCCCTAAAAAAATAAGTATGACACGAATGAGTTAAGATGAAAAAAAAAAGAAAAATTGAACAACAAAAGTTAGGTTCATAAAAAGAGCATGTAAATAAGAAGCAGAGTAAAGAGCAGGGCAAAGGTGCAAATGCACACGCCATCTCCGTAGTGCGCGGTCGTGAAGTTTAACAAATTAAGTGCTACAAAAATTATTGATGGCATTTGCGTTCTCCGTAAGTTTTTTAGTGGGTGACAAATAAAATTAAATAAATAGAATTTGTAAGTTATGACCATCGAATCGACGTCAAAAAACTTGCAGACACATGCATTTGTGTAGCATTTAAGTGATGGAGCATGCTGCTACAAGATGTTTTTTAATCACTGAGATTATCGAGGAATGCGAAAAAGAGAGAAGCGGCCTTTTGTCTCTCCTCTAATCGTGGATCCACTCTTGGATACCAATCCACTTACTTTAATGAGTTGAAATTACAAACATTATTTGTAAATTATTCATCATGAACGACATTCTAAATAAGTTATTATTCTAATTAACATTTTCTACAGTATAGCTAGCATAGAAAACGATAAATTCATCTAGGGGATACCTTCGCTGATGTGAAATTTTGATAAAAAAAAAAAAAACATGTATGTACAGCAATTTAGGCGAGGATCGCTTGCAAAGCATATCTAAAAGTTGAGTTATCTGAGGAGTGCAGTAATCACAATTTCTGGCTTAAAGGTGCTGTACTTGTTATTTCCCAATCAACCACAACCCAAGAAGCAGCACCGACGATTGCAACACATGGACAAGGGGTGAGTGGGGTGACTAGTCAACAGTCACAGTAAACTGGGAAATTGGATGCCTAGGGGTCAATTGATAGAATGATAGTGCGTGTAAATAGAGCTTAAAATTACTGTTATTATCGAGAACAAAATGATCAAAATTAGCCTTGTACTTTTTTTTATAAAAAGAAGTGAAAAACATAAAGTCGCAAGGTGAAATACAGGTAACGAGCAATGACAGCTGCAACAACCGCCGCTAAAACTGTTGCCTTAGAGGCCGCAGAACTTTGTACAGTTCTTATGCCCTTACCCTCAGCTGTGAAATGCGAAGAGTTTGGCCAATTTGGCATAATTTTGGCTACAGCAGCGGTCACTGCCAAAAAGAGCCGCGCTAGCGGCCGCGTTCGTAAGTTGGGTCAGCTGTGCCCGATTGCCCGCTCTCTACATAAAGAATGAGCTACCAAGAAGCATTGGCACGGAGTCACTGCGAGTAACTAGAAATTACTTGAATGTACAACAATTACTTAAAACCTACATTGTAGCAACTGCTGCATAGGTGCATTTTAGGCCTATGTATACGCTTCAGAAGCTTTAGATCCTTGGTTGCACTGCACTGGCAGGGCGCTATTACCTCCGTTGGTGATGCGCCGCATATTAACGAAGGAAGTAAGTTGCACTGGCGGAGTGGAGGCACTAACAAAGAGGTTTCTCTGCAGGCGCTAATACCTGCGCTGGTGATGCGCCGTAACCAAAAACCAGTAATAACATACGGTATTTCTCGTATACCAAGACCACAGCGTCCCTCCACCTCCACAGTACACTGAAGTGTACTGTGCCCTCGGAGTAAATATATATATATATTTACTCCGAGACTGTGCCACCTCCTTACTTGATCACATGTTGTGCATGAGGAGAAAAAGGTAGATTCCAGCATGTCGACACCGGTGGTAAGCTCCCTAATAAATAAAAATGCATTAATATGTTCTATTCATTAATTGC
>LQNS02276866.1:4690182-4718352 GCA_001587735.2 Parhyale hawaiensis
TACTTCGCGCCCTGGCGGCGCACGAGCCTGTGGATAACCACGGGAATAATTCGGCGCGATATAGGCATTGTGCCACTGAAGCGCTAGTAAAACCTTTACTACTACTACTACTACTAAAAAAGTGGCCCCCTGTTAAGTGCTTGACAGACTGGAAAGTGTGGCATAATATGTGCTGTTTTCTAAGGCGACAACTGTTCTTCGTCGCGTTCCTTGGATGTAATACAGTTCTTAGTATTTCTGTAAACTACTAGCTAGACATGTAGCTATGTGATTTAGCTATTACAACTTCTCAGGTAGCTATATAAAAAAAGAGATAATTTAAGGCAGGAGTGGGGCAGAGTAAGTTTGTGAATCTATCATAACTTTTTAAAGGGTCCCTGACAATGAGATATTATAAGGGAAGTGGAGTAAAAATATCTCGTGACCTTTTGACCTTATATATTAATATTATATATGCTTCTTCGCAGCGCCTTCGAACTCAACTTTGACACCAAGCACGTGAAGAAGACGACCAAGGCCTACTCCCACCAGGAGCAGGTCATGATGCTCGAGGAGAAAAAGGCCGAAATTGAGCGCAAAAGAAAGGAAGGAAAACTGGAGCTCACTCCTAAACAGAAAGAAGTCCTCAAGGTGCAGACTGAGAAAGAAGCGGTCATCAGAAAACGGTAAGGGCGTGCGCTGGCTGCTGTAACGCGGCCTGCCTTGTTGGAGTGTTGTGTCAATTATTTATATTTTTTTATGGTATGGAGAGTTACGCTCAAAGGTCCTTGAGAACTTCTTTTTAGCTAGGCTGCCCCTCAGGGGGCATAGGGCTAGGTTAGTGTAGGTTCTTCCATTCTATGTTGTGGGGAGCAATGACCCCTCCCCCCCCCGGGGGAATGTGTAGGTTACCTTTGCCATTAGCTAGCTAGGCTTTCGGGACGTCTGCCTTTCGTGCCCATTTTACCTCCTTCCAATTTCGTACTCTTACTGATATTATTTGCTTCTGCTCTTCCTCTTCTTTCCCGACGTAGGTACTGTTCCCATGCGCGTTGATCTTGTGTGGGAATACCTTTGTGCATGGGTTCCCCCATTTCCATTGACATACTATATGTCCCTTATTTCTTCCCCTGTTAATTCACCTTAGTTGTGGAGATACAGGCCTAAGCTATTCAATAATCTCATCAAGCTAGGCCTTTTGAACTTCTGTCTTTCTTGCCCACTTAGCTTCCTTCCATTTTCTCATGCCTTGTGATGATTCTCCGTCTTGTATGATTGGGGGTATAGGGCCATCCATCTATGTACTGCTGCTGCTCCCGTGCGTGTAGATCCTGTGTGAGAAAACACGTTGTGGCACGAGCTTCAGGTTACCATCGATATCAGTAATCCCTCTTTATCCGGCGCCGAGCAGCTAGAGACCTTGTCTAATGACGATGAAAGACTGATAACACACACCCCTGCTGTACATAGCTTACCCGAAGAAGACAATACTAAATACTTGGCACTGTAACATTTATAGTAGGTATGCAATAATGTAGTACGTGTAGGAGCATGATGCATAGAAGTAGCAGTTCCTGGAACTGGGTCAAGCTGAACCAACAGTCACCGCGCCAGCAGCGTCCAATACAAACGGACTTATCCTGCAGAAAGATGAGTAATGTATCACGTACCGAAAGCATTGGTAATGCCCAATAATGTCGCACGATATATAAACAGTTCGACATATAAATGAGGGATTACTGTACTCCATGTCCTTTAATTTTTCCCCTCTTGCAACGTATTTGCGACGGCTAGGGATTCTGAAGATTCTTTAACGTGAGTATAGCTAAAGAAAAAGGAGATATTTTACTTGAAATTCCGAACTTCCGTGTGCTGGAGGCTGGCATACTAAAAGGTATAGAGGCTAAATTACCTTGTACAAGTGAGGCTACTTGTTCTGACCATGCATTGTATCCGGCCCATATACTAGCAGTTAGGCGGAAACCCTTTCAGGAGATATTCTGTCTCGCCCTATTCCTACGTCTGTGTTTACTGTCCACCCCTGCAGGATCGCAGAGATTGTGAAGAACGTCCCATGTAAAATATCGCTGCTGTACGCCTGCATAGAAGGTGACCGCAGCAGCATCGCCCCGTCCCTCGTCTCTCTGGTGCCTCTGCTCTGCCAGTACATGCCATCTGTAGCTGTGGGCCCTTATTTCCTCAAGGCCTTCGTCATGTTGCAGCACAGTGTCTTCCCCAAGGAGCATGCTGCTTTTGGTGAGATTTGCTCTTGTCTATTGCTTTCGGTACCTATTGAATCTATTAACGTATGCAGTAAACCTAAATTTTACATGAGAAAAGGGGTGGAGCTTTTTTCAAGTTTTTTCTATTTTCCATAGTGGCTAGTTTGGAAAAATTGCCAAATGAGAAAAAAAAGTGTTGAAGCATTTTTTCCTAGACGGGTATCTTCTACCGCCCCAAGACCCTTGAAGTTGGAAAAAGTACTCTTGTGGGCTAAAAAGAAAAATTTTAAACATTTTTTCTTCCTCACTAAACAGTAGTTATACATCAAAGAAAGACGCAGGCAAAGTTTTAGGCAGCCAGTGTAACGCTAAGTAGGTAAAACAGGGGAATGAAGGGGTCCGGCCTCCCATTAATTCTGCCTGTAAGCTTGAATATCTATCGTCAAATGGAATTTTTCGCGGAACTGATACCATTTACATGGAGGTAGGGACCACGTACAGTCGTCCCTACTTTTATTAAACCTCCATGTAAATGGTATCAGTGCTGCGAAAAATGCCGTTTGACGCTAGATATTCAAGCTTACAGGCAGAATTAATGGGAGGCCGGACCCCTTCATCCCCCTGTTTTACCCACTTAGCGTTACACTGGCTGCCTAAAACTTTGCCTGTGTGTTTCTCTGATGTCTAGCTACTGCTGTCTGTACTTCATTGAGGTATACACTGGATGGCCACAAGAACAATAACGAATTCCCAGGACTAGTAACGTTTTGGTGCGATCCAGCCGACACTTGGTACAAGTAACACCGGATGCAGCTTTTCAAACCTTGCTGGTGCAACGACTGTTCTAGTAAAAGCTTACTATTTAAAAGTAGTTTTATTGCTCGAAGACATAAAAAGTTACAGAACAAGGCGGTGCATACTAAAGATTAGTAACTGGCTGTGACGAAGTTACGAGTCACATAGGAAGTAGAGTGCAGAGCAGGAGCAACACCACCGGTCACCACGACAGTCGACAGCTGACTGAGGCAAGCTGGAGAGACCCCAGCATATATACCTTCCCAAGACCGGCCATTACACGTGTCATCGCACGGTAACGCTTAGGCCTAACGCCACAGCCAGGCGGTTCGGTGCTGCACCGCACTAAATGGTGAAACTTTAGATTCACCGGTCACACTGCTAAGTGAATAAAAAAAATTGCCCACAAGAGCAATTTTTTTCCAACTTCAGGGGTCTTGAGGCGGTAGAAGATATTCGTATAGGAAAAAATTCCTTTAACACAATTTTTTCTCCCCATTTGGCAACTTTTCCAAGGTAGCCACTATAGAAGATCAAAAAAAGTTGAAAAACGCTCATCCTAATGAAAATATCACTATAATCACCCACCAGAAAAATCCCACTATGCGTTGTGCTAATATTGTTGTACTTACTGCCCTTCTGTATAATGTGGAGTTTTGTAAGCTATTCCTGCATGTAATCGTAGAGTGACGACACCGCCATTGTTTCGGTGTAGTCACTGTAGTAGTTCTGGAGATCATCATCCTTTTAGAATCGCCGATATTTTGGTTCTGGTAGACGAGTTCTTGTTGCCGTGATCTGTTACAGCTACTTCTATATCATTGCTCGTAATGACTCAACCGTCATTGAATGGTAAATAAAGTGACAGTATATACCAGTAGCAACTGCTAAGCGCATGATATGGTTTCAAGTAAGACTTCTTTTACGAAAAGCTAAGTTTTTGATGAGGCCTTTCATGATTAACTGTGCTGTGTCCAATTTAGATACGCCAGATCAGACAGTCGCTCGGGTGCTGATGATGTAACTCTTTCCTCATCTATACAGTACCTACGCTGTCTTAACCCGAAACGTAGGTGTAGGATAATTCAGGGTTGCGAAGTCGGAGGGTTCAAGGCCCGACTCCGACTCCCCCTCAAACCTCCGACTCCACAACCCTGGTAGCATTCTCTTGCTGTACGAGTGCTACTCTGACGACCTTCCATCGCACACCCTAATATGCTCTAAGTTTGTTGCGACTTATTGTGACGTATCATATCATGTATATAGAGGGCAGGCGGTAAGATACCGGTACATCGCTTCGCTGGTATACCTTCTGCTCATCACCACTTCTACTGTTGTTGCTTCAATAGGTGAGCTGCTAGCCAGGACGAGCGTGCGGGTCATGGGGGCTCCCCGGTCAGCTCTGCCTAGAGATTGGGTGGCTGAGGACCTAGCGAGCGCCGTCACGCGTACTCTCACTGCCCTCCATGACATCACTGTACCCTCGGGGTGAGTACCAATGCCGTGCCATCATTCGTACCCTCGTTGTACCCTTAGGGATGGTGTGTCCACGTGCCGTTAATTTCTTGCAACTATTGAGAAACCGCGCTGCTTTTCTTCTCGAAAAGTTCTGATGCAGCATCCAGTCCACACACTTGGATATATATTTGACAGTTTTTTTAATGCTGAAACGGTCGAAGGGAAGTGAAAAATGAGCATCGCTTTCCTTGCTGCTGAGCAGTGGGCGGCCCCTGATCGGGCGGACATGGCTGTGCTGAGATATTTTCCCTCTAGCCCAGATTTGACCCCTTCTTACTATATCGTCTTTGGGACCGCTTAAAGATAGTTAACGAAGGTCGTTGATTTCGTGTGGAGCAAGTGGTTGAGGGAGTGGCTTGTAAAAATGCATGCATGAACAACCGGAAAGTGTTAAGGTCAAGTGCTAGGTCATTGACCTCCTAGCACCAAGTACATCGAAAAAACCCTGTACAAACACTGACGTACTTGTTCATCACTAGCTTTTGTGCAACTGCTTTGAAAAGGCTAAAGAGCCAGCTATTTTTTACTGTTCCTTGCAGATGAGTTTTGATTATTAAAAAGTTTTTGGTGGAAAAAAGGCGATAGATTACTTGCTTCTCGCGCCAATGCCTGATATAACTGTTCTTTTAACTGTTCTTATTGACTACGCTGTGTACCGTACGTGATGCAACGTTGTTAGTCATCATCACATTGCGTGAGTGTTCACTAGTGCGTTCCTGTTCCTTAGAACCGAGATGATGGAGGAAGAGATGGAGGACAAATATTTCCCAGCACCCACATTCGTGTACTGCTTTCCCTTGCTGCGGTGGCTGTTGACGCACCTCAGTGAGGTAAGTCACTTCAACCTATTCATTCCGGGTTGTTTTATGTTACTATTCTTTGTCTTATTGTGCTCCTTGGCGAAAAAAGTCTATGTAGCGAGGTAACACAGCCTGACTGATAGCGTTACGTTAGTACAGTAAGCGTTTGGCATGAGATACACCAGTGTAGATACAGTACGTAGACTGTCAAGTTGTCAACTGCAGGGCTGAGGGAGCCGTGGGAAGGAATGTAAGTCCGACTAGTACGCCTGGAATTGGCAGGCACCCGACTCGAGTGTCCTAGGATTCCCATTCCCGAAAGTTACACCTTAACATCATTGGCAATTACTTTACGTACTAGTAATGTATAAGTTATATGCAGGTTGAGCTGACGCAAGTATTGATTAAGTGAGTGTTGAGTTGGTCTCTTTCCTTATTTTCGTCGTTAGTGCCCAGCGAATGGTTATGGAACATTGAAGCTCACTTACATAGAAAAGGCATGATCCGGTTTCATTTGTGATGTACGGTACTACTGAGAAACTGTTTACTTATAGCTATAACATAAGAATATGAAAACTGAAATGATTGATAATTTAAGAATTTGGCTAAAATATTTCTGGTTGAATATCATTAGCAGTTTTGTTTTGAGGTGGAACAATGCAAAAGGATTTTTTTTTGGGGTAGATGAACGAAAGCTGCTCCTATCGCAGTTCATACGACTGGGGTCCCTACTTGACTGCTGGCTGCTGCGGCAGCAGTAGTTAGCTACCCGCTGATCGTCGTTGGGAGAGGGTGTGAGAAGTTTGAGCTCGCACCCTGGACGCAGTGACAAAACGAATGATAGTATTGTCTGTCGGGACTCCTGAGTCCTGGCAGAGTACAAGCGCGGCGCACCCTCGTCGTATGACAACTCGTAGAGCACTGCCAGCCGTTATTCGCGCTCCTACAAAATACAATCTGGGCCGTTATTCTATTAGCCCGCACTGTCGCTGCCGCAGCCTTTGCCGCAACTAAGGAGGGAACTCGTGCTTCCTAGAATGGAACTAGTGGTGACGCGCCCTCCGCCTAAATTTACCCGGTGGCAGACGTAGAGGGTAACGTTTGTACTGTATGATGGAGTATCGTCAAGCATGGAATCTACAGTTGCTGCTATTTGTAAACTAGTTACAATAGCACCCAAACATGAAAAATGAAGCTAAGGCATTATAAATAGAAATGAATGCGTTCCGCAACATAACCCGGCATATAATAAGTCGTGCATTGTTACCACTGCGCGCTGCTGTACTCGTGCAACAACGGCACAAGTGTTGCCATATTCTTTCTCAAAATCGATGTTTTGTTGTAGCATGCATGACTTGACGGAACGTTGCAGCCTGTAGGCGTTGAGCTTTGAAATCATTTCCCCACTCGAGCTAAATCATAGTAAATGTCTCCAAGTCCTGATCTACCCGAAGACCTTGGACCCAAAATTTGCAACCAAGCTTGAATTAAAGATCGGATCACAGTGCTTTCAATACCCTAGAGCATTGTGACATACCGTCCTTCAAGTGTATTTGTTTATATTTTATGTTGCTTTTTGCACAGTTGTTGGAATGTGACAGTGAATTCCAAATGTTCATTCTTCCTTAGAGCTGTCCTCTTTTTTTTTTTTTTTATGTACCGGATAGGCAAACATGTCAAGATCTGATACGCCCAAATTGAATGTATCCGTTATGCTTGTATAGAAAAAGAAGCTCAGTGTACTTTTGCTCTGCCCCCTTTCAGGTGTGCCAGGAAGAGCACAGCAGTAACGGTGACGTGAACGATGGCAACGAGGACGACGAAGAAGAAGAAGTTAGAGACGAGGACGTGCCTGTCAGCGAGCGTGAGAGAGTCGCTTGTATGGCGCTGCAGGTGAGGCGTGTTGGGGTGCAGACTGGGACCCCTAGACATGAATGGTCCGTGGGCGGATGTGCTATTGTTACCTAGCCTCATGAGCTTCAGCACTGTGGATAGTCAAGCTCAAAATTTCTGTTTGTTGTAATCTTTCAAATAGTGTTGCTCATCGAAAATTCAATAAGCCCGAGAAACCTGCAAATTTCGATTTGGTGTTGGGAGGGCTGCAGTAAGACGCAGACCTGCACTGACTGGGACAGTGTCCTAATTTTCACGAGGGATAAGTTCCGTGAAGTTGGGCTAGTGAGGATCAGCGTTGGGGAGTGCCATGGACCAAGTCCTGCTTGGTGATTCCCGACTCACAGGGGATTAAGCCGTAGGGTAACATGTCTAGTACCCGTCCACCTTGCTAGTAGTTGTCCACTTCATACTAAAAAACTTCCTGTGTAAAAACTAGTCATGCTAGAAAGCCGTACATACTGTAGGCTAAGTAGTGCCGCACTATCCATGTTATTGACAGACGAAAAAAATAAGACAAGAAAAAAATGGTGGTGGTTTTCACATTTTTTTCATGTTTTTAGTGAAAAATGTGGAAACTACCCTAGTTTTTTATTATTTTATTTTTTCTCCCATCATTTTCTGGGATGGTGCGGCACTACTTAGCCTACAGTTGAGCCTATGTATGGCTTTCTAGCACTACTAGTTTTCTCACAAGAAGTTTTTTAGCGCCAAGTGGACGGGTACTAGACATGTGTCCCTACCTATCAGCCTGGGGCAGTTTATGGTTCATTTTCAAATGGCGCCACTTTCTTACGTAACTAACGTTTAGCGTAGAGGGTAGAGTTGAACAAGTAATTCATTAGTAGTTGTGCTGCTGCATGCACCCGCCGTGGAATGCGTCTAACTTTATAGTTACCCTTTGTTGATTTGGCTTTGTACACGACTATGATTTGCACGACGACTCTCATTCCACGAGCGTTCCGTCTAGTATAGTATAAGCAAGTTTTGTTATGAGTTTGGTAGGACATATAGCTACTTCCTGTTTGGTATCATGCTAAGGAGTCGGCACAGGGTACCGATACATGCCGGGGGTCCCCAGCATTTTACAAAAAAATAACTCTTAATATTTTGCAGGTACTGAGCGAACACATGTGCATGCGGGGCAGCACCAGTGGGGGCCGCAAGGGTACGTTGGACCTCTATCACCCGAAGCTCCTGCCTCTCAAGGAGCTGCTTGCTCTAGTCATCAGTGTTATAGGTCAGTATTGTACAGTTTATGTAGGTATTACTTATGAATGAAAAAGCTAAGAGCAACATGATTGTATTACCTTATAGTCTGACCATTTTATCTAGGAACTCACATCATCGAATGACACTGTTCAATCTTTCAATTCTATCTAGAACACTTTATCTATTTCTTGAATACTAACGCCTTTATTGGCGAATGAATAGATCGCTGTTATATCGTCCTGGTATCGAATACGGCGGGAAAACCCTGAAGATAATAATATTAAGGCAGTTTGGTCTTGGTCAAATTCCACTATTGCGGTGCCAATTCTGTATTTCTGAGATATCTCTATATACTGGTAGTGGGCGGGGCTAAGATATGGGCCGAATAAAAATCCCCGAAAAACCCATAGAATTCGCAACGCTATAGAAAAATTTGACCACGGCCGAACTGCCTTGATAAAATGGTCACACCATAGTTGTATCATAAGCGAATCCGCCGCCAGCTCTAGGTATATGGATTATGGATAGGTTCTTTTGACGCCAATACTAATGCGTTTATGTAAGATGTTGTAAGGCTTAGGCGTTGAGAGCATTTTTCTTTTCTCCTTGCGTTTTCACTTCTTTTCATACATTTGCTTTGGTTTGATTCTGTTTTACTTTTGCTGACTTGCTGTCACGTCTGTTTTATGGCCCTTTTCCGTTTTAAGAGATACATGTCCGAGCTCAGGGGGCTTAGCCAAGATTAAGGTATATATGTATGGTCGCGCCTTCAGAGGGACTCCATATATTACTTTAGCCTCACATGGGCCAAGGGACGTCTTTGTTTTGTGCCCACTTTGCTTCATGCCCTATTCTTCCATCAATTGATGCTTTTCTTCTTCTCTTTATTCACGACTTGCTGTGCCCTTGCCTGGACGCCTTCTGTACCGCGTTTAGTTAGGTTCGCCCATCCTACGTTATATGGAGTAGCGCCCCCAGGGGGTTTGTGTAGGTTACCTTAGCCATTAGCTAGGCCTTCGGGACGGCTGTCTTTCGTGCCCACTTTGCTTCCTTCCCATCTTTTCCTCCTACTGCTCTTTCTTCAATCTGTTCTTACTCTTCTTTCCCGACTTGCTGTTCCCATGCGCGTTGATCCTGTGTGGGAACACCCTCGTGCATGGGTTCCACGTATCTGTCACACTATGTATCCCTTGCTTCTTCCTCTGTTAGATCGCCTTTGCTGTGGAGACGGAGACTTAAACTACTCAATATAGTAATAGTAGTAGTAGTTCTGTACCGCGTGATTTCTCTAGTTTTTGTGTTTCTTATACCATGTGTGTCTCCCTATTCCCTTAGGGTAACATGTCTAGTACCCGCCCAAAGTGCTAGTAGCCGTCCACTTGGCTTTAAAAACGTCCTCTGGGAGAACTAGCAGTACTAGAGAGCCGTACATAGTCTTAAACTGTAGGGTAGGTACTACTTAGCCTACAGTTTAAACCTATGTACGGCTTTCTAGCAGTGCTAGTTTTCACGCAGGAAGTTTTTAAAGCCAAGTGGACGGCTACTAGCATGGTGGATGGGTACTAGACATGTTACCCTATAGAAGCACTGTCTAAGATGCTTTAACGAACGTATAAACTTTTCCGTGCAACCCATTGCTCGGTTTTATGGTGTAACTCGACACTTGCAGGCAGCAATAGTGGACGCACTCACAGCATGGCGTGTGGTGTGCTGTGTGAGGTGTGTGCCTGTGGGTCCGGCGGACCAGGCTGCCACAAGGCCACCAGTCACGAGATCGCCACACTACTGGACACCCTCACCGCACCCTCTGCCAGCGTCAGGGAGGCGGCGCTCAGGGTCAGTTGATGCTGTAATATTTAGCACAATATATCAGATCCCAGGGACTGCTCGTTAGGAAGGCTGATAGGCGGCGCTCAGAGTCAGTTGATGCTGTAATATTTAGCACAATCTATCAGATCCCAGGGACTGCTCGTTAGGAAGGCTGATAGGCGGCGCTCAGAGTCNTATTTAGCACAATCTATCAGATCCCAGGGACTGCTCGTTAGGAAGGCTGATAGGCGACGCTCAGAGTCAGTTGATGCTGTAATATTTAGCACAATCTATCAGATCCCAGGGACTGCTCGTTAGGAAGGCTGATAGGCGACGCTCAGGGTCAGTTGATGCTGTAATATTTAGCACAATCTATCAGATCCCAGGGACTGCTCGTTAGGAAGGCTGATAGGCGGCGCTCAGAGTCTGTTACAGGCTGAGGTACCGTATGTGTAGTCAGATTTGCAGTGCGTGCCAGTTGCAGCTGAAGTAGGGTTACTGTTGTGGAAGGCAAGTTATCCGACTCATACTTCTGGGATTATTTGGTGTCAGACTACCTTTAAGTCGAAATAAACTAGGATTCAAACTTCAAGCTCTGACATCTCTATTTTTTTTTACCTTTCCCTCGGTGACACCTCCCTCGTTGGTGTTTACCCTTCCCTAATTTAAACATCGTACGATATTAGTTAATACTTTTATCTCGTTTGAATATCGAAAAAATATTAGTTTTTACTACCCCTTCTAAACGTCTTACTATTGTTAGTTTTTACCGGCAGGGCATGGACGTGTTGTCGACGTGTCTACCAGAGAAGTCAGGACCGGAGAGACTCAAGGTGTGTCACAGGCTGTGGGTGGCTCGACACGACCAAGAAGAAGGTGTCAAGGACCTCGCAGAGAAGCTCTGGAACAAAATTAATATGCAGGTGCGCTCAGGTTTGCTGTGATCAGATGTTAACTACACCGTAAGCGTGGTGCTGCTCCTCCTACGTACCACCCTTTACTGTTTTCTACTTACTGTTATCCCCACCCACCAGTTACATTTCCTGCCTTCTCACAAGCGACGTACCTCTGTGCCCTCCAACCGGTTGGCTTCTTACCCGTTAGTTTCCTACCTAGTCCGCCACTGCTTCAAACATCCTCCTGCTGTTGCTATCCTACTACTGTTACCTACTTTCTACCGTTACTTGATTCTACTGTTACCTGCTTCTACTGTTACCTGCTTCTACTGTTACCTTCTTTCTACTGTTAGCTACCTTCATTCTACTCTTACCTTCATGCTACGGTACCTTCATTCTTCTGTTGCCTTCATTCTACTGTTACGGTTTACTCTTACTATGGTACCACTTACCAGTGTGCTGACCTGACGCAGTCATAGGCTGCCTCTGGTGCTGAGGTTCTCGAGCAAGGTTCGCCCATTCTACGTTATGTGGAATCGCGCCTCCAGAGGTTGAGAGGGGCTCAGGTTATTTTAGCTTCAGCTCGGTCGTCGGAAAATCTTCCCTCCGCGCCCACTTTGCGTCTTTCCATTTCCACACTCGTGTTGATGCTTTCCTCTGTTTTTCCTCACCTTTAAAGGTAAAGTCAACTTGACCGCACCCCAACTGGGAGACCCGCATGCACTCGTTTGTGCTGCAGATATAGACTAACAGGCCCCAAGGGAATATACGGCTGCAGTTGACTACAGATTGTCTAGAGCTATGGCGCCAGTGGCGGAAGACTGCGACAATATCTGCGACCACCAACCCTCCCCATTGCTGGGGAAGGTCATTAAACCCACAGCAGTACGCAGACCGGATGCTGACCGATCACGTCAAGCGCTGCCAAGAAGATGCCCAGCTGGGAACGAGGTACGAACCAGCGCCCTTGAGAGTCAAAGTCAGACGCTTTAGTCTGCCGCTACTGCAGGTCTTGTGGTTCCCATGCATGCTGACTCTGTGTGGGAACACCGTCGTGCTGCATGGGTTTCACGATTTCATTGACATTTTAATCATGCTTTTGCTATTCATCTCTTAGCTAATTCTTCTTGTGTTAGGTCGCCTGTGTAGTGGAGACAGAAGCCTAAGCTTTTCAGTATAATAGTGCTGCTCCAGTGCGCTGATGTTCCGTCCATGGATTCCTTCTTTTGCTGTGACCGTGTGAATTTCGCTGCTACTTTGATTCACCGTGTAGTAGTGAGCAGTGAGACTTGGCGTAGCTTATACACCCTCGGGGAGGATACTCTAGGGAACTGGATCCCTTCCAGAATTTTTGTGGGTCTCGTGTTCCCGGGTGACCTATAGTGTCTAGCCGCAGGAGTTGCTACACATGGTCGCAGTTAGTCCTATGAGGTTTGCAAGGGCTCCTAGAGAAATTTTTTCCACTTTGCTCTGGCTTCCTTTTCCGGCCAGTAGTGGTGCCCTGGCCAAATTTGGCCTTCAAAACTCATGTGACTACTTCCTCCCTTGACACCTAGCAAGAAATATAGGTGCTATACCAATATGGGTAGCCACTGAAGTGCTGGTAACCCTGTCTTACTACTACTCTCGTCGTTTAGTATCTACCATTTACCACTCCAAAGGCACCGTTTGTTCACCTCTTATATAGTGCTATAGCCGTGGAAATGTTTAATGCAAACGGTGGAATGTTAATTTTTACAAGTGTTACGTATAGCTCTGCGTGCCAGGTGCACGAGGACATCTGTGAGCTGGTGCGCAAGGATTTACTGCAGCCTGTGTCTGACGTGCGGGTGGCCGCTGCCTCAGGCCTGGCGACCCTTGTGGGAGAGCGTAAGCACCTACTCAAGAGTACTATATCATCCCTCATCAACATCTATAAGGACAAGACAAAGGTTAGTGCCGCCATTTTTATTTCTACTTGGTAATAGTTGTGCTTAGCAGTCTCTGTGCAAAGAGGGCCATCTTTTAAGTACTTATAGTGCGTCATCTCCATCTAAAGCAGGAGTCCGAGATAATCAAGGCCAGTACAAGTACAGATTTTAATTAATATGGATTATCTGTCCTGTTCATTTAGTGTAAGAACCAATAACATATTACCGAGCAGCGGGTGTTCCATAGTCTGAATTGCCTTTTCAACCGTAGTTGTGTTTTTTTTTATATGCAACCGAAGCTATTTTGCCACGCTGGCCGTTTAAAGAATATAGATTATCGCTGTCTAGCTTTAGGAGAAGTAGGCAAAAGTGCCCTCAAATGTTGTATCTGCTGCTCGTCTCTGTACAGCGTCCCAAAAAGCTTCTGTGTCACAGATGACGCCTGCCAAGCGCGACCAGTACGACCGCATCGTAGAGGAGGCCATAGATCACTGGGAGGGTCGGTCAGGCGTGGCTCTGGCCCTGGGCCGGCTGGCGCCCATTGTGGAAGAGAAGCAGGTGGTGCAGCTGGTGAACTTCTTTGTGCCTGAGGCCCTGGGTGACCGCAACAGGGAGGTGGCCAGCAACATGCTTGATGCTGCAACTGCCCTCATCAATTGCCATGGCAAGGTAGTTTGGATATTTTCAGTATTATGAACACCGTGTAAATGTTGACAGTTTTGTTGTTTATTGCTTTCTGCTTGTATTGCCTCATCTGCCCGGCTTCACATGGGTGGAAGTTGGGGCCTCTTTTTGAGTCTTAACCCCCACCTTCTCTCATAGATCTGATATAAGACTGAAAAGTCTGCATGAGTGGTAATAGTTGAACTGGTTTAATCGTGACGAAACTTCCGGGTGTGTCCGCCCAGATGAATATGAATTTAGAGATCAGCTGGAGTCTGTTGTATTAATGATGCGATTCTAGATGCTGACTGCGGTGAGAGTTTATCGATGTAGAAATGTATAGAGTGAGTACAGTGACTCTGAGGATAATTGTGAAATCTTGATATAACTGTGGATCACTGTAGGGGTCACTCGCCGAGTTGATTCGGTGGTGAAACTATGACAATCATAAAAACTGGACTATAATAATAATTATAATAATGCCTCGTCTGCATATCTACTTGGGATTTTATTTTTTCCTTGCCATTCTACTTATCCCTTCCTTCCCTCTCTGCAGCATCTTTGCTGTAGGGAGAAGGGGGGGGACCTGAACCAGCGTAGCTGCGTTATATTTTTGGATTGTTCAAAGATACCTTTTATTGCCTCGGGCGGGTTCATCTCGCTCTTAACGTAATCACGTCAACTCGCAGGACACTGTGAACTCGCTGCTCCCCATTTTCGAGAAGTGCCTCAAGTCATCTCCGAACAACGCGAGTTTCGATACAGTGCGACAGAGCGTCATCATCCTCATGGGGCTACTGGCGAAGCATTTGGACCCGACCAACCCCAAGATCAAACCCATCGTTGCCAAGCTTGTGGAGGCCCTGAGCACTCCCTCACAGCCGGTGCAGGAGGCTGTAGCGTCCTGCTTGTACCCGCTAGTCCCTGCCATCCGTGACGACTGCCCCAAGCTGGTGGCTAAGCTCATGACCGTACTGCTGGAGAGCGACAAGTACGGCGAGCGTAAGGGCGCTGCTTACGGTCTGGCGTCCCTCGTCAAAGGCCTGGGCATCCTGTCACTCAAGCAGCTCGATATCATCACCCGACTGACTACTGCCATACAGGTGAGATCTTGAAGTCTACCAGGAGCTAAGAGAAGTTGCCAAGCTAAGATTTCTAAACCTCATTGAGCACATGATACATCAACGTAATTCCCTCGTGCCCACTACGCTCCCTTTCATTTTGTATACTTCTATTGCTAATGCTTGAGTCAATCCTTTCTCTTCTTCCCCGATTTACTATTTCCATGCGCGTTTATCCTGTATGGGAACACCGTCGCCCGTCAGTCCTGCGTTTCTATCTACATATTACGTCTCTTTTTTTTTTCCTCTCTTGAAATGAAGTAGCTGGTTGTGTCGAGGTAGGCTCAAACATGTGACTATAATATGATCAAACAATGCATTCACTCACTCTCACGGAAGAGTGACCCTTGATACTGAGTACCCGTAGAAAGCCCATTGGCGAGCGCCGGTAATAGACCTGCGGGTATGAGCGCCATGGCAAATCTGCTAAGAGTAAGTTAACACATCTTGTCATATAACTCTCAGGACAAGAAGAACTACAAATTACGTGAAGGTGCCCTGTTTGGCCTGGAGCAGCTTTGCATCATGTTAGGGAAGCTGTTTGAGCCGTACATTGTGCACGTGCTGCCGCACCTTCTGCTGTGCTTCGGTGACTCCAACAACCACGTGCGGCTGGCGGCCAAGGACACCGCCAAAGCCGTCATGAGCAAACTCTCCGCTCACGGAGTCAAGCTCGTCCTGCCGTCCCTCCTCGCAGCGCTTGATGAGGATTCCTGGAGAACAAAGAGAGGTTAGTGAACCGCACTGCCTGCAGCCGCGCTATGCAGTAGCGAGCTCAACTTAAGGAGAGAACTTGCAACTCGCTCGTCGTCTCGATAACACCAAGTCAGTGGGTAGCGCAGATCCCCGTGGGAACTTATATTTGGCGTGCGATTACACAGTGCTGCCCCATTATTATGTGCTAGAATTGAGTAACATTACTTTAATGTTGCTGATATTATTTTGTGAACAAAGTACAAGGAAAGATACCAGGAATCAGAGAGTCTTCCAGGCTTGCTCTTGACCTAGGTATCTTTGGAAGGCTGTGTGTGCTACCTCATTGTAAAGACTTTTCTTCCCGTAGGAACACAATAGGACACAGTACGTTGGAAGCAAAATCTCAGCTAGGTATGAATACGGCTAAGCTTCATTTGAATGAGGCACTTTCACAGCCCATAAATTCGTCAGCAACTCTTATTAACTGATTGCCACTTAACCATGGGTATCTGTACAAGGGGTACAGCACAAACTTCTACTTGGAAAAGTGTAGATGGTAGCTCGTGTTCACGTCAACGTTCTGTACACCGCAGGGTCGGTAGAGCTGCTGGGCAACATGGCCTACTGTGCCCCCAAGCAGCTGTCGTCCTGCTTGCCGTCCGTGGTGCCCCGGCTTATCGAAGTGCTCAGCGATTCCCACCAGAAGGTGCAGCACGCAGGTGCCCAGGCCCTCAAGCTTATTGGTTCTGTTATTAAGAACCCCGAGATCCAAGGTACGTGCTGGGGTCTGTCTTGCCTTATATTGGTGGTTATCTATGTTACTCTCTCTCTCTTAGATCTGTTGGTACTCTGATTAATTTCACCCAGTAAGCAACTAATCAGTACTCTCGTGTGAACTTGGTCATGTCATGGTATGCTATGGTCGTCAGCTCTGAGATGATGTTTTGTTTGGTAGGATTTCCGCTTAATTGATGGACTACCAGCTACCCTATTTTGACTCTACACTACCCTTTGCCACCACAGCAATCGTACCTACGTTGCTGTCGGCTCTGAAGAACCCTGGTCGCTACACATCCACCTGCCTGCAGACGCTGCTGCACACTAAGTTCGTGCACTTCATCGACGCCCCCTCGCTGGCTCTTATTATGCCTGTTGTGGAGCGTGCGTTCGAGGACCGTAGTACCGAGACCCGAAAAATGTCTGCGCAGATCATCGGTAACATGTACAGTCTCACTGATCAGAAGGATCTCACGCCATACTTGCCTGCCATCATCCCCGGACTGAAGGCATCACTGCGTGATCCCGTGCCGAAGGTAAGTTACGCCCTAATCACCTACGAGCATCTCTGTACTGTAGGCATTTCATTATCCCTCTGATGCCTGCATACCCACGTTTCGTCGTATTTAGGGTTAGTTTTAGATGGCATGAATTTGAAGATAGCAGTAAAAGGAGCGGTAGTCCCGCAGCTCCTGTAAATATTCTGATTTTTTCCCTTCCTGATGAAGGCTGTCTCTTTTTGCCTTGTACATAGCCTAATTCGTTGCCTTGAAGTGAAGTGAGTTTTGCATTATTTTATCAAGTAGTGCCATTTTATATCTTGTATGGAGATCTTTAGTTGTTGAGCTAATGATGGCTACTGGTATCCTAAATACTTATTAGACTTGCTCTGACTGCTCCATCAATTTGATGTGTTCTTTAAAAGAGAGTAACAGAGCAGCGTTGAGCATGCAGTTAAACCCAGTTCATTCACTTTTTGAATTCTTATTTCAGCTTCATTGAAAACACCGTCGTTCTCTTTTTCCTGTGCGCGGTGAAGCTGTTTGAGGTGCTCTTTTTCGTCCACATGCCGTGTCGCTGTTCCTTCCCGGCTGCCCCATTTTCCCGCGCTTTATGTGAACGTCACCAAGTGTAGAGAATCTTTCAATTAACGAGCTGCTGCAGGGTTTCCTCAAACGCCTTTGTCTATTTGATTTTTTACTTAATTATTGTCTTGCCAAGTAAATGCCAACGTGTTACTGGCAACAATCCTATATGGGGCAGGAGGGCATTATCATTGGTGCTAATCTTGTGTATATCGACTGTCATGTGACTCATACTGAGTTAATATCTCCCTCTCCCCCCTTACCAGGTGAGGTCAGTGTCTGCTCGAGCCCTGGGTGCCATGGTCAAGGGCATGGGCGAGAGCAGCTTTGAGGAGCTGCTGCCATGGCTCATGCAGACCCTCACATCCGAGTCCTCTTCTGTGGACCGTTCCGGCGCCGCTCAAGGTCTCGCTGAGGTGCGTTATTAACCCTTTCAGTACCTATTGACGGTCTCACTAGTATTGGTAGCTACTGCTGAACTGGATCCGACATTCTGTGACTAGCTTGGTGCTGTTGAGAGTCATTAGCACCGCTGCATGGCAACGTATTCCACCTCATCAGCTCCTAGCTTTACTCTTTGTGAATATGTATTTAGATCCAATGTGGAATAGATATGCTAGCAAGCTTGGCTATTGATTCTTCTTTTACTAATGCAATGCACTGTCATATGAATAGCACTATTTTTAACAGTACTAGCTATATGGTTTCCTTGAACAGTAATGGGTTAGCTAACTGAAGACACGCAACAAGTAATAATTAGTGAAGCACTTTTATACTTGTTAATTGCACTTGAAGGTCGAGATATTTTTTTTGTCGAAGCCACTGGTATTGTAAGACTGGTACTACCGCGCAGGTGGTCGGTGGTCTGGGTCCAGATAAGCTCCACCGTCTCATGCCCGACATCGTGGCCACTGCAGAGCGCACCGACATCGCCCCGCACGTCAAGGACGGCTACATTATGATGTTCATTTACCTGCCCTCCGTGTTCCAAGACGAGTTCACTCCCTACATTGGTCAGATCATCCCTCCTCTGCTGAACGCTCTAGCGGACGAGACAGAGTTTGTCAGAGACACGGCCTTAAGAGCTGGCCAGAGAATCGTTACCCTGTACTCCGACACCGCCATAGAGCTCTTGCTCCCTGAGCTTGAGTCTGGCCTCTTCAATGATAACTGGAGGATCAGATTCAGTTCCATTCACTTATTGGGCGACCTGCTGTACCGTATATCCGGCGTCTCTGGTAAGATGACCACAGACTCCGCTCACGATGACGATAACTTCGGCACAGAGCAGTCTCACAAGGCCATTATTGATGCGCTTGGTGAAGAGAGGCGCAACCGAGTCCTGGCTGGTCTGTACATGAGTCGCAGTGACGTGGCTCTCCTCGTCCGCCAGTCTGCACTCCACGTCTGGAAGGTTGTAGTTACAAATACGCCCAAGACCTTAAGAGAAATCTTACCTGTCCTATTCACACTGCTCCTTGGTTGTTTAGGATCCACTAGCCATGATAAGAGACAGGTAGCTGCGCGGACCTTAGGCGAGCTGGTGCGTAAGTTGGGCGAGCGTGTGCTCCCTGAGATTATCCCTATCCTGGAGGAAGGCCTCGACTCCAGAGACTCTGACCACAGGCAAGGAGTCTGCATCGGTCTCCGCGAGATGATGGCCAGCACCAGCAGGGATATGGTAATGTGCTTCACCAACAACCTCGTCTCGACAGTGAAGAGAGCCTTGTGTGATCCTGATCCGGCTGTGAGGGCCGCCGCTGCTCAGACTTTCGATGCCCTCTACGGCACCATTGGTCAGAGGGCGCTGGATGACACGCTACCTCCTCTTCTCAAGCTCCTGAAAGCGTCCGAAGGAGAGAAATCAGAGCAGGCCGAGCTGGAAGCAGAGTTTGCTCTGGACGGCCTGAAGCAAGTAATGGCAATCAAAAGCAAGGTAGTGTTGCCTTACCTCGTGCCGCAGCTTATAGCTCCCCCCGTCAACACAGAGGCCCTCAGCATCTTGGCCTCAGTAGCGGGTGACTCTCTCACTAAGCACTTAGACAAAATATTACCTGCTCTCGTCTCGGCAGTCAACAGCCAATGGAAGGACGGTGCAGTCGCTCGACCTGAGTACGAGACGGCTCTGTCTCACTGTCACGGTGTCGTCCTTGCCGTCACCGACCCCACGGGCGTGAACATCATCGTAGACGAACTCCTGCGCTCTACCAAGCATAAGGACATTGGCTATGCCAGGGCAGCTGTTTCCATCCTCGTCGCCTTCTGTTCCAACACCAAGGCAGACTACAGCGACCACGTGTCTCACCTGCTGCGTGGTCTGCTGCAGCTCTTTACGTCCAATGATGAGGCAACTCTGCAGGCCGCCTGGGCAGCACTCAACGCAGTGTCCAAAAGACTGGACGCTTCAGACCAGCGCACGCTCGTGTCGGACGTCAGGCAGGCTGTGAAATTCGCGTCGTCTGACCTAAAGCCTGGACAGCTCATGCCTGGCTTCTGTTTACCCAAAGGTGAGCCGCATTGTGGGTGAAAAGCTTGGTAATAAACCCCCGTGATTTTGGCTGGTGGACGTTGGAACTCTAAGACAGAGGATCTGAAGCAACAACTGCTGATATTAAACCGCTCTTCTGCCTTATATTCATCAAACGTTCAGGCTTCTCTAATCTCTATTAGATACATTCTTAATGCCGTCACTATTGAATGTCATATTCTTGACAGCTCTACTCCTCACCATTGTTACACCCTCGTGCATGGGTTCCACGTGTCTATCGTCACACTATGTGTCCCTTGCTTCTTCCTCTGTTAGATCGCCGTTGCTCTGGAGACGGAGACCTAAACTACTCAATATAATAATAATAACCATTGTTAAGGCCTTCACCCCTCTCTCTTATATCCTAAATGCCGTCTCTAAAAATTATTTAATTTTGCAGGCATACTGCCCATCTTACCGATATACAGAGAGGCAATTCTCAATGGCGAGCCTGAACTGAAGGAAGTGGCGTCCAATGCCCTGACAGAAGTCATCCAGATAACCTCGTCTGATTCCCTCAAGTCTTCTGTGATACACGTCACCGGTCCCCTCATTCGTATCCTGGGTGATCGCTTCGCCCCCAGTGTTAAGGTGGCCGTGCTCAACACCATAGGACTGCTGCTGGAGAAGGTAAGGTTTTTTTCTGTTGCTTTCTGAAGTACAAGTGGTACGTAGCTACTGAGCTCCTTTGTAGACAGCAGGTTACGGAGTCAGATGGCCTAGTCCGAGTCCAACTCCTACTGTTGAGTTGTTGTTCCCGCATGTTGCTGACTTAGACTCTTGAGTCCGACCTCCACTCAGGGGGCGGCATAGGATGGGCCATAGGTAGGGCTGTGACAGTATGCTCTTATAGACAGAGAAGTCGGTGATAGCACCAAAACAACGATAAAAAGCTCAAACGTAAAGCTATGACGGTAACACAACCTGCAGAAGCAGTTCACTATAGGAGCCTATACTTGATGCAATTTATTGCTTTGTAGTTATCATCGACTTCGCTGTCTTTAAGAGCATATTGTCACAGTACTGGTCATAGGCCATCTACCTGCTTCCGCGTCACCTTTACCTAGTTCTTGTTTTCTTCTGTTTCTGCGTTGGAATACCTTGCAGTGTATGCAGAATTATGAATAAACTATCTTCATTTCTGCAGACTGGTGTGATGCTGAAGCCATTCCTGCCGCAACTACAGACGACATTTATCAAAGCTATCCACGACCCCCACCGTGGCGTCCGCCTCCGGTCCGGCCACGCCCTTGCCCACCTCGTCTCTATACACATGAAGCCTGAGCCCATGTTCCTGGAGCTCCAGAGCAGCGTCAAGGCTGAGGAAGACGTTGCTATCAGGTCAGTGCGTATGTTTTTGGAATGAGTGACGATCTGTCGTATAGTATGTGGCTTGCTTCGAAGTAGCTATGTGTTTGATTAGAGTAGGTTTATAGACCTCAATAGTACTTAACTCTTTGGTCCAAGTGGCCTCTGACGCTGGCGGCCAAAATGGGAAAAATGGGATTTTCTCAAGAGCTATTATGAACATGTCCAGACACGGTCATGCAGGCAAGCGACCAAGTGCATCCCCGCCGTATCCAAGATACCTTCTCCGCAAGAAAAAGGTTGGGTAGCTTGAATGTTTAGAGCCTACTGGAAGTTCAACTTCCACTAGCCTCTTGCCCCCTGTGGGCGGGTGGCTCTCACCCACTTCAGCCTGTCTGGGGTCAACCAACCGGTGTCTAGGAGTCGGAGACCTTAANGGTGAGAGCCACCCGCCCACAGGGGGCAAGAGGCTAGTGGAAGTTGAACTTCCATCCGGCGTCTAAACAAAGCACTTTCGCCTCAACTAACGTTTCGTTAGCTCAAGGCGAATTTTTTTTTTTTTGTTCAGTATTAGATTGGGGGAAAAGAATAGCTTTTGAGAAAATCCCATTACTCCGTTGCAGACTTTTGGCCGCCATCGTCAGTCAAGTACTGTTGCGGTCTACGGTAGGTTACTTAAGAGGAAGTTAGGATATGTGCGGTTCAGGTAGAATAAGTGCCAAAGTAAACTAACAGGCACACAATTTCATAACTAATTCTGCGTAGGCTAAACTAGCACCGAGTGCCGTTTTGCTTTGCTGTTAGTGTTCTTGGCCACTAGTGTTCCAAATAAGGAACAGTTAACGTAGATGATATCTAAAATGATTTAGGCTAAATCACCTACAAGACTGAGATTGCGATGTTGCCATAAAATATGCCCTCAGTTGGGACAGTTGTGTCGACCTAGGCTAATTGCCTTTGCTCTAACTTATCTGGAACTGTAATCATGAGCTTTTTGGGTCAGCTTAGTTATATCGCCCATCCTATGTTATGGGGAGCAGCGACCCCAGGAGGACCTTGTAGGTTACCTTAGCCTTAGCTAGGCCTTCCTCCGTGCCCACTTTCCTTTCTTAAACTTTTATAGTCCTTGTGATAATGTTTTATTGCGTCCTGTTTCTTCTGTCCCGACTTGCTACTCCCATGAACGTTAAGCTAACTTCGTGTATCTGTTTCACGTTTCTATCGACAACCTTTATGTCTTCTTTCTCCATCTATGAGTCTGTAAGATTGCTTTTGTTGTGGAAACGGAGGCTGCAACTGATCAGTATAATAAGTACCGTATCAAATCGGTGGATGTTCAACTGCTCTGAGTTTGGGGGTGTTGATTCTTCAACTGCTTCGAGTTGAAAGGTAGAGGAGGTATTTTCAACTGGGGATGATCTTGCAGTGATGTGCTGTCTCTTCATTTGCAGAGAGACGCTGATATTCTGTGTCCGGCAACTGTTCGTGATCTCGGGCAGCAAGGTGACCGAGAGTGTACGTAAGAACATTCTCACGGTGCTGCTGGTGTATTTGGAAAGTGATCACGACGCCACGAGGCTGGTGACTGCCGGTGCGTTTGCAGCAATTCTGCCTTACCTCTCAGACGCGGAGAGAAAGAACGTAGTGACGTCGCACTGCCTCGAGTGCAGTGAAAGCAAGGCCTGGACCGTCAGACACGGCCACATTACGGCTCTCTTTGCTGCTCTTAACCTGGCCCCTGAGGCGCTCTTCAAGGTCGCTACTGATCAGCAGGTGGGACTCGAGTGTCTTGGTGTAGAGGATGTTGTATTGTGCTCGCTTCAGAAGTGCTGCTGATCAGTCAGTACAATTTATGTGTTCGAGACTAGGGGATATTGTAGGTGTGCACACTTCACAGATGCTACTACCAGTCATGCAGTGTCTTCTCTAGGTACCTACTGTCAGGTTTATTGTAACTTTGTGTGTCATTATTGGAACCGCGTCGTCACTGTTTGGGTAATTGCCCTCACATTGTATGGAGAAAACGCTGTATTTGCAGGTTATCCAGTGCATCACGACGCACCTGAACAGCGACAGAGTGCCCATCCTACAGAGCGCCGCTGTGGCTGTTGGCTACTTGCTGCTACACAAGCTGGCCAGTGGCGAGTCCGCTCCTCTGGACCTCCTCAAACCTTTCTCGAAAGTAAGTGCTCGTAACCGGTAATCTGTTGGACTCAAATAACGTGTCTGTAGGTATTTGTTATGACCGCTTCAAATATTTTCAGTATTTAAGTTAGCTGTTTTTAACTGCTACGCGGCCGCCCCGCGATGGTTTTCAGATTTTTTCTTCAGGTGCTCTTGTATTTGTTGTAAGGCCTCTCGGTGGTTTGGTTCTCAAGCTATTGCAGTATTCTTGCAGCCACTTGGCCCTTTGTGTCGTGCGTGTAGAGATTATTGCCGCACAGCATTCGTGTCACGGTTCCTAGGCCTTTAGTCTTGCTGTACTTATCGCTAGGGCTGCTGAGTCAGAAGGTTAGGAGGTCTGACTCCAGGAGCTACTGGGTGTTTGACTCCAATTCCTTGTACCTAAGGATTTTGATTCCTGACTTTAACTCCATGCCAAGCTTAGACTCAACGAGGCCAAAGTAGCAATTTTATCCTTGCTCTTGGAAACAACAAGTGCTTGTAGCGACTTCCTGCTCTCAAAAGTCTTCCGACTTGTGACTCCAACATAGTCTGTCACTATAGAACTGTCCCAGTATTGCAGAAATTATTCCAAGTTGTTCGCATTTGTATATAATTGTATCAGAGCTCCCAATTTTTGCTTACCGTTTTATTATTGTCCCGTGACAATGTCAGGGGCTTCTTAGTTCTTACTATATATATCATGGGTTCACTAGACTTGCTCTGCATGTAGGAGACACGTCGGCTGATGCGGCGTAGCCGTGCGTTGCGGCCATGTCAGTCGTGAATACTCTTCTCGCAGCCGTTTGTCTGGCTTCTATTAACCCGTTAAGCTATAAATTAAAATATTCTAATAAAAAATTCAGCCCCAAACCTACCTCAGAGTATGGAGGTTAGAATAGGTTAGGTTCTGCCAGAACGGATGCAGAACGTAACCTGTCGGCACACATATGATATAGGCTACCTGATGCTTAGGTAGAACACACACAACACCCGCAGCAGAATTGCAATGGGAGTTGACGTTCTCTTTGAGTCGAGGAAATAGTGTGATCTTAAGTTTCATTTTCTGGTGCATGCAAACCAATTGCACTAATAGCTGAGGAGCAGTGTATAGTTCCGTGATTTTGGTGTGGCGATCTTCGCTAAATGTTGAAGAAATGCTTATCAAAGGTGAGTGCGGACACCCCAAGGGTACCGAGTGCCTTTTCTGCAAGAGATGTTGCAGCTTACCGCAGTTCCTGCTGACGAAGTTAGTTTTTTAAAGTTAGGTAGGCTGTCAATACTTCCCCTTATATTTTGGGAGGTGGGCTACCGATCGAGGTGGCATACATATTCTCGCTAGACTTTTACCTTCTTGTATTTCGTGTCCTTCCTCTGTGCGGCGTAGCTTAATGAAAGCGTTCAGCCGTGCCCGGGGGTTGGAGACGCACACCTTGCACCTTTTCTGTCAGTAGAGCGCTGATCACTTAGAATCTGAGACCTACCAGACAAAAATTATTGATAATTTATAACAGCCCTAGCGGCGCTCGAGCTTGTGGTTAAACACAGGAATAGTTCGGCGCAATACAGGCAGTGTGCCACTGAAGCGCTAGTAAAATTTCTACTACTGCGAGTGCAGACACGACTCGCGTGGTGATGATTTTCTCAATTGCAGCTCGTCAACAACCAGAACAACGACGTGAAGCAGGCCATGTGCCGCTCGGTTCAGTTCATCAGTGAGAGCTTGCCTAAGAGACTCGGTGAAGGGTCACAGATTGGGTTGGATGCCGCCAAGATCCTCATTCCAGCGCTCGTGAACGGCACGAAGGAGAAGAACCAGGTGGTGAAGAGTTCTGCCGAGATGGCGCTCGTTGCCCTGCTGCTCATGAAGGAGGGAGACAACGGGGCTCAGGTGAGGTTCCTGCTGCTGTCGCTCGACCTGGCTATTTCTTGCAAAACCTTATCAGGTAATGGGCATTTTGCTCTGCTCGTAAGAACGCATCTGTGCAATACTAGAAGAAGGTTCAACTCATTGTTTTCCTTAGCTTAGAAATGCGGTCTGCTTTATTCTGTCTACGTTTAAGTGAATACCTGACAATCTTGATGAATCATGAGTTTATTCAGGCCAGTAGATTTCAGAATCTACGGTTAACGCAACTAGGATGGATGGCACAGATGTTCCGTACCACATGAAGAGGCTGCATTTCGGATCTGACGATTGCCTAGTCTTAGTTTTAGTTGATGTAAATATTGTAGCTATTTTCTTGGCTAAATTTATTTTTTAATTTCACTTTTTAGAAGCTGGTCACTGAAGCATTAGAATCGTGATTACTACCTTTGCTTTACATTGTGGTTGATGTAAAGAATATTTGAATCACTTAAATTTCAATTAGGATTTTGGAAGTGTCTGGTTTATATCCTCTTCCGCCTAGCCTATAAAATTACTGCGGGTCAGACGTTCTGATCTCGGGTCAGGGAGAAAAGTCTTGATGCTCGGGTGTGTCGCGTCAACATTTCTGTCAGTTTTTCTCAATATCCTTTTCATTGCATTTCATTTATCATGCTTTGCGAACAGCTTTTTCTTTCTTATAATATCTATAGAAGAAATTCATTGATACTAAGTTCATGTATCAAGTAGCTGAAGTTAATTGAACGCTGTTAAGCCGTGTTTTAACCCGTTACCATGCAAGTGATTGTAGAGGTATGGCTGATTCCATAATGCTATTCTAATGATGCCAGTTTTCAGCCACCGGGTAATTCGTCAATCTCATTGCTGCAAACGGCGGCTGTAGCGACGGACATCAATTTAGGATTTCCAAAACCGGTGCGTTGTTTCTTTCTGTGAAATTCCGACAATTTCAGACGCCAGAATAAGGGCTTAGTGGCTGACCTGCCCGTGACTTTGGCTTTCTTTGTGCAGAAAATTGTAAGTGCCCTGGACGGGGGAGTGAAGGACTCCCTAACGGACTGCATCTCCCGCAACCTCAGACGGGCCGTGTATTACCCTGTCACTGAGCCCGAAATGGACTCCACGCTGCTCAGCTAACGCTCTCCTGTGCTCGTGTCGTGCTGAAGGTTTCGCTGCACGCAACGCAGTGCCGCAGGAATCGTCTATAGTCTCATCTGCCAGTTACATCTTAGAAGGCCTGTTGACTGTGACTTTTGTCGTTTAGTGAGGGCTGGAGCTCTGCGCGCAGTGCTATGGGAATTTCCGTGGGTATTTCTCTCCAGTTATATGTTATAAAGTCGACTTGTGAAGGCTGAGTCTTGGCTCGCAGTGGGTGGGAATCTACTGGGATTATTGGTCGACTAAGATGCAGAAAAACGTTGTTTCGGTTATGTTTAGTTTCATTGGTGCCGGCTGGTTTTCCGTACCCTGCCCTACTGAAATTCTCTTCAGTTTACTACTAGCACTCATTTGCTAGCTACACCAGCCTGTTTGTTCCTCCCCTTGCATATTTTCCGAGCAATGTGGGGGGGGGGGGCGGATAATGATACTAAAACTGCAAACTGCGCAAATCTCAACTTTGTGACTAGGTGCTTCATAGTAGGCTGGTAGACATTTTCACTGATAGGAAAACACAGGCAAGCTGGAAACTTGAATTAGTGATGTTGCTTTCATTTTATACAAACTGTTGATGTGATGAACGTTCCATATAGAAGAGAAGTGACGTTCTGGAGCTGCCGGACTCTGCATCTCCAATTCCAGCCCGCGTCACATTCTGTGTGCTGTGGCCTCTGGATATCTCATGACTTACATTTTCCATTTACATTTTCTCCTGGCCACCGTATTTTCATAATACAAAGCCTCAACTGTATAATATAATGCAGTAGAAACGCCTAAAACTGAGACTTCTCATGAGCCGGATAGTCGTAGTAGGGAGATTATCCATAAACTTTGTATGCAACGCCATCTGTGGGAAATTCTGGTACCTACTAGCCTACACCGTATTGAGGGACTGCCAGAAGGGTATGGTAATACTTGACTGGTAGTATATACTACAGTACTACTTCACGACTTAACTACCTTTGGTGTCAGCTGAAAATAAGGTTTCTCGAGCCTAGGGGAAACAGGTGTGCTCTAGAACTTGTCGTCTCGACACGGGAGCAATTTTTCTGTCGATGGTTTAGAAGTTCCACTGTAATAATAATCTAGGTAAAACTGTGATGCGCGCCACTGTTAAGTAGTCTAAACGTTTTTTATTGTTTTCTACTGCTTTTTATTTTTCTTTTAGTTATTACTAAATCAACTCGCATAGTATTGAAAATAACGGAACAGTGAAAATGACGAATAATACCTAATAGCTAGTTATTATTTATTATGCCCTATGCAATAGGATCAGCAAAAGTCACATTTTAGGTTGTTTTTAGTTTTATTACTAGCAGCCTAACCAGCAAAACTGTGAGTACGATGCCCTATTTGAAGTAGGTAGCTTTGATTCATCCTCCACTAACGAGCTAATTATATTTTGACTAGCTTCAGTTTCTTGGGAATATCAATCTTGAAAGCTGTCGACTTGAACGCTGAGGATGAAAGTTCCGGACTAGTAATGACTAATGAGCAAATGGGATCAGTTATCTCGATGACAGGCGTATCGCACCTGCCTTTAGTATTACCTGTTGGCTTACCATTGACAGTATTGGGTGCGTGTCCTGTGGAGCACTTCATGCCCTGCACTCTTATCCTCACCGCTATGGGCCAATTAACCCATTCAGTTAATAAATCAATTTACCGCTACCGTAGGAATAACTCATATATTACGGCGTGCAAGAAAGGGTTAACCACGATCACGGTATGTGGTACGATGCTCTCTGCT
>LQNS02276866.1:4743981-4754196 GCA_001587735.2 Parhyale hawaiensis
TTTTGTACTGTGACGTCCATCGCACGGTTTTCGTTTTTCAACTTCACACAAAAGAATGTACCTTCGGCCAAATCAGAATAAACCTGCCTCAAAACATCTTATGTAGCTTCCTTGCAGTTTGTTTTCATTTTAGTAACATTTTAACACATTTTTTACTATTATTATTGCACTGCGATTTTCCACCCCAACAATATACATAAATCACCCCGTTTTACAGTGAGAAGTCCATCGCGCGGTTTTCCATTAATAACTTCAATACAAAAAAAACGTACATCTCTACAAATTGACATGAACATACCTTGAAACTTCAAATACAAGTGTGAAAAGTTTCAACTTCCTAGCCCCAGCCGTTTTTTAGTAATTTTAAAGTATGCGGAAAATGCATTGAATCACCCCAGTCGACGCTACTTAGGCTATGGAGTTGGAATCAGAAAAACTGGAGGACCAAAAGTTGGGGTCAGACTAGATGCATGTGACTGTGCAACCCTGATAGTAGTGTCATTGTAGGCTTAAAAATAAAAAGTAAAGAAAAGAGTTAACTAATAATATTATTGTATAATTGAAAGTGATTCAGAGTCCTGCTTCATCATCTGTTCAAATCTGAAAATCTGGTTTAATATTGATTTGCCTGAAATGGAAAAGTTTGTTTCTAGGATGTTTTAATCATATTTGGGGACATAGAATGGGCCAAAGCAAGGCCTCTTGAAGTAGTTATAGGCCTGAGTCTCTGCCTTGAAAATGGTCCAATCAAGTACCTACAGTCTCTGGACAAATCACCAGTAGGTATTTGATGGAGCCTGTATATTTTTTGTACCTACCTGCAAAGTTTGGACATTCTGAAAAAAACTCCATTTCAACTACTTAAGGGTTACAAATCTTGATAGTTTTTTCTAGGCCTAAGTCCTAAAATATGCATATGGTAGTAGATAGCTAACTACCAAAACTATCTGGCTGTGTCTAATAATTTGTCTAGGGACAGTACCATTCAGGCCAACTTTGTGATGTTGCTACAGACCCAGACTTGTACTTTGGGATGCCTTGGCCTTAGGCCATAGTGTTAGGTTTTCCCATCCTACTTTATTGGGAGCAGTAACCCCAGAGGGACCATATAGTTTACCATACCTTAGCTTTAACTAGGCCTTTGGGCTGTCTTTCCTTTGTGCATTTTTTGCTTCCTTCTCTTTTGAACTTGTTTTGATGTTACTTCTGTCTATTCTTCCTCTTCTTTCTGAACTTGTTCACATGCACATTGATCTTATGTCGGAATACCCATGTGCGTGGGTTCCACGTTTCTATCACCATATGCTACCATACGGTAGCGATATCCTTTCTTCCTCTGTGAGATCATCTTTATCACAGAAACAGAGCCATAAACTATTCACCAAAATGTTAGTGATGTTTTTAATGTTTCCTATCTAATTATTTGCTTATGCATAAGCAGTCTTTAATTCAATATAATTCCTGTTTCAGAACAGAAGTAGGGCTTAGATATGTAAGGTTATTAAAATTTCTCCTGGTAGCTTCACATTGTGGTGCTGGTGAAAACGCCAGAGTGAAATGCAAGTTAGCCATGATCTGTTATTCTTCAGTTTTATATTGCTGCAAAAAGAAGACATGATCAGTGCGGAATTAGCTCAAAGGATGCTCAAATTTTCCACAACGACAAGTTTTGCTCAAGACTCTCATAGTGCGATTCTCTTGATTGAGACCCTGAGCTATCTGTCCTTTCTTTCTGCTGTTATCAACACCAGACCTGATGTGAGAACAGCACTAGGAACTCTTCCTTCTGCTGGTGCTCAGCAATTTCTTTTAATTTATTGAACTCTCTGGAGGTATTACAAGGACCTCATCATCCTGGAAGCTTGCTGTGTGCTAGCCTAGTAATATGGAGACAGCATTTGATTGTGGGTACCAAGTGCTTCCTCCATCTCAGCCCCACTCTACCAAATGCTCTCAGCTTGATTTTACTCTGAATAGTTCAAATGCATCAGGTGAAATGCTGTTCCCTACTCTCAATAGTACAAAAACTATAACTGATAAATGGCCTGATACTTATGAAAGTTTTCAGTCTGATCTTCACCATAGATTGATGCCTGGTTCTCCTCCACTTACATCATCTTCTCTTCAGAATAAAGCTTTTGATCCTCAAAAATGTGGCAATTCAATGTTCAATGGAGTTCTGCACTTTCCTAAACCTCCTGCTTACTTGAGCCAAGTCAACGGATGCAGTAAAACAAAGCCTGCTGAGTATGGTAGCGAACTGCACGTATCTCATATCAATGGCAGCAGCATAGACGGAGCCTTATCTCATGTCATTCCTGTTCCTGGGGTGCCAGTAAAAAAGAAAAAGAAAGGGCGTCCCCGGAAAAATGCCCCTGCTGGTGACTTCTGTTCTAATGGCACAGAAGGACATTATATGATGCAGGCGAGTACTGGAGGAGCAGGCAGCAGAACTGTATCAGCTAACAAAGGTAAAGCTAAAAATAAAACAAAGAGTGCTAATAAATCAGCAAAGCATCAAATGAATATCTTGTTGACTGATTTTGTTAATAGTGAAACTAGTGAAAAATTTTCTGCTGATGTTGCTCAAGAGGCTAAGATAGTTGAGGATAGTCCTGTGGATCCCCCTGACTCAAAGAATGCTGGTCAGCTTCAGGATGCCAAGACAGGCAGCAAAAATTCCAAGGCTCCTGTTAAGCGCAAAGCCCCCAAGACCATAGTCCGAGATTCCTACAAGAAGAAGCACAAGGCAAAGCTTGCTGCTAAAATGAAGCCATTGAAGTCAGTAGATCAGTCAATTCATAGCCAATCATTTTTTGATGTAAGAAGCCTATGTCCTGTTAATGGATTTGGCTTCATACCTGGTGAATATCTCCCGTACTATGCTCCTGAACTATTCAAAGAAAATGTGAAGGATCAAAGTTGTGTAGAAGCTCCTTGGAGTACAGTTAACTATGAAAGAATGCCACCTCTTGAACCTTCTAGCAAGAACTGCACTAAGGTTGACCAGTGCTCCCCCAAGTCTCGTGCATTAGAGCCCGGAGAAGTGTTGCGGCAGCATACTAGTATTGATGGGCAGCCCCCACCTAAATTCATACCAAGTAGTGACGTACCTGCCCCTGATCTCTTATCTATTTATTATCATAAATTTTATGAAACCTTCCACCAATACTATCTCAATCAAGACAGCAGTCAAAACATGTTTCTTCCTGCATCTAGTCACATTCAGCCTACTGTGGCTTTGTCCAACTCACAGTTGTCTACCCAGCATACCAGCTCCACCTCTCCAAGATGGAGCAGAGAAAGTAGTGCTGCTCTCTGTGACAATCAGGACACCTCTGCTACTGTTACTCCCGCTCATGCTGATGTTGAAAGCAAGATGGTTAAGGCAGAAAAGCGGAAAATGAGTGAAATGCATGGCTCACATTCATTAGATAAGCCACTGGAAAAGAAGCTCTGCACTGGCTTAGCTGCTGAAGATCCAACTCCAACAACTGCTCAACAAGATCAGGAGCTGAAGCACCAACCAACTCAAAATGGCCATGAGGTAATGATGAGCTGTTCTGATATTTGTGTCATGCAATTAATAGTAGGCTATCTACTGTATATATGATGTGCGCGTTTGATGGATTTACGCGATCCATCGATCGCGCTGCGCGTTTGGTGGATGTTGTAGGTATTAGGCCATAATTTCGGGTAAGTTGGACTATATTCGAGTTTAATGTCGGGTAGGTTAGGGGAGGCAAGGACTGTTTTTTTTCCATTTAAAAATTTGAACGATCCACCAAACGCGTAGCGCAATCGATCGATCAATCGCGCAAATCCACCAAATGCGCACAACATATACAGTCAGAGGCACTCAATGGCTTACCATAGGCTAGCTGGAGCTAGTTAGGTACTTGATGGACTGTTCTTTTCTTACACATTTTTCTTCGTTTATTTTAAAATCATTGGTATTATATAACTACATTGTACTCTATCATCTCATTTTTCTCAGCGATTATTAGATATGCTATTATTGGAAATATTTTCTCGAATTCTCTCATTCTTTCATTGTATAGCTATATACTTAATAGTAAGCCCTACTTATGTTTGGCCATAAATAGTGCAAGCAATCATATGGCCAAAGCAAAGCATTTACTGGACAGGATCATTCTTGTGAGCTCTATTTTTTCAAATTAGCACTTTTCAACTTCATTGAGTTTTTACCTGCTTGTTATGCCTTTAACTACAACAGTACTTGTACAAAGAAGTGTGGCAAGCCATCTATTTTACTACTAGTTTAAAAGCTAAGTAGCTATACATAGTATTGCAAATTTATTTTTATTGATTACATTCATAGGAGATAGTATCCCATTGCTTTTCAATGTTGTTCCTTTTGTGACATCTTTCTTTTGACGTCACTTACAGATATTTGAAGAATTTAACGAAATATATCAGCACAGCACTAGCGTATGTTTGGAAGCAAAATCAACTTTCATTTGAATTCCATTCTAGTGTTGATTTCAGTTTATTTTGTTATGCTAAATTGCCATATCTCTTGTTACTTGTCTGGCCTTGGATTGTAGTTGCTTGGTAAGCTGCTATTGCTTGTACAGAATATCAGGCTGCTGGATTGATGTGTAATATAATGATGCCTGATAAATTTTGCAGGATGCTAGCAAAGAGACTTCTCCTCTAATGCTGTTGAGAGCGACATTATTGGCAAAGAAGGTACGTAGTTGTTTTTTCTTTTCATCAGTTGGGGGGAACAAGAAAATTGCATTAGCAAAAATTTAATGTATGTCAGACTTAATTTTGGACAAGTTGTGCCTGACACACCACCACCTGAGGAAGTGTTGATAACTTCTTAATAGATTTATTTCTTAGCTAGATATACATCTCACTACAAAATAAAAAAAACTGTAACTATTTGTATTAGCTAGATACCTAATGCCATTCCCCTGCAGCCCCTGTGAACTAGTAGGAAGCTGGATAATTTTCGTGTAGTTAGGATGCTTCTCATTGACTGGAGCAATTTCAATTTAGCTATATTACGCCTAGTTGAAATGTATTATGAGACATAGGATCAATAACTGTTGCTGTGTAGGCAGTTCAAAGAAATTCATCTGTATTTGCTTTTCTCAATTAGTTATAAATACTTTCTGTTGTGTCGTAAATAAATTTGTGCATGTGGAGATGGTTTTTTTTGAGCATAGGCCTAGTGGTTAAGTTCATGCAATATATCATGTGGCAAGACGTGCTCCCTTATTGTTTCTTGATTACCGTTTCATATTTTCTTCATTAATGGGGAGTTGTGTTGATAGTTTTTAGGCATGCAATACCCATAAAGCTGTGGAATATGATTGAAGACATACAGTATTATACTTCTTTACTTGCAAAATGTTCTTGCTTCCAACTTGTTGCTACTACTTCTAAAATATGAGCATGTTATGAAATAACAGAATATTTTTATATATGTACATATATTTTTATTCATCTTCTACCAAGAAATTTTTGGAATAAAAATGAATAGTACCTACTTCATTACTTACAAAATATTCTTGCCTCCAACTTGTTGCTACTACTTCTAAAATATGAGCATGTTATGATATAGCAGAATATTGTTATATATATATATATATAGGTATATATATTTATTCATCTTCTACCAAGAAATTTTTGGAATAAAAATGAATAGTACCTACTTTGTTACTTGCAAAATATTCTTGCCTCCAACTTGTTGCTACTACTTCTAAAATATGAGCATGTTATGATATAGCAGAATATTGTTATATATATATAGGTATATATATTTATTCATCTTCTACCAAGAAATTTCTGGAATAAAAATGAATAGTACCTACCACCAATGAGGAAAATGTAGTTGCTAGATTCTGAGAGTCACTTGAGATATGCTGTGATGTGTTTCTTGGTACCTACTTGAACTGAAGAAATAAACTAAGGACGAAGCTATTTGATTAATGCTATGCAATTCTAATTTTCAAACATAGTTATTGTTGGCAGAAGACATGATCTTTCACGAGGGATTGCCTATCATATTTTATATATACCAGTACTGCCGTGGAGGCCAGTTTCATAATAGAAGTTTATAAATGTGGTATACAAAGTTATTACAAACCTTAGTATCTTAACTTACTGTTATGTTGCTTGTTCAAAAGTTTATTTGGTTCCAGTATACAACATTGGAACATATGTGTAGAACAATGAAGTTACTGTAGTCTCATTATGGTCTTTTGTTTGTATGTATGTTATGGTTTTAGTGTAAAATTGCCAGGATTGAAGTTAGCTGTTTATATGTACTGGCAATTAGATGTCGACAAGAGCAGAACTTAAGGTTTGGCCAGCCCAGTACTTGCTGCCTTAGATGACTGTGGCTCCCAAAGAGTTTAGGGGGTACCACTCATTCCTGAAATTTGTGGAAAAGTTTGGTTGGGGGGGGGGTGGTAACAGGGTGGTATTTGTGTGAAGCATGGAACCCATTGGCTCAGGGAAATAGCAAGATAATATTGATCAAATGATAGCTATTGTCTGAGAAGAAATAGATTGATGAATCAAGTGCATTGTAAAATACATACTAAAAAATGTGTGTTTTTATGTTGCATGAGGGAGGTGCATTGATGCATCTTTTACTGCCATTACTAATACCACTTTTACTGACAATACCGATACCATAAAGATCCTCTGATGCAGTGGGTATTGATACCGACAGCATCAGTGCACTTTTAGTGCATGAGTTAGGTGGGTAACTTAGAAACCAAGGAAGTGCCTCTTTGGAGTTGTATTGGGCCCACTGCCCCACACTGTAGGACTAACGAAAAACGCTCGTTTGGGTTCATGAAATTAATGTAACATTGATGTACAGGCCCTTGGAGAACAAGATGAAGGTACTGGAAGTCACAGCGACCTGTCAGCTCCTGCTGTCTGTAGTGTCACGTAAGTCCTCTCGCTCAATGTTTACAATAGGGGCTTTTGTATTTTGGCTATTTAGGCTTACAACAATATTTTCTTTGGAAGTTTCATCTAGGGTTATTTTTAACCATAGTTATTTAAAGGTGTGGAAAAACCATTTCTGAGGTTAGGTTAGGCATTGTTAGGTTTGATTAGGCTAGCTAACCTAACCTCAGAAATGGTTTTTCACACCTTTAAATATGGTTATGGATATCCCTAGATGAAAATTGCACTGGAAATTTTATTGTGAATAGCCAAAATACAGAAACCTCTATTGTAAATGTAAACATTGATTGTCCTCTCTATTGTGTGGTTAGGTAGCTATCGTGTGACTTGAGCTCATCAGTTGTGTTGCGATATTGCACAGTTCTAAATTTACCTGAAATTGTTGAGCATTTCTTTAGCCACACAAGAATTTTCAACTTATGAGCTGTGCAGTTCTTAGCCTTACGGTGCTGAAGAATCTGTAAATGTGGCAAAATGATCTGACATTTCTGCGTTTGTTACATCTACGTAAAGTAAAACTATACAGCAAATGCTAGAGTACCTACCTCTCTTGAATGCTTTTTACTTCATTTGAAATGAATAATTTTAGAAAATATTTCTAACTAGGGTAATGTCTCAATTACCGAATGCCTTTCTTTTACCGAACGCAATAAGATTCCTACCTATATTCGGTAATAGATAGGCATTCGGTAATTGAGACATTACCCTAGTAGCTGTATAATTGCTTACAAAATATTCAGGCAAGCTGTTTGGGTAATGTGTAACGTTACAGTTGTTTATCGTTTTACTTGACCTTGCTGTCGGAAATACCATAGCTTTCTAATACTGATAAATAATCTCCTCACTAAATGTAGCCTGACCAATTGCTGCTATAGGCTATATAATACACACTGACCTTCACTACTTGGACCACGCTTTGCTGAATGTGCTGTCATGAAACGGGAATAAATAAATATAATTATTATTAAATAGGAGTCGACGAGATTAAAACTTAACGTTTCAGGATGAAAAATCCCATCTTCAGAAGGAAAAAAAAAACCTAGGCTACGATCAATAAACGTTAAGTTTTAATCTCGTCGACTCCTATTTAATATTAGATTTTTTGCCTTGTGTAGTTCTTAATATAATTATTATTTAACTTTTTGATATAGGTAACTCTGTTGAAATAAAACCGATAATTTTCTTACCAGGACATCTGTTGCTGTAGAGAGTTGCGCTACAAGCTTCACCTCTTCCACGGCCAACTCACCTCCTACCTTCTCCTCAGCACTTGACCTTTCTACAAAAATTTCCCAACATGTCTCTTCGTGTACTACAAATGCTACTACTACATTGGAGGCTATGAAACCTACCGTTTCTGTGGTAGTCACTACTACGATAAGTTCACCAGCTGTTCCTGTGAGCTCTTCATGCGAAACTAATGCCGATACTGCTAATAGTGAGGCACTTTCCACAACTTTAGATGAAGGCAGTTCAACAGGCGCCCACTTACTAGAAGCTCTGTGCAAACTTAAGGCTGCTTGTATAAACCCTGTCAGCGGCCAGGATCCTGGTACTGAGAGTGATCAGGGTCGTGCCAAGAGCCCTGCACCAACTGCAGTCAGTGACGCTGAAGATCAGGGTGGCCTTGCCGCTAGTATCGATGATATTAGGCGGAACTTAGAAGCCAAAATAAATTTTGTGAGGCTGCTCCAGTCGTTGTCGTGTAACAGCGAACCGGACAACACTGTAGCCAACTCGGCAGCGAGCTGTAGCTCTCTAACCACTTCTGAACAACCCAGTGTCAGTCAGAGTGTAGTTGGCGATGTTTTCAAGTGCAGTGCTGTTGCTACTACTGCGCCCAGTGCACTTCCTGCCATTACCAGGCCAATTCTTAAAGTGCCTACTATTGAGTCACTCTCTTTTCATACATCTTCTGTGTCAGAAAAAGAGCGTATGGTATTGGACCATGCTGGCCCATTGTCAGATAGAGAACATACTGTGCCGGGACATCCTGGCTCACAAGCTGCTGGCAGCGAGTCAATATTTGAAAGTAGTGAGCCTGCACACTCTCTCTTTTTGTCTAGTAGTGATGGACAGTTAGATAAAATCATCGAAGATGCTGTATACCAAGAAGATAGAAGTACTACGTGTTTAACATCTACTACTCCTGCTGCTTCGCATCCAATTGCGTCGCTCCTGCCTCCCATTCCCCCAGCCATGTGTCGCTCTGACTCCCGGTCATCCGTGTGTACTGAAGAGCTTTTTGAGAAAGACAATGCGGAGGATTTGAAAAAGCAGCTGGAAGAGCTGGCGCTCACGGCCGAGGAACAGGAGGAAGTGGAAAAAATTGAGTGGAGGATGTGGATGGACCGACTTGCCGGCACCAGCCTTGAGCTGCTAGTTAAAGACGATCCTACTTCTAAAGCGTCTCCTGAAGATTCAGACCAAGATGATATTGACGTCATTTTATTAAATGTCCGTGAGACCATCGCCCAGCAGAAACTGCAGCAGAAAACCAAGAGCGAGAAGCTTAGTAGCTTACTGCAGAAATCTAGTGACCTATTCTCTGAAGACAAAGCTCCTGACATCAGTGGCTGTGCGTCTGAGGACGAGTCTGTTATTGCTGACCCGGTCTCTCTGTTGAAGAAATTGAGTGAGCGAGGCTTCTTGGTGTCGAGCATAACAGATGATCAGTCTGCTGGGGCGCACGAGCAGCAGGTGAGTCAATAAGTCTATTTCTTGTTATTATTTGATGCTTGTTGCGTATTCAGCGTCAGAGGAAGATGTTACCTACTGCACCACAGGGTGTGCATGACTCATATATTCTCTTATTAGCTAAAGGGCTGCATCAGCAGGTTGTGCCTCACACCCTCAACTACTGCACAGTTTAGATAAAAAAAGCTCGGCACACAAAACCGGTTTTAGCCGTAGCTGTAATGAGTTCAACGACAGATAAGCTTACACGTGTCAACAAAATACTGGTCTAGGTGGAAAAATATCTTAAAGTGTCATATCAGTAGTGGACTTGCCAAAGCGTTTTTCGGCATGTGAAGTGCTCGCATTTATTTTCATTGAGAACTTCTCGAGTAGTAACTTGCCTATATCTCGTTGAGTAGTAACTTGCCTATCTCTCGTTGAGTAGTAACTTGCCTATCTCTCGTTGAGTAGTAACTTGCCGATCTCTCATTGAGTAGTAACTTGCCTATCTCTCGTTGAGTAGTAACTTGCCGATCTCTCGTTGAGTAGTAACTTGCCTATCTCTCGTTGAGTAGTAAC
>LQNS02276866.1:4755038-4777200 GCA_001587735.2 Parhyale hawaiensis
TGAGTAGTAACTTGCCTATCTCTCGTTGAGTAGTAACTTGCCTATCTCTCATTGAGTAGTAACTTGCCTATCTCTCGTTGAGTAGTAACTTGCCTATCTCCCGTTGAGTAGTAACTTGCCTATCTCTCATTTGTTCCATGCTATGCTGCTACGAGTACCTAGGTACCATGTTGCCTATTGTTCTTATGCAGTTTAGATCATTGGTAGGTAACGGACTAACTTGGGAGGTTATCCGCTGACTTGGTTAGAGGAAATCATTGGTAGGTAACGGACTAACTTGGGAGGTTATCTGCTGACTTGATTAGAGGAGATTGTCCGTTCGTATAATATGTGTTAATGGAGGGTTTGTAATAGTAGAAGTACATATAAGGAGACTTGGTGGCATGCGCGCTACGAGAGCCTACCAAACAACAAACGTTGATTTGTGGCACGGCTCTCAGATTGCCACATGTCAAAATTTTGCACTTTTGCACCATAAGACGTGACCAGTGGCTGAACAATTCAGTCCTGCACAAGTGTTCTGTTGTATCTAATACGCGGTGTCCGTAGAAGACAGACTCAACTTCATCCATTGTGCGCTGTGCGCAGTGTCTGTAAATAAGTTCATATGTAGCTATTCTATCTATATCCAGCTGATATGGCAGATGGTGTTTAGAGGAAACCGGTTGTTTATCCCATCGCAAAATGTCGAAATATAGCTATTTTGTTTTTTATTTTCGTGATTATATGTCTGAAAACTCTGTGTTACAAATATACATTAGCTAATGAAACTATGGCATCTTGTTTTTGAAATATCCACCCAGAATGCCAGTGGATTCTCCAAGTAAAAAGAGACTGCCCCCAGCTTGAGAATAAGAACATCAGGGATGGACTCATCCTCTGGCATTTGTTTTGCAGGTAACTCCCGCTATGGGTGCCGATGACAAGGACGATCACGTCCAAGATGAGGATGACCAGACCAAGCTGGACCCGGAGAGGAAAGAAGAGCTCATCGTGTCGACACTTGGGTGGGCGGAGCCTGATGAAACGAGACCGTTGTCCAGTGCCCACATGCTGCACTGGAGCTACTGCCGAATGACCAATCATCTTTTGGATCCCACCAGGGAGAGTTTCAAGTGTCCCCTGTGTAATTATAAAAGCCCTAGGAAAGGGCATGTGGAGCGGCACATACTCATACACTCCGGCGAGAAGCCCTACAGCTGCAGCGAGTGCAGCTACCGCAGCCACACCAAGGACGCCATGGCTCTGCATGCCAGGGTGCACTCCGGGCATAAGAAGTTTGTATGCTGCAGATGCTCGTACGCTACCAATAGGAAAATATACCTAGAGCGCCACATCGCGCTGCACGATACCGACAAGCTACTGCCCTGCTCCAAGTGCAGTGATAAAATGTCCGTAAAGAGACTGCATCGGACCGGTGCTGACAGTGAGGCGGGCGCGTGCCTGCCTGGCAGCGGCGGTGACTCGGACTGTGAGGCAGACTGTGATGAGGTCTCAGCTCCGTCGCTCCTGTCAGATGAGCTCGACAATAACAACGACTCGAGTCTTATATCGGGTAACCGGGAGCAGGACGGCCATCCTGGCGGTGAAGACATAACACTGTGTGGCTGCCAGCTCTTCCCCAGCAAGGCAGAAAAGAAGAAGAGTCGGGTGTACAGTGAAGACCGACCCTATCCTTGCTCGCAGTGTTCCTATCGGGCCACTAAGAAATCCTTACTAGACAAGCATGCCAAAGTCCATACTGGGGAGCGACCGTTCCCCTGCCCGCTGTGTAAGTATAAAGCGTCGCGCAAAGCTCACCTGCTAAGGCATATGCGCACCCACCAAAAGGAGCTTGAGTGAACCGCTGAATTTCTCTGTGAGAAGGAAGTTTTCTGCACTAAGACGAGGGAGTTCTTCCTTTAATTGTAGGCTTTCATGATATAAGTCGGAACTGTCTGATAAAAGACATTATTTTTTCTGTTATTTGCAAAGTCTATATTATTCTAGTCGTGTGCAATGCTTCTCTAGTCCGTGCTAAGTGTCATGTGGTGAAGGTGGTGCGGAGGTTGATACTCTTGCAGTGCTGGAGACTGCCGCAGTAGGAGCAGTGTATCGAGAGTTTATATGATCGTGCTTTTACGTAGTTGATTTTGCTTTGAAAACTTTAGTTATGTTCAATATTGATGACCATTAGAGTAAGAAAATGTCCGAAACTTTTTTTTATATACTTAAATTTAATGATAGTCCTGCAGCCTTTGCTGATAATCAATGATTTATAATAATTTAACTTACCTTATAGAGAAAGAACCATTTTCTTAATCGGCTTTTAGTCTAGTCTACGTTTTTACGGCATTCCAAGGTACGATTTTTATATCCTTATAATGTAAGATAAATAGAGAAGGCAGCGGTAGTTGGTTAGTCGCCATAGTGAGACTGTGGAGTAGGGCAGCTTGTTACAGCTTATAATGCTTAGGGACATTACAACGTCTTATGGATAGTCTAAAGACTCTCCTATTTGGCATTATCATAATTATGTTAATGCCTGTGTGCCCTCTAAACGATGTTCCCCGTGACCCGAATAATATAGTTGCGTATTGAATAACTGTTGCTGCTGTCTTTATTACGTATTGTACACATAATAAAAAAAAATTGTACGTGGTGTAGGTAACGAGGAGAGTGGTTTTGTTCCAGTCCCCCTGTGTGGTGAAATTCGAGAGGGGGAAACCTCAAAAGCTGGAACGTCCACTTCAGTTGTCGTGTGTTGAAGACTTGAATATTTATTTAGGAAGTTTGTTTGTACTGGAATTTGATAGTTCGGTCTCCGTCAGCAGGGTTAAAGTTCATGCTTGATTAACCATCAGACCCATACGCGAAAAGTTATCGATCTGGTTAAATGCAAATTTTGTTGATGAGGATAAATGCAATGCCTCCAGATTAAGATAAATTCATTGTTTTCAGGGTAGGACAATGGAAAGTTTAAAGGGCAGGATAATGCAACAAATTTGCCAGTCAGGAAGGATGAAGGCTTAGCTTGAGATGATGTGATAGGCTGCTATGCTGCCTGTCCGTTCATCTTCTTCAGGCTACATCGTGGGCACATACCCGACTGTTATAGCGGCGGCATCTGATAATATCCGACAATCATCTAAGCTTTTCTGATTGGAGTACTGGGCAGTAGTTTGACTAGAGCTGGCCGAATTACTAAACCTGTACCGTTATCGTGTGGCAGGTCACTTCTGGATTTGGCACACAGTGGTGCTGACTTTATGGGATATTTATTGTAATGTTTGCTGCGCATGTCTCGTGCGCAGCCTGTCGTGCGCCTTCATTGCTCTGCTGCTAGGGCTGCACTGCATGATGGGCTTCTTCCAATTTAGGGGCCAGGAGTCGGGGTTGGCAACTGGCTGGACCAGGAGTCGGAGTCGGGTTTGATTCAACGTAGTCCGAAACCCTGTGCACCCTGCAGATCGTTCTATACACCCGTGTTATTGAAGCATCAATATACCAAAATTTGCTTCGGGGAAACTTGCGACTAATCCTCTTAATACTTTAGTTTTTTACATATTTTGTACAGATGTAGGGATACTTTACATAAGAAACGAAAGTAATACTCCCTGTTTGGGGTCGACATTGACTTACGAGGACGGTACTATGGTACCATCGCCAGTACTACAGCGCGTTGAGAAGTGCCTGTGGTTGTTGATGCTGTGAATTGCAGGTAGATATTTGACAGTGCGAATACGTTTACATTGTAGTGCTAGCCGTTTTTTCATTGGTGCTGCCATAGACAAGCTTTTTTATTTTATTCGTCACTTCTTGTGTCGTGATGGAGCGTGTGCTTTTGACAAAACAGTGATGTGCATATTGAATAAATGATGATATGTGTGAAAGAAAACTATTCGCCTGCTCTCATTAATTAATACCGCAAATTAAGCTCAGCTGCTTGTTTCCAACTTCATTTGTCATGTGTAGTTTAATAATAACATGAACTTTGTTTCGCATCAGTACAGGTGAAATATTTGCGCTTGGCTAAGTTCAGTTGCAGTGGGGCGCAGAAGTAACTCTCACTTGGGAGGGGGGGGGGGGAAGTTTAGGTGTCACTATTCTCTGATGCCTCAGTCTATAGGAAGCATTTGGTGGGCCGGCGATAGTCCTGAGTTAGGTTGGCGGGGCCGGTTATGTTATGGGGAGTTGCTGCCGCCCAGGCTAGGTATCTCAGCTCTAGCTAGGCATTTGGGATTTTTTTATATCGCACCCCAAATTGTTTCCTTTTTCTATTCGTACCTCTACTAATGATCCTAGTCCTGTGCTTTCTCTTCTTTCTTCCCGACTTGCTGTTCCATTGCGCATAGTTCCGTGCTTTGATTCTCTATTTTTTCCCAATATACCATCTCTTCCTTTTCCGTTTGTGTATTGAAACGCCGCGTCATTGCTGAGGAGGCCTAATCCTACTCTGCTGCTTGCTATGCATCTCTGGTTTAATAATAAATGACGGAAACTAAGACGGAAGGACAGCCATCTTTGGGCGCCCAATTGAGGAGAAAATGTGTCGTACGTTGTAATAACATCGTGACGTCGACATGACGTCCCCACACGATGGCCGGGGGAGGCGTAGCGACAGATACCTCTTTCCCCCACGTGTCGCCTTCCCTTCCCTCTAGCTACACCCCTGGCAGTAGCGATTCAGGTGCCCCACACAGGCGATGAGTTAAATAAGATTTGTATTTCTCTTTTCATTTGTAAATCAATTAGCTCGTTTATCACGCCTACTGGGCGAGCTATGATGGCTAATGATAAGCAGCGTTGGCGACCGCGATAAGAACTGGCAAGTACTTTCAGTGGAAGCTTAATGTTAGAAATTTTGCCAAGTGATTTAAGTTCTTAGAGGTAAACAGCAAAATGTCCAATAATATACGACATGCAAAAAATTTAAATTATTGCGTAGCCTTCCAGAACGTTTCCTTTACGTAAGTTGGGAAGCATCTTAAGTAATGGTCGTTAGTATTTTAGCTGAGTGATTACGCTATGAAACAAACCTATGGATCTCGCATTCAATGAACACGTTGTGGTTTTAGTTTAGCCTTGCTTGATTAATCTTGTTGAAGTTGAAGTGACACCTTATAGGTTATTACCTCTGCTGAGCCTGCATGACGTCTGTCTTTCGTGCCCACTGTGGCTCCTTCCTTTTTCGTGCTACGGATCATTCTTTGTTCTGTTCTTCTTTTCCGACTTGCTGCTCCTATGTGCGTTGATCCTGTTCAGAAACACCCTCGTGCATGGGTTCCACATTTCTGTCGACATTACTACATGACTAGTATGTGTCCTTTTTTTCTTGCTCTTTGAAATTACTTGTCTTGTGGAAACAGACGCTTAAACTATTCAATATAATTAAAATGGACTGGCAAGGCACTAACTCTTGACCTTTCTGCCTTATGTTTTTCGAAGGCCTAGCGTAGACATTTCTCCTGTTCTAATGTCTGCATCAGCACCTTTATAGATTGCATTGCAATGCTTATTATCTTCTCATCTCATCGCCTTTGTTCATTTGCCTGACCAAGTAAATGTGTTAGAATGCGGTAGTTGACCAAGTCATCAGTTGGAAGATTTGTTATATGCTATTCAGATGGTAGCTTATCGTTTGAAAATGCGAGGTTGATGTCGACAGTTGGTAAGCTCCTGCAACAACACCGAAATACAGCCGTTTACAAGTTTTACACACCAAGTTACACATGCTGAGGGCCCAGTTCTCTGTTGCACTTAGCTTCCATTTGCCTCCCACTACTTTAAAAAGCCAAGGGTAAAAATCAGTGCTCGTTATTAACTAAAAAAAAAAATGCATCTGCAGACATCGGAAACAAGAGTTGGTATTCTTTGAATCATGTTCCATAAGTCCGTAGATTTTGCAAGTGTAGCGTTTCAGTTGCCTGTCCGCTGCAACTAAAAGGCAGACGGTTTGATTAAGTCCGACTCCTGTTATTCGGCGATTGCATCTGTTTGACTCCTGAGTAGAATTATCATATAGGTATATTATCAGCAAGGGAGGGAAAATGACTCGAGCCCCCATGAGGTAATTAGGTACCTGTAAATGGGAGCCTGAACATTGCCAATGACTTGCATGCTAAAACATTGAAGCTGGTCGTACTGTGGTAAGCATTTATTAGCTAATACTGGCTACGTTTTGTTTCATGTTTCCTTTTTCGGTCCCAAAGCTCTGAGCAAAATTTGTGCAAGATAATTGAGTTTGTGGATTGTTGGAGTCAAACATAATAGTTGGATATTTCCCAAAAGCTGCCACTCCCTGATATTCTGTGACTTGGTTGACAGAGTCCATTAATTCTACTCAGCCCATTGTTAGTGTTTCGTATATAGTTACATGAAATAACTTCTTGTTGGTCGTACTCGTCACGTATTTGGCTTCTGAAAAGTATACGATTTAGCTCTCACTTTCGTACAACCGCTGTTCCTTTGTTTGAAATTTGGCTGAAGGACGAGACGTAGCATAGAGCTGCCTTCTCTGTTCGGTAGAGTTGCTGCGTTTTTGATGTTTGTAAAATTTATATTCAACAAGTTGTACATTCCAGCATTCCTGTTTGGCACAGCCGTCACGCGGTTAGTGTTCCAAGTCTTTGGTCGTTTCCAGAAAACTTGATCGTAAGTACATTCCTGTTATGCAAAGCTATTGCAACTTTGATATTTATCAATTTACTCATGAAAACTTGCACATTTTGAGCTTTCCTGTTGATATAAATAGGCGCCACATTTAGCTGTTGACGTTTTAATCTTGTAAAACTTTTGCTGAAACATTTAAAACTTTACAGTAGGCAGAGATCTTCTTTTTTGCTTGTTACATAATTCTATTTCGCATGATGTTTAAACATCTGCAACAAATTATATGAACAGGGCCGCTACGTGCTGGCTGTAGAAATGTTGACTCTCAGAGAACTTCACCTTCACTGGTATCGGATAACATCAGACTTCCGTTTAACTCAGCTTTACTAAATTATTAAATCATCTATCAATGAGTAAAATTACTACACGTCTTTAAAAATATTATTGTATGAAGACTCTTCTGCCCTCGAAAAGATAATACTTGCCATCGTTCGTCTGCCTCATCCCACGCTACCGCCTGTGTAGCCCTTTCCTCCATTCCTTATTGGTGTTCTTACTTGTGTCTATTCAAAGACTATATTGTGATCTCAGATCTATTCCTTAATTGATGAGCTAAAATGCGGATCATCGTTATTATTATTAACAATACAATTGCTTAATGTAAGGCTGTCAATATTCCACTAGGATTATGGTTAAAACTACTTGCCCTTTAAATGTTGTACAAATCATTTTTGTATGGAAAGATGGAGGAGAGCGGAGTGAATGCCACATGGCCTTCATTTAATGTGACTTTTTTTTTCATTTGTTGGCAGTTGAGTTGCGTGTGTTGCAAGATTTTATTTCCTTTGTGCATTGAACTCACCCTCACTGCGGTAGTTTTGTGATATTTGGTTTGGAGGTACACACGTGTACCGTTTGTTGTTACCATCGGTCTGGCTGATACTCTGCTATTCTATGATGCTGGCCGTTGCACGTAGTTCTGCCGCCGTGACTACATACTACGGCAATTATTTTACGTTGCATGTAGCTAACAACCATCTGTTGTAGCACCGCGTTCTTTAGTCGCTGATTCTGTTTCGGAAGTGAGCCATATTTTATGAAAACATCTGCAATGGCGCTGTGTTTCGTAATAAACAATTATTAGCTAATTGCATTACGTTTCGCGACAGCATCTGATATCCGTAATTAGAAATTGCATCATGTTTGATCGAGTGAAGATTAAAGCCAACTGTAATATACAGAGGGGCCTTCAACATGTCCGCATTTGAACATTTGTAGTAATACCTACTTTTATTTGTCATATTACATTGCCTTCTTCGAATATGTTTTGAGCAATAGAGTTTATTTACATGTATTTTGTATGCAGAAACATACTGTACAGTAGTTACGCAATGAAAAACGGGAAATGCAGTGTATCTTAAAATTTACTTTACTCGAAACTATGTACAGTACTTCAGTCTACTTACATTCCATAATTATATTTCTGCGCAAAAAATATTTCACTCTAAGATGCGTTTTGTCCTGACGGTGCGGTGCGATAGATCGTTTACTCTCGGCAGTATCTTGGCGATAGATTGGTGACGATAATTAGTAAAAGCGCAGTTGCTAGTAAGATGAACTCTTTAGGAATCCGTAATCATTGCGATCACCTACTTAACTTAAGTTTTTTTTTTACTTTGCACCGGTTGAACTGATTTTGATTACGTTTCAAGTGTTGTTAGAAATTTCATATCATGTATAAGCTATATTATAATTTTATATTTAACATACCTAGTTAACACATGTTCTTCATGAGTTGCGTATCGCAGCTACACATTCTGTTGCATGGAGTTTGTATTCCATTTTTCGGCTGCGGGTCTACTAGACGAAACGTAAATGAAGGGCAAAGTCTGTTGATACCCTTGATCGGTTTATCCAGTACTGACGAGCTATTTGGAAAATTTGAATGAAAAGGCATATTCTGCAGTAATAACTATCACAGTTTGTAAGGAGAATTTCATAGTCATGCGCTACAGGTGTACAAACATGTATTCATGATAAGTTATTGGGAGGATTAATGTTGCTGCTGACATACGTGTAGCGATCTCATGCAGCCCAACCATACAGAAAATTTTTTTCTTCGGCGTTCACTCTATCAGCTTAAAATTTAATATTACTGTTATTTTGCGAGTGTGAAAAGTCGTGCAATTCAAACTGGCAGGAGAATTCATGCAGCGTGTTTAGAGTTGATGATGTGAGTATTATTTTCATTTTTACGAGTGTGAAGAAGTGGTGCAGTGCAAATTTTGAGCGGAATTCACGCACTTTGTTGTTTTGAGTTGCTGTGAGCATCGTTTGTTTTGTGCAACTACGGCGAAGTCTAGCACTCTTAGCTCACAGAAACGTTCATTCCTTGGTATGCACTCTATGTAGGTCTGATAAATTAGTTACGTCTGAGCATAACTGTTTCCAAATATGGCAAAGTCGCGCAGTTAGCTGCTTGCGCGTGTGTGTCACCGCCTGAGAGATGTGCCAGCTGAGCAAGTAACTTGTGTGAAGAATGTTCGTGTCTCCGTAGTCCCATTACTAGTCAATGTTTACTCTTTAAGTGATGGTGAGTGTTAACGTTACGACCATTTACGTCCCTTGATGTCTNTGTCACCGCCTGAGAGATGTGCCAGCTGAGCAAGTAACTTGTGTGAAGAATGTTCGTGTCTCCGTAGTCCCATTACTAGTCAATGTTTACTCTTTAAGTGATGGTGAGTGTTAACGTTACGACCATTTACGTCCCTTGATGTCTCCTTTCTTATTCATCATTGTGTGTCTGGCATTTAAGTGAGCGATCTTGCGATGGCAGCTTCGGCTGTCAAGACGCTCTGTGCGCGATGAAGTACGAAAAGTTTGCCTCTAGATTTCAACTTTTGTCTGCTAGTCTCGCAATACATCGCTGTTTTCCCCAACATTTTTATGCTCGTCAAACTTTTCCGCTTCAACGAAAATATTTGGAAGTCAGTTCCCATGCTCTTTTGGATGTAGAGCTCCATGCATTCTACATCAAGCATATGCATTTGATAGTTGCATTCTTGCAGGTCTTTAGCTGGCGATATGGTAGACGGCTACGCAATCGATACCTTCTCTGCTGTATTTGTTACTCGCTAGAGCGATGTCAACCTTGGCCCGCGAAGCTCCATTTCTCGCACTTCAAGATCGCACAGTTTTCTTAAAATGTCGCTTGGTGCTGGAGTCTCTACATTGTAGCAGACTACAAAACAGCGAGTGAACTGACTACATGGTTTTACTGTTTCTTCTTGTATATCTAATTGTTATAAATCTCGCTAAAATTTTTGAAATTACGAAACTAATCCTCATAATTCCCATGAGCTCGGCTTTAGGCGCTTACAGTTTTTTCTCCAAAATTCCAAATCAGTGGTGGAATTCTTTGGTGTTAGGAATATTGACGTGTTAGATTGAGTATGACTAATGTATTGATTATATCGGTGGTTGAGATGACCGTTACATGAATCCAAGCCCATGGAGACCCATAGTTGAAGTTACTGGAATGAACTAGCTGGAGTAAATGTATTTCGTGTATGCCATATATAGTCGGAATTAAAGTAGCCATACTCTTTGGAATCTGGAAATGATGCATCTTCAAAATCTATGGCCACTCTGAGCAATATTTAGCTGGTGCTGCGTATCCCTTTCACTTTTAAAAAGTCCCGTCGATACGTAAAATATTTTTATTAAAAAAAAGACTCCAAACTGCTATTCCTTTCAAAATTTAAATTCTATTAAAAATAGACAAGAAGTAGGATTCATTCGAAAATTAATTTATTTTATTGGTGCGTGAGAAGACTGAATTATCTTCCCAATGTCCGTGGATTTTACAAGTGAATATCTAAGTGAGCAAAGTGCATTTAGGATGCTAATAACAAATGAGTGGCTAATATACAGACTGGAGCAACATTATAGGAGGCTGGTGTGTGTGTGTTTGTATGTGTGTAAGGCGTTTCCCTCCGTCAGTGTCTCCTCAACTTGCTGTACTTAAAAATTATTCCCCTGTGCTTGGGTCTCGTGACCAACAGCAGAACTTGTCAGATTCGCTGAGATATCTTCTTGCTCGCCCGTCTTAGTAACGTTTAATGTGCAACTTACCATTTCTAAATGTTTGATTTTTCATAACTAAGCTGGAAAAATTATACAGTCTCCTCGTTTAAATTAGCATTTCAAAAAGTTTGGGTGTCTAAGTTGGATAACATGAAGCAGCTGAAGTTCTAATCAGGCTCAGTGTCCGAGTTTACGTTAGCTGAAGTTTCCTTCGCTGCGAAAAATGTGCGAAATCAGCAGTTTCCCGTGCACTGATGGGAAACATCTGCCTTGGTGTGTGGGTGCAGCACGCAAACTGCACTTGTATTCCTGCACGGCGGCCCCAAGACAATTATTTCCTGTTGATCTACATAAAAACGTGCTAATTTAGGGACACTTTCTTCAGTGTAGTGGAAACCGAGCTGAGTGAATCATGTGAGAGATTTCTGCAGCCATCGACCCCCTCATGAACCGCTAACTATTCATTCAAGCGTTCGGCTGGGTTCATTTGACCATCATACACCATAGGCTTAACCTCAACTCCTTGAGTTTTAGTACCTCTAACTCAATAGTCTATGTACCTACCGCTGTATGATACTGTATATCGGATAACTCTTTTATATTACTATGATTCTTTAACTGATGTTACTGAACTGTCTTCCTTGTATATCGTTTGTTTGCGTCGCACTGCGCGTCGATATCTCCTGATGTCGGTTCTTGCTGACTTAATTAAGTCTATTGTGTTGCAATAGTTGGCTTCTGCACCCTGTCGAGAATTGGCTGCAAAGTTCATACGCTGACCATCGCGTGATCAAACAAGGTGACCTATGTATTCGTTTTTATGTATTTCTTTGGATTTTTGCAAACTCTGTGGGTAGTAAATTTAAACGATCGATGTATAAATATATATATTTATTTCAGCACTGTCGACCTTGTCGTCCACACGCGTCTTCGCGTCTTCCATAGGCGCTGCAGCAATGGCCTTTCAGGGCAAAGATTTTTTTATGATGGTCAAAGATTCGTATGAACTTTCAAGCCCACTCTTGTGTGCTTTCTGAAATCGCACCTTCTATTATTTGTGAAAGTACGCGCTCTTAGCTGGCGTTCTTATACACAGAGAATGCTTCAGTTATTGAGACTATTTGCTTGATTCAAAAATGCTTTTGTTTGGACGGCTAAAAAAAAAAAAAATTCACACCTACTTGCTATTCTTCGATCTAGAGCTCTTGAACTTGAAATCCCATGTCCCCTTTGGGGTTTTCCACCTCTGACGTGGGTATTCAGCACGGTTACCGCGTGTTTTAGTGCTGGGAGCACGTTTTCGTGAAGCAGGCTATTTTTTTCTGGAAGCGAAGACCGTGTTTCGTCGCTGCAATTTTCTTTTTCAGCGCGATACCTGCGGAGCCACTGAAGCGCTAGCGCACCTTTCCATTACTAGTACTAGGCATCGAGTTTCTACAGCTGATAGTTCCTCTAGCTCAAGCGTTCTCTGTGTGCACCAACAACTTATGGGAACCACTGCCGTAAGTTTCGTTGTTTAACCAACTTCCTGCTAGTTTCCTTACGATGTTAAGATGCTAATTCTGTAGAATATTAATGCTAAAGGTGATTGTTAGCGTAAGCGAGAGTGTGGAGGTAACCCCAAGGCAATAACTGTTGTGAGGCTCTGAGGGGGCCCCGGACCCCTTGATGTCGCGCTGTGCCGTCTAATTCTTAAGGTTCTTTCAAGCATAAGTGGAACTAAATGTGATCTCTGTTGCATTGTTTTAAGTAAGTAGCACCAAACGAGTCTATTGTTTGATTAAGTAGCACTTAAAAACTTGTTAGATTGTAGGTATGAAGGGCAATCTGTGTGTGTTGTTCGCCTCTCTGGCTCTCGGTGTTGTATTCAACTTTTTCTGGAAATTTATCTTCGCTGACGGTGTTTTTGAAGTGAACTTTTGGCGGTAGTATCACCGACTTTTGGCGGTCGTATCACCGACTTTTGGCGGTCGTATCACCGACTTTTGGCGGTCGTATCGCCGACTTTTGGCGGTCGTATCACCGACTTTTGGCGGTCGTATCACCGACTTTTGGCGGTCGTATCACCGACTTTTGGCGGTCGCATCACCGACTTTTGGCGGCCGCATCACCGACTTTTGGCGGCCATATCACCGACTTTTGGCGGTCATATCACCGACTTTTGGCGGTCATATCACCGACTTTTGGCGGTCATATCACCGACTTTTGGCGGTCATATCACCGACTTTTGGCGGTCGTATCGCCAACATTTAGCAGTTGTATCGCTGACTTTTAGCAGTTGTATCACCGACGTTTGACGGTCGTATTTCCGACTTTAGGCAGTCGTGTAACAGACTTTTGACGGCCGTATTACCAGTTTTTGGTGGTTATGACACCGACTTTCTGCGTGTATGACGCCGATTTTTGTCTCAGTCATGTCACCGTCTGGTCGGAGACAGGGTGCCCAACTTTGGTTTTCCTATCGCTTATTTTCAGCCGTTACGACGCCGATGACTATCGACCATTAAGCCGATTGTTGGTATTTGTGTCGTCAATGGTAGGCGATAACACTGCCGATTGCTGACGGTGAAGTTTGGAAGCAAAACTGCTGCTAGCGTGTCTCATCTTGCCATTTCCATTTTGTACTCGTGATTTCAACCTCTTCAGTACATCTGAATAATCTAAACAATAATGCTCCCCGTCATGTTGTATGTAGTGGGTTTTACGATACATTTTTCTGCTACTTGTACTCGTTCTGGTCTCATTTTACTGCCACCGTTCTTTCTCTCTGCTGCTACGTATCTCCTGCGTTACTGACGCTGTTGTATCTACTGACACATAAATTTACAACTACTTTATAATTTAAAATAAGAAAAATTCCACGCCCTAGCAGCGCACGAGCCTGTGGCTAAACACAGGAATAGTTCGGCGCGATATAGGCAATGTGCCACTGAAGCGCTAGTAAAACTACTACTACAGACACATAGATTACTAAACATTCTTTTTCTCTTATTACAGATCTCTTGTTGCGTACAACCATTATGTTGATCATGTGAGTTGAACCTAGCGTTGTTGTGTAAACAAATATTCTTTTTCACGTTCATACTGTCAGGTATTTCATGCGACATGTTGCAGACGCACCCCATGCGCACAATATGTTGGTGTTTCTTCACGTACTGCTCAAGTCAGCTACGGACATAGCAAAGCATATGCCAATTTTACTTTAGGCTTGCTTAAGCGCAGCTATACTGACCAAATTGGTACTTGCGGCAAAACGCCGAAATAAATTCGCATGTTTGACTTGCGAAAAAAAAAATGAGTACAATTTCCTAGCTCTAAACTGAACCTATTTGCCTGCTAACGTCACTGGATGAACCGCTCCTGCAGAAGCGATGGTTAAACTAATTACAGGAGAAATACAACTGGCCATCAACGCAGGTACTTCGTGAAAAGCGGTAGTCGCACCTGATTCTTGTTTCTGCAGACGGAGAAGGCGAGTTTTCTTCATTCATCAACTTACCTTCATATCCTTACTTTCCTCTGTGTAGTTTCTGCGAAGGAACTGTTATTCCCACTGGCCACTGTTCTCTGTTGTGTCAGTTACTCATACAACTGCTCGAGACGATGTTAAGGTCAAAACAATACCTCCGAAGTTTGTTTCGATCTAAGTTACAGATTTCATATAACGGTTGACTATGACTGTAGGAGTTTTCAAGCAATTTCAATCAACAGCGTCTCCCCGTCACCGTTTTTCTCACGAAGTTTCATGGAATTACGACCTTTGAATTTCATTCTTCCAGTCCTAGCAACCGCTCTTTGGAATTGTGTCGTGTGTTCAAATAATTGCTCCTTCCATTTACTCAAGATTTCCGTGTTGTCTTCATTGCATTCCTAAACAGTCAGTGTTGTTATAATAAAATATGCGGCGATTGCGTTACTCGTGGTGGGTTGTGTTTCCCTGTAGAAGTCTATATTCCCAGAACATTTATTTACTATTTTACAATTGTTATACATAATTTGTAAATTTGTTATTATTGCTATAGTTGTATAACTATGATTTCAGCTACTTTTTCAAGAGGTACTCTTTATCAGATGTAGAATTTTGTATACATGCGTTAGTAAGATGTAGAAACTGATTTGTAGGGTCGCCAGTTCTAAATAGCTACCTCTACCAAAACAGGATGTATATTATATTCTTTACTCCCTGCTCAGGTTACGACTTAGTGAGTGCTCTTCAATTGCTGTCGTGTTTAATTTTGCTACTTTTAATACAAAAAAAGGATTGTCAGGTTTTCCTCAGACGTAGCACCTGTTTTCAAGTTATGTGCTGAACACGTTCAATGAATGACGTCAACAGTGCCAGGTAAGAAGTAACGTGGTAAGTCAGGAGTCATTGGCGTAAGAACTAGTCAGTGTCATAAGTTTAGTTGCAACACTAGTCGGTTGCATGGGATGTAAATTCTAATATCACCGTCGAATGCCGTTAAGAGCTGGCAATTGAATGGATTCCAGAAGAAAAATAAGCGAAAGAAGGGTTGACCACATAATAGCTTTGGGACCACATATTACTGTTTTAATCCATCTGTACATCTGGAATCAGACTGGGACTGCTGAAGCCTTGAAACTTTACCAAAACCAGAGATTTGCATATAAAAGTGTAATATAAACATGAGATACTCCTAACATTGGCACGTATACTTGTCACGCGCAGCTGCACACGTACTAACACGTAACCTAAGCAGGGCTCATCAGAGTGTCCGGTGTCACGTACGATAGGTGTTTCTTGTGATCACCCGCCCTCCTCTAGCAAACGTGCCATACGTAAATGTGGCTCACCGTCGGGAAGAAATCATTCCTCTATTAAGAGTGCGAGGTGTACAAATAAGCTGTTGTGTATTTTCCTTAAAAGGTTGCTTTGCTCGCGGCAGTAGTGGTGCGCAGCTCTTGCTTTTTCCCTTGATCTCTAAAACGCCTCGTGTACCTTCCACGTGCATCTCTTGGAACGCCAAGCTCTACCGATGCTAATTCAGGGCTAACGAAGCGCCCGTGTGAGACTGGAAGCAAGAGTTGCAGCGAGTGTTGCGCATGACTGTTGCCCCGTGCGTTGTGGCACTTAAAGCAGCGCAGGTTACCAACATGTTGAGAGCGTGTGCCACTTGCGGCAGTGCACAGCATTCGCTTATGGGTAAACGCCTATGACTTATTATATAACTCCAACTCGAATATCCACTCTATGGCCTGGGTGGTAACCAAACTATAGAGATTCGTTTCCGTTTGTTCTATGGACAGTGTCAATCGGCCGGCTTTTGTTCCAATCAGCTTTCGTGTTCTAATTCCACTCCTGTTGCTGGGATGCTTCCTATGTCGCTGAATGACTTCAGCATTTCAAATATTTACAACTTATGTCAGTAGTTCTCAACCATTTCGAAGACCAGAACTCCAGAATACTTTCAATGTGTTCTCGCAGCTACTGCAAGAATAACTCCTCTGGTTAAAAAATATTAAATTTACACCAAAGTTGTGGACAAATTAGATTAGATAGCTGGCTGTAGACGGACCAATTGATCTATTCCCAGTTAATTTATCCAAATAATTTTTATACGAAATTTCGCACCTCATTAACAAGGTCACCTCGCACCCCGTAGGTGTACCGAGCCCATCGGGTTGGGAACCCCCTCCCTCCCCCCCGTCTTACGCTGTAGTCTCAGTGCTTTACATTTCTTTGTTAGTACATGAATGCCTGTAGGATATGCAGCATATACGACTTTTTCAGAGGGGGAATTCGGGTGTTCACTGGAGAAAGTGGAGAGTATAGTTCAGATTCTTTGTATGATGGGCTTCTTAATATCTCCGGCTGAACAGAATGAAGTAGTTTTATCTGTCTGCGAATAAATTGCTATCGTAATGCCAATTTTTTAGTGAAGATCTTGGGTATTTCTTGTCAACTTTATATGTACCAGTCTGTGCTACATCGCTACAAAGGCACTTTCCTCCGAAGGAGTACAACAGGACAAAGAACCCTTGTAGCAAACCTACGCAGCCTGGTATATATAGAGTTAAATTTGTGGTATTGCTTGCATTTCGTAAGGTGGTGCTCGACTCTCAGCATTCCGTGCTGCTATCATTGTTGTTTTTCTCTTTTCTTCTCTTCTTCTTCTTGATGAACTTTCAGTGTTCCAGAAATTTCAAATAAAATTTATTGAATGTTCTTGTGTTTTGTTTGACGACGCATTGTATGGTGCCGGTCTTGGTGCTAACGGGACCGCGTTATGTCTTATAATCTGGGCTCCCTAACTAGGGCCCTGACAGGTTTATTATGACGGGCCCTATCTCTGCCATAATATATGTGGGCCATACGACCCCAGGGGTATACCCGAATACCTTGTCCGCAGGAGATATTGCATCTGGCCTCAGTTCCTGCTGACGAGGTTAGTTTTGTAATGTTAAGTAGGTTCTTTATTTCCGTTTCTGTTCGGCGAGGTGGGCTGTCGATCGAGATAGCGCACCTACTCCGCGGGACTTCTCTCATCTCTCTCGTGGAAAGAGGCCGACCACTCGACTGTCTCCTACTATGCTTTGCGCCTTGTTTCCTGCCCGTAGTAGCGCACGTAGGCCACGCGACAAATTATGTGGTATTTAAATACTGTTGGAACGCCTGAATTGCGGCTACGGAGGTTAAACAAAGTTTATAATTAACTCCCTAACTAGGGCGTGCGACCCCCTGGAGGTGCGTGGGACCCACAATTGTATCACGCAGCATGATGTCACACTCGACGTGTCCAGCCTGTCGTACAGTGAGGGCACTGATATGGCATCCCCATGGGGGCGGGACGGGCCAATGGGTTAGGTTAGGCAGATTCCCCCATCCTATATAATGGGGAGCAGCGCTTTCGGGAGAACCCTGTAGATTACTTTAGCCATTAGCTGGGTTTCCAGTACGGCTTATCTTTCGTGCTCACTTTGCTTCCTCCCAATTTCATACTCCTAACTACTCTTCCTTTATCCGTTTTCCCCTGGTTTGCCGACTTGCTGTTCCCATCAGCGTTGATCCTGTGTGGGAACACCCTCGTGCATAGCATAGGTTCCACGTGTCTGTCGTGATATTATATGTTCTTTCTTCGTCCGTATTATCGCCTGTTGTTTCCCGGAACTCGAGCCCTTTAAGGTGGCCTCGGTCCTGTTCAGAGACAAGCCAACCTGGCGCATACCAGTTGCAACTTTTTGCTCCGGCACAGAACACCCAAAAAAGAAAGACTCCCATCTTCTGTTACTAAAAACTCTCTTCACGGAGCCCGCGAGAGACCAACATGGTGACTCTACCCACATCTATACTGATAGCTCTAAGATTGAAGACAGAGTTGGATGCGCAGCCACTACGACTAATGAAACTAGAGCATGTCGGCTGTTTGCGGAGACCTCGACTTTCACCGCCGAGCTGTTCGGCGTGCGCGCAGCGTTGCTCATCATTGGAGACAGCGATGAAAGGAACTTTACAATATTCTCCAACTCATTGAGTGTAGTACAAGCCATCCGAGCATACGACAGCATCCACCCCGTCATCAACCGAATAGTACATACGATACAACAATTACAAGGGAATGGAAAGTCAGTGTGTATTTCTTGGATGCGTGGTCATGTTGACGTCGCGGGCAATTAGCTCGCCGACGAGGAATCGAGGCAGGTGGCCCTGTCGGATTCGCCAGCGGCAAACCATGCAGTCCCTTGCCGAGACTGCTACCCACTAATCAAGCGAAACCTGCGCGAGCTATGGCAATCCCAGTGGCAAGAGCAGAGAAATAATAAACTACGAACAATCAAAGAAACTGTCCGACAGTTGCACTCGTCAAATAGCGACGATCGCCGAATGGACGTCGTACTGTGCCGCCTACGTATTGGGCACCAGAGACTCACGACTGTCTGCGGATGAGACGTCCGCAACCCTACTGTGATGACTGCGTCGTACCTCTCACTGTCTTGCACTTAATGGCCGAGTGGCCCACCTTCTTCGACGAGAGGAGGGAATGCTACCCGGACCTGCATGGTCGGGATGTTGACTCCATCCTCCGAGGAATGCTTTCTGAGGGACCTCGCGGCCAATTTAATAGAAATGCCCTCAAAACTTTTTTTACCAGATGTAACCTCTATCACAAACTGTGATGAATCCATTACGATAAATGCTATCGTCAACTACGGCTGTGCCAGTTTCTTTGTGAATTACATATAATGTATGTAAAATTGATAATGATATTCAATTTAGTACTTTATAATAAATAAAATGTGATAAATTCCGCGCCCTAGCGTCGGACGATCCTGTGGCTAAACACAGGAATAGTTCGGTGCGATATAGGCAGTGTGCCACTGAAGCTCTAGTAAAGGTTTCTACTACTACTACAACTGTAAGATTGTGTTTGGTTTTCAATTTTGGAAACGGAGACTTAAGCTTCTGAATATAATAACAATGACCTACAACGGTGTTCGTATAAACTCGCCTGCACACGCGCTCGCTACAACATATATATGAATTTTTTCTGCAGTACAGTACCCAAAACATTTTCAAAAATTGGTATAGAGTATTGCCAAACATATGTGCAGGCTTCAGCCATGCTGGAAAGCTTACCTTCATCGCGTAGGCTTTTCATTCCTTCCTATTAAACCTCCTTGAATGAACCGCCTGTCTCCAAACAGAAAATAGTAAAATTGTCGAAAAATGGCATCCAATAGTTTCACCTTTTGTTTGCTTTAACAGACGTTTTTTCGATGCAGATTACGAATCTGAAAACCGTTTTTGGTGGTCGGACCTACTTTTTGAGATGTATGATTTTGAAGTTCCCATTGTTTTCCTATGGGTGAAAATACACGGCGATGGCACAGTGTAATAGACAACCTTTTTAATAGGTTTTAATTTAACTTGATGCAGTTTTTCGACAATAATATCCAAAAAATCCCGGAGATATCCAAAAAGGTGCTTTTCGCATTTCAGTGAAGCGGAAAAATTGTTGCGGCGGATTGGATCTGAAGCAACAATAACTAACCGGGCGCCCGAGCCCTAGAAGGTGGGTCGCCTCATCTACATCAAGTCAAAAGTACAGTATACGAGCTAACAAGGCAAGCCGAGCCGCTCCCGAAACCACTTTCCTGTGTAGCGGGCAGTAACAGGTGTGCTGTTTCATTTAAATTGTGTGAAGCTGTGACTGAAACCCATGCCAGCATTCGAATCAAGATATCGAGTTGACGCATACTGTACCGCGATAGGACTGCGCCTACTGCAAAATATAATACATTAGGTAAGTTGCATGTGGACCATCAGTATCACTGCCACAGGCTGTTAATGTGACTGCGCAGAGTGAAAGGTGGTAAAGTATAAAAATTGGCTTGAAATATTTTATTCTGAGAAACGAGATATGCCTGTAATATGTACATGTAATTTATTAATGGTGAAGAATAAGATATCCATTCTGATACCATGAACGGAACTGTAAAACATGATTTTCAGTATAAAATGTATTCTCAAAGCAATTAATAATGGCTAAGCTGTGACTGTTCGTTGGTAGTATAGAGGAACTTAGTTAGCTAAATGTAAATATCGAGATAAATTTTACCGAACACGTATTTATAGGTTATAGCCGTCGTAAATCATTAATTTTTGAGACCTTAATACACATAATTCAATATTCTATAGTTACTGCAGCGCAATAAATCAGCTTGGTAACACCAACAGCGATTGCACGTCACTCGTTTTGCATATTTTTGACTATGTAAGCTATAATGGCTTTCTGAAGTCTGCTATCATTTATTTCTCAACCTAGCTACTCTCGTTGGTTCCAACTTTGTCATACGTCAGGCCAAGTCGGCAGTGCGTCAATCCGTCGCATATCATCCTCGTGCGAGATGTCTCTGAAAGTTAGGCTTAGTGTAGTTTTTGTTTTGAGTCTAGTACTGAACCCCCTGCGATTGTATCATTGACAATAATTATAATGATCATTTAGTATCTGGCATGCAGTGGACATACCTAACCAGGTTTTCTTTCTCCCTTCATTTTTGATTAACCCCATTAATTAAAGCAGTTGGACCGATAATTCCTTGGGTGAATAAATACATTTGAATAGCTTCTAAAGCCTTCGGGACGTCTTTCATTCGCGCCCACTTTGTTCCCTTCCACTTTTATACTTGTACTGATGCTGCTTTAATTTGTCCATCTTCTTCTTTCTCGATTTGCTATGTAAATGTGAGTAGATCCGGTGTGGGAACACCCTAGTGAATGGTTTCCTAGTTTGTATCGACGTACTATATTTTCTTTGTGTCTTCTTTAATGAGATCGTCTTTGTATTGGAAACGGAGGCTTAAAATACTCACTCTAACTAAATTTTCATCTAACTCTGCAAATAATACAATTTTTGTAATACACTTAATTCTATGCTTATTAGATCAGAAATATATATACAATTTGGTTTAATAATGGATACGCTTCAAGCACGAAGGTGTTCAACATATAGGCGGAAGTTTCTGGCCAACCCAACAGAAAACACACACAACTATCTATCCTAGTTCTTTGGGTGCACCAGTGTGATTGCATAGACTTTGCTCATATGGATCTCAGAGTCAGTGCACGCTTATTTCGGAACCGTTAATGGAAAACAAGACGACAGGTGCACTGCATGGCTAAAGCAGTATAGGTTTATCTCATCACGTGATAACTAAACGAGTGACGTCACGGCTCGGCTCAGCCAATCAGCGGATGCAACACTCTTGGGGTGTGGAACATACGGATTGCTGATTGGTTGTAACAAGCTGTGACGTCACGTTAGCGAGATACCCTTACATTAATCAAGAAAATTTAACGGGAGGAGGTAGCAACGGCTATGGAGATCGGAACTAAATTATTATTATAGTCGTAGTTTTATCACTGTATCCACTCGATGAGTAATCCATACAGTGCAGACTCAGTCTTTCAACATAGCTCAGTAGGAATATTTTATCTCTGCATTCCTGCCGCAAAATTTCGATTGGCTTTGTGCGCTACTACTGGCAGGAAAAAGGCGCAAAGAAATAGTGAAAGACACTCGGGTGGACGGCCCCATTCGAGGCCTTCAAGACGAGAGAGAGAGAGAGAGAGAGAGTAGAGAAATCCCACGAACTAGGTCGGCTGTCTCGATCGACAGCCCTCCTCAAGGAACAGAGAGGGAATATAGAGAACCTACCTAACTTTACAAATCTAACTTCGTCAGCAGGAACTGCGGCCAGATGCAGCATTCCCTGCGGAGAAGGCACTCGGGACCCTTGGATGCGTGATACCCACACGTATTATGACATGGAAAGATTGGAGCTAAACATTCCGGCAAGGCTGACTCGCTGATTAACTGCACGAATGGGTGGGAGTCAGTGATTGAGGATTGAGATAGATGAAGCCCAATACGTCTTCCGTTCGCTGCATGGCGCTCCTAGAAATGCCGAGGTTGTGCAGTTTACTCGAAACAGTGAAATCAGTGGACGGTCTCTTCGACGAGAG
>LQNS02276866.1:4777527-4801254 GCA_001587735.2 Parhyale hawaiensis
AAAATCTTGTTCTGCTTATATATACAACTAAAAATATATATAAACCAGTGTACAGCGACAGCGCGTTACGCCGCCATATTGTTCGACGAGCTGCTGCAATGTCGGGCGCTAATAAAACTTCAAAGTGAAATATCGTGAAAACTACGCATTTGCCGCAAAAACGTCATTCGTGAAAAACGTCTTAGAATACGTCCTTCGTTATCTACTCATATATGACTTCAAAATATCGAAAATGCGCGATGGTCCTAAAAGCGAATTGAACCAACTACTCACTCTATCTAAATTTTCGTTTCGCTCTGCAAATAATACAATTTTAGCAATACACTTAATTCTATGCTTATTAGATCAGAAATATATATACAATTTGGTCTAATAATGGATACGCCTTAAGCACGAGGGTGTTCAGTATATAGGCGAAAGTTTCTGGCCAATCCAACATAAAACACACAAAATTATCTATCCTAGTTCTTTGGGTGCACCAGTGTGATTGCATAGACTTTGCTCATATGGATCTGAGAGTCAGTGCACGCTTATTTCGGTACCGTAAATGGAAAAACAAGACGGCAGGTGCACTGAATGGCTAAAGTAGCATAGGTTTATCTCGTCACGTGATAACTTAACAAGTAACGTCTCGGCTCCGCTCAGCCAATCAGCGGAGGCAACCCTCTTGGGGGTGGAACCTTCGGATTGCTGATTGGTTGTAACAAGCGGTGACGTCAGATTAGCAGGATACCCTTACATTAGTGGAGGAGGTTTAACGGGACGAGGTAGCAACGGCTATGGAGATTGGAGCTAAATTATTATTATTATTATAGTCATAGTTTTACCACCGTATCCACTCGATGAGTGATCTGTACAGTGCAGACTCGGTCTTTCAACATAACTCAGTAGAAATATTTTATCTCGGCATTCTTGCCGGAAAATCTCGATTCGATTGGTTTTGTGCGCTACTACTGGCAGGAAAAAGGCGCAAAGAAATAGAGAAAGACACTCGGGTGAACGGTCCCATTCGAGGCCTTCAACACGAGAGAGAGTAGAGAAGTCCCACAAACTAGGTCGGCTCTCTCGATCGACAGCCCCCGTCGAGGAACAGAAAGGGAAAATAGAGAACCTAAATAACTTTGCAAATCTAACCTCGTCAGCAGGAACTGCGGCCCGATGCAGCATCCCTTGCGGAGAAGGCACTCGGGAGCCTTGGGTGCGTGATGCCCAAACATATTGTGACAGGGAGAGATTGGAGCTAAACATTCCGGCAAGGCTGACTCGCTGATTGAGTGCACGGATGGCTGGGAGTCGGTGATTGGTGAGTAGATCTGGCTGGGAACCTGTGCTTGGTGGGGAGGGAGCAGCTATGGAAGAACAGAAAAAGTCCCTAGCCTGCACGGTGAAAAGTAGCTGTGTTTCATCCTTCAATTAGATTACGTACATAGGTGGCAGTAGATTAACCAATTGGCTCTTTCCCTGACGGACCAATTGGCCCATTTCCAGACGGAACCAATTGGCCCATTCCCAGACGGAACCAATTGGCCCATTCCCAGACGGAACCAATTGGCTCATTCTCAGACGGATCAATTGGCCCATCCCCAGACGGAACCAATTGGCCCATTCCCAGACGGAACCAATTGGCCCATTCCCAGACGGAACCAATTGGCCCATTCCCAGACGGAACCAATTGGCCCATTCCCAGACGGAACCAATTGGCCCATTCCCAGACGGCATCAATTGGCCCATTCCCAGACGGAAGTCACGGAACCAATTGGCCCATTCCCAGACGGAACCAATTGGCCCATTTCCAGACGGAACCAAGTGGCCCATTTCCAGACGGAACCAAGTGGCCCATTCCCAGACGGAACCAATTGGCCTATTCCCAGACGGACCAATTGGCCTATTCCCAGACGGACCAATTGGCCTATTCCCAGACGGACCAATTGGCCTATACACCAGACGGACCAATTGACCAGTTCCCAGTCAATTGGCCCAATCCCAGACGGACCAATTGGCCTATTCCCAGACGGACCAATTGGCCTATTCCCAGACGGACCAATTGGCCTATTCCCAGATGGACCAATTGACCAATTCCCAGTCAATTGGCCCATTTCCCAGTCCTACCTCCTTGATGTTAGTTAAGCCATGGTCATAAGAGTACCTTTGATGCGTCTCCACGACGAACACTCAGAACACCGCAAAATAACAGGCGCTGGAAAGTTTAGAATTGCATATGCTATTAGTGAGAATGTGTGAGATATATTGACGCCCTGGGTTACAGCTACCGGCTCAGGACATCCTATTCAGGTGTTCTCGAAACTGGGGTTTGAAACTGCCGGGGTTGAGCTATAAATAGGAGACACGTTAGTAGAGGGTTGTTTGACCATACGCAGGCCTAATTGTGACGTCACAACCTACCGTTTCGTCGAATAACCCTTTACTTACGTTCGAGTGCAGGGGAATGTACATGATAATGTCGGATACCTGAATCATCTTTTGTTCTTCGTGCGTATTTCAAAGCGCTCGAACGTCTTGTTGCTTCCTTGTAATTACCAGGGTTTACTCTAACGTGCTGTTGTCAAGGCACTCAGTTAGTGTAGTTTAAATTTAAAATGTGCAGCTGTAAATCCAGATTTGTGAAGTTGGTAAATTTTTACTCTTTGTTTGAATTTACGTGGCTCGAGTTTCAGGTATATAAACTAGGGAGGAACCACACAATAGAAGTCACTGATAGCTGAACAAAACAAATATTTTATTTCCATTAACCTTACAAATCGGGCCTCGCACCAGAGACAGTGCAGTTGTAAATATTCTTTAGAATAAACCCTGATAATCACCGCTGTATGTCGACCAATCGATTAATTAAAATGTTATCCATCATGTCAAACGTTACTGGTGAAATTTTGATTTTTTTTTCAATTTAGAGTCAATCAGAACTGAGAAAACTGGTATTTTTCTGTTGTTAATAAGGAGTCAACAAGGCTTTCTGACGCGTGATGAGTTCTGAGGGCGTCGAAAACTATGGTGTGAACCCAGCTTAAGCCAGCCTATAGGAGACCTCCATTTTCGGTACCGTCATTCATTACATCACCTTAGTACATAACAATCGGCGGCCTTGATTGGAGGCCCAGTACATGCTACACGATCACGTGAGCAATGCTGCTATTGGCTGATGATGACGTTGCCTTGGGTCCTTTGAGCAACACCACAGTTCACTTACTGTAGTAGTTATGTCAGATCCGAGTGTATGCGCTATGCCCCTGAAATCTTCAAATTGTGACGTCAAAATTACGTCACGCCACTGTGAAAATACCAAAGATTGTTCCCTGCAACAGTGGCGTGACGCAATTGTGACGTCACGATTCTGAAAAATCAAGAGCATGTGCAAACACTCAAATCTGACCCAACTATCTATCTTCTGTAAATGAGCTGTGGCAACACCAAGTTGAAAAGACTGAATTGTGTGTACTTCCTCTTGTTACACTATGCATAATTCCTATAAGTTATGCAAGCTGCACGATGAAATAGCTGTTACCTTGAGCCTAAAGAGCTGTTACCATCGATACGCACAGCTAGTTCATTGTATATAGATATATCATTACCTTTACACAATTTTTTTTTTCGTTTTATCATGACTGTATTCAAGACGATGTCTAAATATAACTATAAAGTAATCTTGTCAAAGACGTTATAGGTTCTAATAAATAGCACAATACAAATAAATAGACGAAGGTTTTCAGATAACTATGTCAAACATAACTTCCTTGATGGTTTTTGGCTGTGTTCACACGTCCATCATCGTAACGCGTTCAGTCAAACTGATGGTTGCAGCGCGTTGATTTGATGGAAGCGGCTGCAGCAAACGCGGGAGACTGAAGGATGAAACACGTCCTTTTTCTGAAGGAGCTGCGTCTTTCAAGTTCAGTAAACAGAACCGATAAATCCTCAATTAACCCTCTATGGCCTTTTCAACTCATGAAGAAGTCGATAAAAATGCTTTTTACCGCCACTTTAATGATCAAAATTACTCTATTCTCGGTGAATACAAGAAAACTAGTCAAGTTGAAAATGTTGTACTAAGAACACGGACGTCATCTTTGATCCGGAAAGAAGCGGATTGCTGCCGGCTGATTTCACTTTTATGGGATTATCTGGCTATGAATATTTTGAAAATAGGCTTTCCATTTCAAAATCAGGTTATAAGATTATGGGATACGAATGTAAATTCAAATCGACCCGAAATATAAGCGAAAATGAAAAGAAACTAGTTGTGTGAACGCGTGGCATCATTCATTTGAATGAAGGTCGCAATTCTGCGTGTGGACAGCGACAGCAAAAGTTGACGGACGGCTCGTGTTCATTTTCGTGATTGAACGCGTTACGATGAGTGACGTGTGAACTGGCCCTTTACGTTTATCACAAGCTCCAACTTCACCTAAGAGTGTCAAGTAGAAACTTCTACGAAGTCTACTACGGTAAGACATACTCAGGAGATACGAAATGTCACTACAGGCCTCCTTTTGGTGACGTTATTATACACACGACTGGGCCAATTGCTCTTCGGCGGAAACATTACAACTGACAATAATGCCTTCTTGACCGGTGCTGGGGGGGGGGGGGCTGTGCACGAGGTGTGCAAAATAATCGGAGCTTCCCTTTAATGACGTCATTACATTCTTGAACGGGCGAACGTGCGCGAACTTTATGTATGACGACAGTAAATTCAAGGTAGTAGAAAGGTCATGGCTGTTGATTATATCAGACATGCACTGAAGTCAAATTACGTTCATTAACCCCCAATTGTGCGAGCGATCATAAAATTATTTCGTAAATAGTGTTCCTGCAAAGCGTTTTCCAGCCATCCTGTAAAGGGTTAACACTAGGGCGCCGTAAGATTACTACAAAAGTATTTTCCTCAAAGATTTCGAAGCAAATTTACATCACCGTAACCCCACTATTCTCATGGTAACTCTCACTTTGATTAAAATACCTTCGGAGTATCGTGATATTGGTACCGTAAAGTGTTTTTTTTTTTTGGCCGCCCGGGGTAAAATTGTCCAGCTGGTTTTCTCAAATTCTAAATAGTCGACAAAGCATACGAGTTGTTACAGTGCAGGTCTATGAAGTGTACTACATAATGCTAATTTACGCGTCCATCCATTTTATGCAAATTGGAAAAAAGTGACTGGGCAATGTTACCCCAGGCGGACAAAGTAGGTAATCCCACTTTACGGTACTATAGTTACGGGTGTAGTGACGTCATAGAAAGGAGGCCAGCAGGGAGCGTTTCAGTATAAGTGCAGCAACGATCGCCCCACTGCCTACCAAGCCCGAAGAAGATCTACAATCCGACGGAAGGAGGGTCGAGCGAGCGGGTCGTGCACGAAACAGAGCTGCATTATCCTGCCGAGGTGATCAGCGATGGCCTCATCGCAGTCTGTCGGCGGCTGCAGGCGGTTACCTCGTTCCAGGAATGACACGAGGTCGTCGTCAGTGCAGTCTGTCGACCATAAAAATAATCTTAAGTCATTTTTCTATTCACGCACTCAATCCCTCAAGGGGCATAGGATGGGCCATAGTGTTAGGTTAGGTTTGCCCATCCTATGTTATGGGGAGCAGTGCCCTCAGGGGGGCCCTGTAGGTTACCTTAGCCGTTAGCTAGGCCTTCAGGACGTCTGTCTCTCGTGCCCACTTTGCTTCTTCCCACTTTCATACTGCTACTGATCTTCCTTTCGTCTGTTCTTTCTCTTCTTTCCCGGCTTGCTGTTCCCATGCGCGTTGCTCCTGTGTGGCAACACTTTCGTCCATGAGTTCCCCGTTTCTATTGACATACTGTATTTCCCTCCCTTTTCCTCTCTTAGAAGAGCTTATTACTTATTAAGGGAGGCTTAAACTTTCTTATGCTACTACACGCACTCGATTTCCGAATGTCCACGCTAAAAACATTCGTCGCATGGATAACAATATTTGTATCAAGCAAAATAAATATTAACTGCACTATTGACTCGTTGAAGTTGCAGCTACGGTGCTTAGATAGAAAATATAATTATATAAATAATCGCAACCTTTGTAACGGGACTAACTGGAACTCGTACGCATTAAACGGTGAATTGAAATCTAGATTTAGATTAACAAGAATACGTTCGATTAGTATTTGCCTCTGTAGTGAAAGATTCAATCATATGTCTAACGCTGTGTTAATATGCTGTTTTTCTTTTTTTAACAATGCATTTCGCTCTAGAAATCAAGTGTTGGTCGGTATTTCAGAGTTTGTCGAATGTACAGTACAAAGATGGCCTGTGCCGAGTTTTAATAAATGACGACAAGTATTGTATGTACCGTTGTACGAAGCGTCCCCCACGGGGACAAGACTTACCGTCGTACGGAGTGTCTCCCATGGTCAATATCTCCCACAGCACCACTCCGTAGGACCACACGTCACTCTTGCTGCTGTNTGTATGAAGCGGTACAGCTGAGGTCATAATGTTAAGGTTAGGTCTGCTCCTATGGATGTAGAGTGACTCTAGTGTTGTCAGCTCGATAGGATTGGAAGAGGCTATGATTGAGAAGTAATTCCTGCTGATGGGATGGTTGTTTTGTTCAGCAGGTAGGCGGGTAACGTTTCGGGACGGACAAACGTTAAATTTTATTTGCTTGTCAACGCGTTTACTTAGTATTTTAACGCTCTAGTTTGAATCCCTTAGGTTAGTTTAGGTTTGCTCATCCTATGTTATGGGGAGCAGTGTTCCCAGGGGGCCCTGTAGGTTACCTTAGCCGTTAGCTAGGCCTTCAGGACGTTTGTCTCTCGTGCCCACTTTGCTTCCTCCCACTTCCATACTGCTACTGATCTTACTTTCATCTGTTCTTTCTCCTCTTTCCCGGCTTACTGTTTCCATGCGCGTTGATCCTGTGTGGGAACACCTTCGTCCATGAGTTCCCCGTTTCTATTGACATACTATATGTCCCTTCCTTTTCCTCTCTTAGAAGAGCTTATTACTTATTAAGGGAGGCTTAAACTTTCTTATACACGCACTCACTTTCCGAATGTCCACGCTAAAAACAGTCGTCGCATGGATAACAATATTTTTATCAAGCAAAATATTAACTTCACTATTGACTCGTTGAAGTTGCAGCTACGGTGCTGAGATAGAAAATATACTTATATAAATAATCGCAACCTTTGTAACGGGACTAACTGGAACTCGTACGCATTAAACGGTGAATTGAAATTTAGATTTAGATTAACAAGAATTCGTTCTATTAGTATTTGCCTTTGTAGTGAAACATTCAGTCATATGTATAACGCTGTGTTAATATGCTGTTTTTCTCTTTTAAACAATGCATTTCGCTCTAGAAATCAAGTGTCGGGTCGGTATTTCAGAGTTTGTCGAATGTACAGTACATAGATGGGCTGTGCCGAGTTTTAATAAATGACGACAAGTATTGCATGTACCGTTGTACGAAGCGTCCCCCACGGGGACAAGACTTACCGTCGTACGGAGTGTCTCCCATGGTCAATATCTCCCACAGCACCACTCCGTAGGACCACACGTCACTCTTGCTGCTGTACCGCCCTTCCAGGATGCTCTCGAGAGGCATCCAGCGTCTAGGCAGCTCCCGGTATTCGTTCAAAATCACTTCCTGTTCTGTTCTCTGGGAAAGAAATAACAAACTGATGTGTGGTATGCACAGAATGGTAATAACTGATATTGCTGTCCGATAACATCTGCATTCATGACTTTTTTTTAAAAGAGTTTAAATTACAAGTGTGGACTCAAGGAGGTCCTATAATTTATCATTGGGACTCTTTGTTAGAATTATTCTGGTTTGATTTCAGTTAGCATTACAAACAGTAACGCGCATAGAAGATGTACAGTTATATACATAGTTTTGGCCCATAAGTAAAAAGAATGAAACTGCCTGCGAGAATAGTTTTCTGTTTAATTTACTGAAAGCGTCCCCAACTGAAATAGCCACCACAATAGATGAATCGTATTCGCATATGTATATTTATGAGGGCCGCTTCACACGACTGTCGCTGGAACGTGTTCTCGGGTTTTGTATTGTCGTAAGCACAACTCTATATGGGTCCACCGAGGAAATGGGAGGAAATGTTATTACACTGTTAGTCGTCTGATCAGTTAACTTGGCGAGTGTCACTGGTAAGGTTACGGATGTGTAGTCACATTTGAACTGAATTAAAATTCAGGAAGTTGCGCACTCTTCTTCTGCATCAGCAGCACAGAAACGCATTCGGTCTATCAGCTGGAGAAAAACGTTTCAAAAGAATAACATGTGAGCAGATCGTTTAGTCGGGGTTAAATGAACGAGTTTCCTCTGTTAATTGCCTGAGTGCAGTGTTGAGCCCTCGTAAACCTAACTATGAGTGCCAAAAATGTTGCTAAAATATTAAGTGTCAAATCAATTTACTATGCAAAGTTCATATTAAAGCTTTGGATATCTCTTCCCATTTAGAGTGAATTGGAATTCAGGGCGTCTTATGCTGCTTAAGCGGACACAAGAACGCATTCGGTGGCAACTCGGTCAACTGACCATCCCAGGGAGTAATAATAACTGGAGAATCTGACAGACATACGAAGTGAAGGCGGCCTGACCGCCAGCGAGCAAAAGCCGCTCGTCTGACAGGGGTCTAAAAGGACGCACGTGAAATGACATTTTTTTTTACCAAGCAGCCGCAGCGCTCCATGCTCGTTTTCCTGCATATTATTTTTTAGTATATATGTGTTACCTATAAGATACAGTCAGGAAGTACTAGTACTAGGCTATGTTCTTTAATACAAGCATGGATATAGTACTTCAGTATTGATAATACAATAATTTTGTACACATAATGTTGAGCATGGCTGAACTACGTAGCCTACTTGGTCTTCAAGCACTGCGGTAACTAAAGACCAGGAAGCAAAAAATGCAACGGAAGGACTAAAATAAAACTTAGCCGTGACCGCACGTAGCAAATTCACATCACATCGACGAGTCGAATTGTTTAAGTGTGGGACCTCAGGCCTTCGTATGTTGTTTTCTTGAACAGCTCACCGTATTTTTTCGATTTCTTTCATTCAATCCTCGGCTCATGACTGGCCAGCTACTTGAGCTGCAAAATACCGCAAAATGTTGTCGCCAAGTACAGAAAGTTCGAGCAATAGGCTAACTGTTAAGTGGTTTCTCTCTCGTACAGAATTGGATATAATGGTGTTTATATTTGTTGGTAAGGAATAAATACGTTTAGTGAAGAGCACTGTGAGCTGAATATGAAGTGTAAATAAGGCTTCAATCAAGTAAAAGAAGTTAAATCGATCGCCGATAGGGAACAAATTCGTCGCTAGTGTTGTGAAAGTTTCCACCAGCATGAACTGTAATATTCTATGAATAATTGCTAAGTAAGTATGTATTATCTTCATTTATTTATGCGCTAGTAATGAATTTTGCAATTTAAGACGAATTTTGGTTAAATTAGTTAAGATACTACGAGGCTGTTCAGCCGTAGATTCGTCGATGATGTCACTTTTTGGTGCTAATTTCTCGTGAGTCTTCTCGTTATGCTCTTCGCTTCCTGCTAAAGACAGTTCACACGATAGTGAAAGGAATATGTTCTCTCAGTTTAAGTCTGCGAATGCGTTGATGTCTCTGTTCAAACTGCATAAAAGTGCACGGGCTTCTGCGATCTGCTTCACTCCAAATTTGAAGAGATAACAAAACTTTATTGGAGTAAAACTTGGGGTTATGGTACGCCCTGGAAGCTAAGAATGCAACGTTCTTTGCTTCCTGGGTACGCCTGAACTATAGGCTAAGCGGGGAAAATGGACAGAAAACCTATAGGATAGATCTGCAAAAGTAATTACTTCTTTGCAAAAATAACATTGTTGACGAAATTATCTTTATTTCTAGCTAGGTACTGTTGCTATTTAAGTTCTGCAAAAACGGGCACTCATAGCTGCAGACTGTTTGTAAAATGTTAGCCGCTAAAAGCTGTGATGTCGTTAACGGAACCTCCAGGCAGTCCTGCAGGCTCTCCTAATATATTAGAAGGTTAAGGATCGATAGTCTATAGAAATAAAACTTAGAGATTTATCATTCACAATCTTCAGCAATGTCTTTGCGTAAAATATGTTGGCAGCTTGGAAATAGTTCAGTTTTTTTTATTGCAAGTTATGACGCGTGTCAGCATCGGCCGCAACATTTCTCATGTGTTACAGTTGGCTCTTGATGGGGGTCATGAGGCAAGGTTGGTACAGCTTGACTTTAGTGCTGCTTTTGATCGCGTGAATCACCTTGGGCTGCTCCATAAGCTGNTTGTACGAAGCGTCCCCCACGGGGACAAGACTTACCGTCGTACGGAGTGTCTCCCATGGTCAATATCTCCCACAGCACCACTCCGTAGGACCACACGTCACTCTTGCTGCTGTACCGCCCCTCCAGGATGCTCTCGAGAGGCATCCAGCGTCTAGGCAGCTCCCGGTACTCGTTCAAAATCACTTCCTGTTCTGTTCTCTGGGAAAGAAACCACAAACTGATGTGTGGTATGCACAGAATGGTAATAAATGATATTGCTCTCCGATAACATCCGCATTCATACATTTTTACTAGAGTTTAAATTACAAGTGTGGACTCAAGGAGGTCAATTAATTTATCATTGGGACTCTTTGTTACAATTATTCTGGTTTGATTTCAGTTAGCATTACAAACAGTAACGCGCATAAAAGATGTACAGTTATGTAGTTTTGGACCATAAGTAAAAAGAAAAAGAATGAAACTGCCTGCTGGAATAGTTTTCTGTTTAATTTAACTAAAAGCGTCCCAACTGAAACAGCCACCGCAATAGCTGAATCGTATTCGCATATGTATATTTATGAGGGCCGCTTCAAACGGTCGCTGGAACGTGTTCATGTGTTTTGTATCGTCATAAGCACAACCCTATGCGGGTCCACCGAGGAAATGGGAGGAAATGTTATTACACTGTTAGTCGTCTGAACAGTTAACTTGGCGAGTGCTACTGGCACATTTGAACTGAATTAAAATTCAGGAAGTTGCGCACTCTTCTTCTGCATCAGCTGCACAGGAACGCATTCGGACCATCAGCTGGAAAAACACGTTTCAAAAGAATAACATGTAAGCCGATCGTTTAGTCGGGGTTAAATGAACGAGTTTCTCCTGTTAATTGCCTGAGTGTTGTGTTGAGCCCTCGTAAACCTAACTATGGGTGCCAAAAATGTTGCTAAAATATTAAGTGTCAAATCAATTTACTATGCAAAGTTCATATTAAAGCTTTGGATATCTGTTCCCATTTAGAGTGAATTGGAATTCAGGGCAACTTGTGCTGTTTAAGCGGACACAGGAACGCATTTGGTGGCAACTCGGCCAACTGACCATCCCTGGGAGTAATGATAACTGGAGAATCTGACAGACATACGAAGTAAAGGCGGCCTGACCGCCAGCGAGCAAAAGCCGCTCGTCTGACAGGGGTCTGAAAGGACGCACGTGAAATGACATTTTTTTTACCACGCAGCCGCAGCGCACCTTGCTCGTTTTCCTACATATTATTTTGTAGCATATATGTGTTACCTATAAGATGCAGTCAGGAAGTACTAGTACTAGGCTATGTTCTATAACACAAGCATGGATAGAGCACTTCATTCAGTATTGATTATACAATGATTCTGTACACATAATGTTGAGCATGGCTGAACTACGTAGCATACTTGGCTTTCAAGCAATGCGGTAACTAAAGACCAGGAAGCAAAAAATGAAACGGGAGGACTAATATAAAACTTAGCCGTGACCGCACGTAGCAAATTCACATCACATCGACGAGTCGAAGTGTTTGAGTGTGGGACCTCAGGCCTTCGTATGTTGGTTTCTTGAACAGCTCACCGTATTTTTTCGATTTCTTTCATTCAATCTCCCGCTCATGACTGGCCAGCTACTTGAGCTGCAAAATACCGCAAAATGTTGTCGCCAAGTACAGAAAGTTCGAGCAATAGGCTAGCTGTTACTGTGGTTTCTCTCGCGTACAGAATTGGCTATAATGGTGTTTATATTTGCTGGTAAGGAATAAATACGTTTTGTGAAGAGCACTGTGAACTGAATATGAAGTGTAAATAAGGCTTCAATCAAGTGAAAGAAGTTATATCGGTCGCCGAAAGGGAACAAATTCGTCGCTAGTGCTGTAAAAGTTTCCACAAGCATGAACTGCAATATTTTATGGATAATTGCTAAGTAAGTATACATTATCTTCATTTATTTATACGCTAGTGATGAATTTTGCAATTTAAGACGAGTTTTTGTTAAATTAGGTAAAATACTACGAGGCTGTTCAGCCGTAGATTCGTCGATGATGTCACTTTTTGGTGCTAATTTCTCGTGAGTCCTCCCGTTACGCTCTTTGCTTCCTGCTAAAGACGGTTCACACGATAGTGGAAGGAATATGTTCTCTCAGTTAAGTCTGCGAATGCGTTTACTGTCTCTGTTCAAACTGCATAAAAGTGCACGGGCTTATGCGATCTACTTCACTCCAAATTTGAAGAGATAACCAAACTTTATGGGTTATTTACTATTTAGGTTCTTCCAAAACGGGCTCTCACAGCTGCAGAGTGCAGATTGTCTGTAAAATGTTAGCCGTTAAAAGCTGTGATGTCGTTAGCTGAACCTCGACGCAGCCCTGCTCTCCTAATCTTAAAAGGTAAAGGATCAATAGTCTATAGAAATAAAACTTAGAGATTTATCATTACCAATCTTCAACAATGCCATTGCTTATAATGTGTTGGCAGCTTGGGACTGGTTCAGTTTTTTATTGCAAGCTATTACGCGTGTCAGGCATCGGCCGCAACATGAACATCAACGAGTTTGAACGAAGGACTGTGTTGAACGCGCGACGAACGCAATGGCTGATGGGTTTCTTTCCTTTTATCGCTATTGTGTAAAGACTTGTGGTTTAATATTATTTTGCCTGAAAGTAAAAATTTGTTTCTGCGATGTTTCAGTGTGTTCTAGCATTTTTACCGTTCAAATTAGGCGTACCGTAAATTAAATCTAACTAGTGACGCTTGTTAAAGCCCAGTGACTTGACGGCGGACATTGAAGGGACAATTATGGTAGACACAGAGTCGTGTTTACAAAGACATAACAAAGCATTCAGAAGATGTAGTAAAAGATTGTGTTTGCTTGAGCCAACCTTATTGCCTGTTTTCTCTCTAGTCTTCTATTCTTATGTTCATAACTCAAAACTTCTAAATGTATCGTTGGGTCGGCGCAAACCCTATAAACTGTGCGTATCATACGCAGACTTGTTAAAAATGTTAACCGTCAAGTCAGTTCTACGCTCACTTTAGTGTACCAGTGTACCTGTGTCTACGCTACTATTGCTAGTCGGAACTCAGAAGTTGATTAAAGTTTCGGGTGAGTAAGAATTCCGAAAGTTGTGTACTTTGATGCTATTTAAACAGACATAACAGCGCATTCGACCGTTGTGAAGTACGAACGTAGAGACAAAAATAAATAAAAAACTAACACTTGATCAAGCTTATCAGTCTTATTAAGAGGTAGATACCAGATACTTCGGACCTGGCAATATTCACACAATAAGCTACCTCTCTGCGTATAGTTACCAACTTCTCACTCAAACTCAAGAATTTTAAGTTATCAATCAGGTATATAATGATGCGCTAAATACGAATTTGTAGGATACAGCCGTCGGAAATTATTAGATTTCGAGACGTTCAGCGTTTTATCAGTAGCTAACTCATCGCACTTCAACCCCACGTATTTATGTTGTGCGCGTTTGATGGATTTGCGCGATCGATCGATCGCGCTGCGCAATCGGTGCATCGTTCAAATTTTAAAATGAAAAAAAAAACAGTCCTTGCCTCCCCTAACCTACCCGACATTAAACCCGAATACAGTCCAACTTACCCGAAATTACGGCCTAATGCCTACAACATCCACCGATTGCGCAGCGCGATCGATCGATCGCGCAAATCCATCAAACGCCCACAATATTTATATTACATCGTGATTGTAAGATATGGTAGGCCTATCGCGTATTTTTCATTGGTTTAGCATGAAGTTGATTATACTAGAATAGGTAAAACAAGACAGGTTATGTTACAGTATATTAGGTTAAGTAAGGATAGACTAGCCTGTTTAGTGTTTAGGTAAGTATAATAGGATAAGTAGGCTAAGAACAGATTGGGTTACAGCAAGTTAATTAAGCCAGGTGGTTAAAATTATCGAAAATTTGGGTAAATTTTTACAAAGACCCTATATTGCGCCCAGCTTATTCACTTCTAGAAATTGATAGTAGTCTATTAGAGAAGTGCAGTGATAGATAGGTAGAGTTAGGTTTGGCTGGGTAGTAGTAGTAGTCTAGTTAGGTTAGGTCATAAAAAACCTATTTAAAAGCTGTTCCATTACACTCTGCAATCACCGGGTATTTTCACCCGTAGGAAAACAATGGGAACTTCAAAGTCATATATCTCGAAAAGTAGACTGACCGCCAAAAATGGACTTCAGAATCGTAATTTGCATCGAAAAATACGTCTGTTAAAAATAGTATAAAAAATACATGTAACTAAACGATAAAAAAAAACCTACTGAAAATTAGAAGTAGTAGTTAAGAGTTTCTATTAGATAGCTAGCGGGGTCATAAGATGTAGCCATTTCATTTTCTTTAGTTCAATACTCTGATTTTTATTAGCTACTAGCTAGCCATTTCTGTCGAGTTTTCTTTTTACTTTGAAGCGTTTAAGTGTTTTTCAAAGGATTTTATAGCTATTTCACTTTATTAAGTTCATTACTCTGTTTTTAATTAGCCAGTAGCTAGCTAATTCTGTCAAGTTGTATTTGTAATTTAAAGTGTTTTCAAGTTTTCAAAGGATTTTACATTGCAGTAATGATAAATCAAAGCTTCTCTGCAGTTTGGATAGTAAATGTAGCCATAGCAAATACAGGTTCTCTGCTCACTGCTTTTCTAAACCCCTTTTCTTAGTCATTCTTCTACAATAGGAAGTTGAAATGAAGCGACTAAGATTGTTGATGATTAGCTAACTACATGTTTACAAAGCAGAAAACCCTTTAAATGTTGGATAAAATTCCTAGAACTAGAAAAAACAACAAAATATATAAAAATTATGTTTTTTGTCTTAACCAAAAAACCATGGATTTTGGTTGAAACAATAAAAAAAAAACATGGTTTTTGCTAACCCTGGAGATAAGACAAAAATTCGATACTGGAAGTAACAAACGCCGATTTTGATAAAATAACCGCCGAGTAGGTAACTATTGACTCATGTTTTCAGTTTGTGCGCGGGAAAACCACCAAATGAAGGTATCTTCTCTAATGTCAGGAGTGAAAACTTTTACTAAACGAGTATTTTTGTCCCTGATAGTAATTTTCGAGTGACACAGAAGTCATGCCCTCAGGGGTATATTCAGGCGGGCCCGATCCCTGTCACAATATATTTGGGCATTACGCAGCCAAGGGTCCCGAGTGCCTTTTCTTCAGGAGATGTTGCAGCTTGCCGCGGTTCCTGCTGTCGAGGTTAGTTTTGTAAAGTTAGGTAGGTTCTCTACTTTTCCCTTTCTGTTCCATGAGGTGGGCTGTCGATCGAGATAGCCGACCTAGTACGCGGGACACCTATAGTCTCTCTCATATGGAAGGCCACGAAAGGAGCTCGTCCACTCGAGGGTGTTTCACTATTCTTTGCCCCTTTTTCCCGCCAGTAGTAGCGCGCTGAGCCAATTTGAGCTCTTGCGGTAGGAATGCCGAGCTAAAATATTCCTACTGATGGCATTATATTAAGAATAAAAAATTCATTGTTGAATCGCCTGGTCAGTCAAACTAAAATACCGCATAACTGACACAGGAGTCGTTTTCGAGTCATATCGATTACCGTTATTTTCCATTGATGCAGAAGTCTCTTTTGTCTATTTTTTTAGAGCAATATTGTAGTCATTATTTTCAACTGATAGCTGCTTCAAATCTGAGCAAATTCTGCAGAAGCTGCTTACCTGTAACTGCACAGCGAGTCCAAAGTCAGCGATTTTGATATGGTTGCCTTTAGTGAGGAGGATGTTGCGGGCCGCTATGTCCCTGTGTACAACCCCCTCGCTCTCCAAATACTGCAGTCCATGAGCTATTTCCTTGCTGTATTTAATTATTGCTGTCTCAACTAGCTCGCAATCTGAAACATATTCCTTTGTTAAGTTTATTTAGGATTCCTCGCTACGACGTGATCAATTGCCGTATGTTTTTTCACGAGTTTTAAAACCTTTGTCACATTCTTGCTGTCTTAACTCGCGTGAGAACTATTAAAAAAAAAAAAGAACTCAACTCTTTCCTAATTTTTGTGTACCTTGAAGCACTTGCCAATGATTTGGAATAACTTCAATTTTCCAGGAGTGTCATCTATGTTAAACTACATATTAATAAAGAGGATCGTTCCACATATCGCCATGGTCTGAGAGCTAATGTGATCACAACATGAAAAAAAGGAGAAAGTCGTTAGAAATATCCAGGGTCTGTCGATTGTGGACTTGTTAGGTTTTTAGCCGAAAAAATCCATTATTCAGATTAGCTCAGTCTCAAATGACTTTTATCCTCCTTAGTCCATAACTTGAAATTTTTTATTAATTTTGCAACATTGTTCTCATGAAGGTTCATAACTGGACGCCGAAAACATGTATTTTTTCATTAACGGAATACCTAGCTATTAGCTTGCTTCACAGCTCATAAAACAAACGAGTTGGATATCTTCTATTTTCACGTTCCACAGGCTGGACAGGCTTTGAAAATATCATTTAAAATCTTTTTTACTGTAATTCCTTGAAATTACTGCACAGCCTATAGACCGGCGAATACCCTGCATTGCGCACCTTTAGCCTTAGTCTTTTGGAGGAAACGAAGTAGGTCTCCCTTCTCAGCGTGCTCCATCACGAGGGTCACCACCTTGTCTGGTGCTACGTTGACTCCCAGTAGCTTGATGATACGAGGGTGTCGCAGGGACTTCAACATGTTGATTTCGTTTCTGGCACCCTCATATTCCTGGCCTGAGTACGTCGGCTCTGGAAACAATAAACAACTTGGTAATATCTTTGAACGCTTTTGACCAGTGCGTGTATTTCGGTTCCGAAAAAAAAAAAATGTTATCAGTCTTGTTAATTTTACCTGTAAAACTTCCGTGTATTTGGCCAGAGTGTGTCAACTGTATGAATATTCCACAATAGTGCTGCAGTACACGCACGATGGTTTCAGACTTATGACGTTGCGGCGGATTTGATAATAAACCACTTGTTCTCATTGAGTCCTAAAATGGACAATATTTTTAAATTGGTACTAAGTGAACAACGTGGCAGCAGGAGCCAATTTGTAAACCTGTCGCACTTCCCCCTCATCTGGATTCGATATAATCGAGTTCGTCTAGTTGACTGTAATTCTTTGAGTGATGAATTAATCTTGCCTTTTTACTAGTAATATTATTGATTATTACCCCCTCGGGTGGCAAAAGTTGGTCCATAGGCCATAGTGTTCTATTAGTTTCGTCTATCCTATGTCAGGGAGAGCAGCAACTCCAGGGAGACCCTGTATAGGTTATCTTACCCTGGATTTCAAAAAATATTTTTTTCGTGCCCACTTTGCTCCCTTCGCGCGTTTGCATACCTCTATCTGCTGTGAATTTACTTTGTTCTTCCTCTTCTTCCCGACTTGGGTATTCTAGTTCGCTCTGATCCTGTTAGGGGACATGTTCATGCATGGATGCCACGTTTTCATCGGCATACTGCACGGCCTTTCTTTCTTCCTCAACACGAGATCGTGCTTGTTGTAGAAATAGAGGCTTAAGCTACTCAATATAATAATGCCTTTAACTCACAATAACTATCTGAAAAACTGTGACTACCAGCCACTTAAACCACTAACTGCTGAACCATTTACATTACTAGCCGCGGTGCACGAGCGAATACGACGGGAAAGCACAGTGGGTAGGTAGCCACTTTCAAAGTCTAATCCTTACGTCACGCACTCTTACCTGGGAATGTTTTGAAGGCGAGGCTTGCTGAGCCAAATTCTTTGAGTTTCCCTTTGCTGACCATACCGAAATTGCCTCCTCCCAGCTGCTCCTGCTCCGTGATGTTCTCCAGAGACAGCTGCAACTCTGGCCGCTGCACCTGGCGCTAAAACACACCAAGTAAATCTTGCTACAATAGTTTCTAGACTTTACAGATGCATTACTGGTAGTTATTAAGCATTGAGAGGAGTTAGCAAATGAGTAATGGTTGTTATTGATAGGTTGCCTCCGAGAGTGTGAAGTTTAAGCATCGCCCTCTTTGACCGCATGGAGGAAATACATTGAGGCTTTTCGATCCTAAGTGGGGCCGTACTTCGGTCAGACCAAATTCCTATAAGGACTAAATACCGGAGGTATCGATTGAAATGTGGGTTACACTGCACTCCTAGCTGCATTTGAGGGAATTTTGGTGGACTTTGGTGCTCGCGGTCAGGGCACTAAGGTAGGTACCGTTGCAGGTTAAAATCTCAAAGAATATGACGGTAAAGCAACCAGTAACGTTTTCCCTAGGTGATGCTCTAGCCCTTGGGAGGTGAGACGAGTACCATAATAGTTGCTATAGTGCACTAGGTGTCCACTGAACACGCCTAAAATTGCTGAAATATGAGGAGGAAATTTTGGTACAGCTAGGCTACATAGATTTTACAGATGCATTAAGCTTGGTCATTGAAATGCATTGGGCAGTTGGTTGATGCATGCCTTTTTTCCTTGTACTAAACTGCGCTTAGTGGCATGAAACCTTCTCTCTTATTTATAAACTTCAGCATTTAATACACTTACACTAAATTTCTTAACGTTTCCAATAAAACGAAGGGAATAAAGCTTCTTTTGCAGGTTGTGTAATTAGGAGTATGACGTCATCTGAGAGTGAACTAATCTAAATAATGGATTTTTTCGGCAATAAACCTAAAGAGTCCGCAATCGACAGTCCGTGGATATTTCTAACGACTTTCTCCTTTTTTCATGCTATATGATCACATTAGCTGAGTATGACGTATGTCATTTTGCTTTGCAATCTACTTTGACTGGAGTTTTGGATAGCTTCAACAGTTTTTATGTTTAAAAGCGGGATAAAAACGCATTTTGATTACAGGTTTTCAATGTGTTCAAGTGAAACTGAGTATGTCAACAGGTTTATGACAATTTATATTAGATAACAGACTTGTAAACAGTCCCTTACCCGCAGGCAAGTCATAGCTAGCCAGTATGCATAGGTTTGCTCGAAGCTATTACCACGGTTAGTTCATTTCATGTTTTTTCAACTGAAAACGAGCTGTTAAAAAGCGTAAATTACTGGTAGCTATTATTAGCCTTCGTCATTTACTAGTGCTTCAGTAGAATTTGTTTTTAACAAGCCAGGATACTAAACATAATACTGGGTTAGTTAGCTTTTAGCTCTTATGAGCACGGCCAATCATGATCCAGTGTAACTGAATTACCTTAACTGCAGGTGTGGTCAACTTCCACTTTCTGCTGGAACTGTTGCTGCTGTAGTACTCCACCAGGGATGGCAGCTCCCCGAACTGGCTGCGGCTGCCTTCCAGGGAGTACAGGCCATTGTCTCCTCGGTTGATTCTCCAGTGCTGGATGTGTACGCCATCGTCCACTGTAATTACAAAAGGTAAGTGAGAAAGAGTGTTACATGAATTCTTCTCCAGTGCTGGATGTGGACTCCCTCCTCTTCCACTGTAATTGCATGAAGAGAGAAAGTATATGCTGCATATGGACCCATTTGTCCATTGTAAACGCAGCAAGAAGGAAAGAAAGAAATAGGTTACTATTTATTTGTCTTCAGGGTTAGAGGTATCAAGTTCTTACTGCTATGGTGATTTAGACTTGATGCGTGACCATTTCAATACACAGATTTTGACTGTAACAAAGGAATCAGCTGGCCTGGCTGATGGTGAGATCTACATACACTGTGCACACTACACATGGCGAGGAAAATGTGTGAACAATAGATAATACAGCTAAAATTCAAGAGGAGATAATTTCCACTGCGTCATAATATATAAATAATTAATTTGTACCTTGTACCCACTTAATTATTCTTGTCTTTTTTATCATTTTTAAAGAGAATATCCATTACAATCCAGTTGGGGGATGAAATAAGCAATCCTGCCTAATTAAGGTTATACGGGGAGGAGGGGCGGCTCTGTCAAGTTCGAATTACGAACTGAAACGAACGCTTGGAAAGTACAAACACATGAACGGCAAACATTTCTTTTCTTGGAATGAAAATTGGATTCAGTAACTATACGCTAAGTTTTCCATATTTAATGGAGTTTTTACGTAAAAGTAATACGTTGTTCGAATCATTCCGTCATCCGTGCACTGTGCGCAATGAAAAAAAAAAAAGTAGTATCTTAGCCAGTGGTGACATGTGGTACCCGAATGTAAACATTTTTTTTTTTTTTTTTGCGTATGGGATCTGGATCTTTTCTGCTTTCTACCAGCCATTGTGATTTTCCATAGTTTTCCGTGTTTTTATTTTTGGGATAAAAACTCAAGTGTTGTTAATCTATTGGGTAAATGCCTTAGGTTGTACATGGGTAGTACTGTAAAAGAAGAGAATAAGGCTGGAAGCATATTTAGGGCGTATTTGAATCGCTCACTGTTAGACGTAAAACATCTTATATTATTGGTTTTAATTTTTCCGGGATTTTAATCCAGAGCGTCGAATTTATCATTTGAATCTAGTTTAGAGGGTCAATTGCCCACAGATTAGGACCTCATACTGAATCCTACTTTTTCAGTCTGAGTTTTCAGTGATGGGGTGGGAACTATTATTACTTGGTTGAAGCGAGGGAATTTTGTAAAAATACAGTAGTAGGGGGCAGAGCGACCATTTGCACGCTTGCTGGCGCTGGTGCCGCGCTCCTGTCGAGTCGAGGACGGCCTCGGCACTTCTGGTGCAACGGGGGTTTGCTGGATGGAAGACCCCACCAAGTGAGGGAGACCAGGGAAACCAGAATTGGGCAATCCTAGACCTGGTGGCGAAAATGCTTGCAAATGGCTGCTCTTCCCTTTACTAAAAGTACATACGCTGGCAGGGTGGAACAATATAACCACGTGGGATTCGCTAGCTCACCTGAGAGCACAAGTTTGCACGTCTTGGGTGACACCCTCACCAAGTACCTTCCTCTTATGGGTTCTTCATCCAGGACGTGCTCAGCTCTGTCCCTGCTCATGTGGCCGTGGTAGTAACTGCACAAAATAATACGTAAGTTAGATAACTTTTTAACATTATATAAAACTGAAACAATTACCTATGTCTTCAACTTATTGTAGAATGTTGACGTTCGTCTAACATTTCTTCAAATAAAAGGCCCTTTTTTCTAATATTAACGAATATAGGCCTATATCTGAGCCACTACAAATAGCACAATCAGGCCTACCATACTGTCAATTAGGTAAACACGCAAAGTTCGGTGGAGGTTCGACCTTCACATAGGATATTGAAGGTTAAGTTACTGCTGCTGGTATTTTCTAACTTACTTCAACTGCTGCAATTCTGTTTCCAATCCGATGAAATCCTTAGGTTTTTCTTTCTTGAGGCGCAAGCTAGGAGGAGGCACGTCCGATTTTTTAGGTTTCACTTTTAGAGTTCCGTTTTCCACCTTTGGTCGACTAGTCGTGGCAAAAACGGGTCCAAGATTTTCCCAGTTTGATTCATTGCTGTTTCTCATTGGTTGGTCGTTTATATAATCTGGCCTATCATCCCAATTTTTTGACCTATTATGGTCTCGTGTCGATGTGTGTTCACCTTCATCACTGTCTTCCAGCCGGTTCTGGAACATGCCTGTCGATTCGGAGTTTGCAGATTTCAACCTCCGTCTCACCCTTCGAGGTCTGAAACTTCTTCTCAGAGATAAAAATGATTTGCGTGACTTCGGCCGCTTCGCGGGGTCAGTACCGAATGCTGAATTCACTGAGGCAGTTCCGTCCTTTTTTCTGGAATTTCGGTAATACTCAGCGGATTTTGTGGATCGTCGAGATCTCCTGCTCCGTGTGCTGCCACCAGCCCGTTTGGACGTTACTGCTGGTGTCGATGCCGGCTGACGGGGCGAGAACATCGTCTTAATATGAGAGAAGAGTGACATGATGTCACCAGGAAATACCTCCGAAAGCAGATATGTATTTTTGTTTCGAAGAAGCAATCTTCAAATCGAGGCGTTATCTTAGCATGACATTCTACTCACTCGCGCAAGTGTTCATATCTTTGTAATCGCAAACTTTAATTTAATAAATAATAACAATAATAATCAAACACAAGCTGTGATAGTGACATTATTCTCTTTCCTGGCAAGCTAACGTACGAAGTTTTTTCTGAAAAGAAAAAACAGAAACTACTAGACAACTACTGCTGCACTGCCCGTAAATCATTATCTCAATAGATAAGAACTCACCACGATAGTAGTATAGTTGCCAATCTAGTGTGTGAACCAAATATGTTATCATTGCGCATTAAATATAAAAGTCCCAGATTTATGAAGGCAGATACAAGCTTGTGAAGCCCGGCCCGTGTTGTATGTATTGTATGTCTCACTGTTGCACTTGTAAGTTCATTTACGAAGCTCAAGCGCCCCTTACCGTGCGACAGCCCAGGCAGCATGTAAACAGCTCTTTCATTGGCCGAGTGCACAGGGCATGTGCACAAAGCTCTACAGTTGCAACTAGAGCACGCTGAGAGCGCATACCTCCGCCAAGCGAGGCAACGGTAGCAAAAAATTCAAATTGGCTCTGAAACCATAATTTTTTTTGCATAAACTCCAAAACCTAATCATTTGTGCCTATTGATAGTAATAACAGCTTGTGCAATTTTCTTGAAGATCCGTTCATAACTTTTTGAGTTATACTGCTAACAAAAGTTATGACAAACATGAGTCAAACATACAAACGAACAAACCGATCTGCACCAAAATTTAATTATTTATGTCTTTTAACATTACTAACAACCCCTGTAAATTTCATAAAGATCCATTTATTATTTTTTGAGTTATTGTGCTAACAAGCATAAAATTAAAAACAGTCACAAACGAACGAACAACCGGATCATTACCAAAATTTGTTCATTTACTTGTGTTATATACCTAACAACTCGTGTTGATTTCATCAAAATTCATCCATAACTTTTTGAGCTATGGAATTGAGAAAAATGAAGCAGACAAACAAATGGATGGACATATCTTCACCAAAAGTTGAGATTAGATTAGATAGGCGACAGTAGACGAACCAAAAGGCCCATTCCCAAAGAGACACCGAAACATACGCCCCGGTACTCTATGAGCTATTGCCATTAGGTTAGTAGGATATAGAGGACAGGAGAAAAGAGAGAGAGAGAAAAAAGGGGGAGGGTGAAGAGTCCCTGCCCAAGAAACTATCTTGAATGCACGCAAGCACGTTCAACAGCCGCTGACATGCGGAGCTTAGAGACCTCAAACTGTGTAGTTGGAGCGGGAGTGAGAATGAGATGGATTAAGGTTGCCTCGGAAGCTTTGGCCGTTAGGTGTTTGCTACTCCCGGAGGAGGAGTTCTTAGTTGCGGAGGATGTCTCTCCCAATATACGTCAAGACGATTTTTAAACGCATTGACTGACTCCGCACTAACAACATCGGAGGGGAGTCTATTCCAAATGCTGGCTATGAAATACGGAAAGAACTGC
>LQNS02276866.1:4802880-4814070 GCA_001587735.2 Parhyale hawaiensis
GAAGAACCTCAATCTCCGTAAAAACACATGTGTTTATGGAAGCAACTTGCATCGGTGCTGGTTCAGGGATATTCGCAACATTTTCAACAGTAAATACAGAGGTGAGCGGACCTATGGATTCTTTCTCTAGTCTTCTTTCATTAATATATTTATAGAATGCTTTTGGGTTGCGTTTTGCCATAGCGGCTACGGAAACTTCTTTTTCCATTTTCGTAGTCCTGACTATTTGCTTTGCATCCCGGCATGCTCTTATGTGACTGGACCTGTTCTCCTCATGTTGGATTACGCTTCCAGGCTTTGTAACGCACTTGTCGCCTTGCAATGCAGCATTTCACTGTCCGATTCATCCAGAGGGGATCATTACTGATGCGAACTCGTTTATTAGGGATTTATCGTTCAGCTGCTGTTCCTCCTAACATACCTAACAATCCTTGTAAATTTCGTCTCTTAACTTTTGAGTTATCTTGGTGACAGACAGAGAGACAAACAGGCTGAAACAGCCAAACAGACAGACAAACACGACGAAAACATAACCTCCTTGGCGGAGGTAACAAGCGTGGGGCTCATAGAACGTATTCCTCTCAGAATATAACGTCGTGATTTTCTAGTCAGTTTTACAATGTTGTAACGTATGTCCTGCCATAGCGGCTACGGAAACTTCTTTTTCCCTTTTCGTGGTAAATGTATGTCCTGGGTTACACAAAATAACATTTTCCGATTCTGGCTGCTATTGCAAAGTGCTTCATTTGGGTTGTAACTACCTGTCCGTGGAGGCCCGAGCGTAAAGTTTAATAATAATAATAATAATAATAATAATAATAATAACGAATAATAATATTGGTCGATGTTGCGGTGGTGTGAGGCGTCCCCGGTAGTGTCGATCAACCATAGCTATGCATAATCTATACAGAGGCAGACGCGGCCTTTTGGGCAGCATTATTATTCCTATTTTTTACAGCGTATTACACGCAGCCTTTTCGGCGGCTTTTGAGGAGCGAAATAAAAAAGGAATAAAAACGCAAATGAGACTCACTCATCGCACTTAGCTTTCCGGTGCGAATCCCCTCGAGTTCCTGATATTTATTTAGATAACTCGTATCTATTAACTGGTTATTATGCTAAGCTTCCACGTTTCAATACTTGGTAATTGTTAAGTAAAAGTTTCTTCGCAGCAAAATGACGTGCCCTTACATATACCGACCTTTTTTAAACCAAGGGGTAACCCAACAGGGTGCAGAAGATACAGCGGGACAGTTACTTTTTTCTATGACGTGACTTGCTGCAGCAGTAAGTCACCCGCGGGCGTCTCCCCAAACAAGAACAGCAGGTACGATTTACTAGCGCCGTGTGACGCCATACGATTTTGATTTACATATGAACACGTCGGTCGGTTGACTGTATCTTTGATGTATGATCAGGTAAACCAATAAGTATGTAAGTAAATATGCTCATCAACGTCCAGCGAACTGATTTCAAGGCTAACAACCCTCGGGGTATTGTCTGACGGGCCCTTTCTCTATCGCAATATATATGGGTATCACACATCCAGGGCTGTCCCGAGTGCCTTTTCCGCAAGAAATATTGCAGCTGGCCGCAGTTCTTACTGAGAAGGTTAGTTTTGTTACTTTAGGTAGGTTCCCTATATTTCCCCTGGTGTTCCGCGAGGTGTAAGCGCCTCATCCCATGGGATTTCTATCTTTCTTCTGTCTCCTTCTCTTTTCCTTTCATAGAAATGATTCGCGCCTGATTCCCCACCAGTAGTAGCGCGCTGTGCCAACTGATACTTTCCGGCAGGAATGCCGAAATAAAATATTTCTGCTGATGAAAATGTTATATACACAACGGAGCATTACTTTTGAATCGTCGCGCTGCGTCTAGGGTGGTAAAACACTGGATCTAATTATGATAGTTCAAGGCTAACATTTTAGGAAATTTAGTATACTCTCACTCTAGTGCTGATCAAGACGCAGCAAAGCGAGAGCGCAAGTCAAATGCCTCGGCTGGCGAAGGATGTACAATAGGGTTAGAGTAGTAAGGTTCGCCCATCCTATGCATGGTATGGGGAGTAACGGCCCCTGGGGAACGCATACGTTACCTTCGAATTAGCTAGGCCTCCGGGACGTTTATCTTGCGTGTTCACTGCGCTTCCTTCCATTTTGAAGCTCTTACTGATGATGCTTTGTTCTGCTCTTCCTCTTCTTTCCCGACTTGCATTTACCGTGCGCTTTGATCCTGCCTGTGCTGGCCCAACCAAGTGTGTGGGTTTCAAGCTTCTACTGACATCCTATGATCCATCTTTCTTCCTCTGTGAAATCGCCTATGTTGCGGAAACGGAGGCTTAAACTTCACAATGATATAATTGATAGGTTTGACAGCCTGAACGTAGAGCAGCAGACCAGTGAGTGGAGCCACTTCTCATCAAGAGAGACAGGCAGGTGTGTACAGAAAGCCACTTACCTGCGCGTAGAGTGCGTTAAGAACTTTATCGTTATACTGCCACCTCAAGGTTATGCAACCGTCCGTAAAAGCAACTTTTAATCTAGACGAATATGTTTTTGTGCTTCGTATACACAAATTATATCACTCACGCTCTTATACATCTATCACTGACTGTTTTTGCCCTGATAAAATTGTTCTGGAATTGATCGTAGCACTCAAGGCAGTTGATTATTTACTCAGAACCAATATTCTCAAATTTCAAGGTTCTTGTACGACTAAAGCTGCAGGCCTGCTTCTTGTACGACTAAAGCTGCTGGCCTGCTAAGTTGTTCTTGCGATTGGTCTACTTCAGCCGTTAGTTCAACTTCATATAGGTGGGTTTGATTCGCTTACGTACAGTCCCATAACCTAATCCGGTTAGCTTTAACTCAGTACTGGGCCTTCTGCTCTACAGTCGCGGACTATTTTTGGATCGAAAATATGGTGTTCAGGTAGAGAGCGAAAAAATTGTTTTCAGAGTCAACAGTTTGAATCGTGGAGTTAAAATTGGATAGTGGAGTCAAAATCACTACGTTAATAATGCTATATACAGTATGAGCAGTAATGAGTAACAATGCGCACAGCAGTTAGAGGGAGCTGTTGGCGAATGCGGTTGCTACACAAGTTTTTTTTACTCGTGATGCGAGCGTTTGTTTGAATACGTGTTTTCCTGAACGTAAACGTAAAAGTATTTTTTTAAATTTAAAATGCGATATGAATATCGTGAAATTATCAGTACAGACATGTTCATAACTGATCATTTGAATGTTTTTTGAATAATAATACCATTCTTTTAAATGCTTGTAATAATAATTGCTTTATTGAGGAGTTCCATGTCATAACAGTGCTGCGTTTCAGGCAGATCGCCTCTTTGCTAACTGAAGATTCCATACATGCTGTCAATGTACTTGATAAAATTCAACAGCATTATATATGTATTAGAAATGACTCAGAGCTATGTTGGCAAAGGACGGATTCGTCTCATTATAACCGTTACAACTAATAGCGTTAGCCAGCTACAATATAAAATATAATCTGCAGTTCAGATTATATTGAAACAGACCACGATAGAATCGCAAGAGATAATGAAATTTTAACAAGCATCGCTGTTAACTCAGAAATTTTACTTTTCCGGAGGTGACTAAAACTAACGGTGTTAACCCCTTTCGCGAACCCACACAAGCCGTTCGCTCCCGTTAAAACCAGCAGTATTTTCATACGAAGGCTAAAATTAACCATCTCATTAATGATCTTACTGTTGCTGTTTTCTTACAAATAATAAACAACCATCCAGATACAAACACAAAAAGGAAGGGTCACCCTTTCACTGTAGGAAAACTCAGCTCTTTCAAGAGTATATTACTATGCGGTAATAAAGTACACTTCATATTTGGCACGGTGACTCTTATAACCTATTTTTTAACCTTAGCAGATCAACTGTACGGATTATTACCTCCACCAAGGAGGTTGTGTTTTTGTTCAGATTGTCTGTGTGTTTGTCTGTCACCAAGATAACTCAAAAAGTTATGGGCAGATCTTTATGAAATATACAAAGATTGTTAGGCGTGTTTAGGGTAACAGATGATCAACTTTTAGTGAAGATCCGTTCAATCGTCTGTTTGTTTGTTTGTTTGCTTGTTTTTTCCTAGTTTCATAACTCAAAAAGTTATTGGCGGATTTTCGTTAGGTATATATCAGAAGAGTCAATGACCAAATTTTGTGATGATCTGTTAGTTCGTGTGTTTGTTCGTTCATTTGTTTGTCTTTGTTTGATTTTGTTTTTAGCTAAATAAATAAAAAAATTATGAACGGATTTTTATGAAATTTATACTATTTGTTAGGTATGTTACGAAGAGTGAATGATCAAATTTTTGTGATGATTTTTCGTTTGTTTGGTTGTTTGTTTCTCAGTGTTAGATTTAAGGTTTACTAACAAAATAACTATTAACGGTTATGGACGGATTTTGATGCACTTTACATGAGTTGCTAGGTACCTATATCAGGAAGAGTAAATGATCCAATTTTTTGATGATCGACTGATCTGTCTGTGTGTTTGACTAATGTTTGTCAGCAAAGCAACTCTTTAAAGTTACGAATGGAACTTCAAGAATTTTTACAGAACCTGTTGTTACTGTAAAAAGCACAAATGATCATGTTTTGGTGCTGCTAAAAAGTCAATCATCGTTTCAGACTCAATTTGAATTTTCTATTAATGCTGCTTTGCTTGGTGGAGGTATGCGCTCTCAGAGTACTCCAGTTGAAAATGAAATCAAAGTTTTCGCCGACTGAAACAGCGCGCTGGTGTCTTGAAAGTGAAAAACTAATATTTGGTATTTGGCGGTGTCGCTAGCAACGAAAGTGGTACAGAATTAGGGTTAGGGGTAAAGGAAGGAGGATTGAGGTACAGGATAATGGGTTTGGGGTAAAGGATAAGGGTTTGAGGTAAAGGATAAGGGATTGAGGTTCAGGATTAGGATTAGGGGTACAGAATTATGGTTAGTGGTTCAGTGTTGGGGTTATTGTCACGAATGCTTCTGCCGCACAAGAAACGGACGCCGAATTGCGACCGAAGAATAAAATATCTTCTTCAAAAGAGATGTGATGTCAGTTCCTGGCCACCACGTAAACAACAGGGTAGTCCCTAGCTCCTCACCAGAATATTGGTATTTCTCTCATTAATTACCTCCGCCAAGGAGTTTGTTTTCATCGGGTTTGTCTGTCTCGCTCTTTGTCTCTTTGTCTGTCTGTCACCAAGATAACTCAAAAAGTTATGAACCAATTTGGATGGAATTTACAGGGATTGTTGGGTATGTCAAGAGGAACAGATTATTAACTTTTGGTGAAGATATGTCCATCCGTTTGTATGTTTGACTCATGTTTGTCACAACGAGTAAGCAGTATAACTTAAAAAGTTATGAACGGATCTTCAAGAAAATCGCACAAGCTGTTATTACTATCAGAAGGCACAAATGATTAGATTTTGAAATTTATACAAAGAAAATTATGGTTTCAGAGCAAATTTCAATTTTCTTGCTACCGTTGCCTCGCTTGGTGGAGGTATGCGCTCTCAGAGTGCTCGAGTTGTTTAATGTCTTCTGGCGCTTTTGTGGTGGAGTGTCACTAGCCGTGTTTACGCCCCGCCACTGCAGGAAAGACAGAAAGATTCGCGAAGGATAAACTCGAAAGCTGTTTTCTTGAATTTATTCATAAAATAAATCCTAGTTCGTGATAAAAATTGTAAAAGTTGTACTCAGAGGTTTGTCCATCCTATCGTGGGGCGCAGCGCTCCAACCTTAGCCTTAGCTAGGGCTTCGGGACGTTTTTCCTTAGAGCACACTTAGCTTCTTTCCTTCATGCTCCTACTGGTGATATTATGTCTTTGTTCTTCCTGTTCTTTCCCGATTGCTGTTTCAATGCGCGTGGACTCGTGCATGTGTTCCACATTCCTCTTGACGTTCTTGTTGTCTCTTCTTTCTTCATCGCTTTGGATCACGGTGTACTTTATGCGCGGAAGGCTTACTATAGGAGAATACTGCTGCCATTGATACAACAATTCCGCTCGCTTGAGATACTTAAGTATGGCATAAACTGATAAAACTAATCCTCTCACGCGGCCAATACCAATTAAGTGGAGGCGAGGATAACGTCCTATCTATGGATGAGTGTGCAGCGAAGCAACCAGTAGTAGACTATCTAATTCCGTTATATGAAAGATAACTTACCTGATTACGTTACTCAAGGTTAATAATGAAAAGTAAATCTCTGATAATAGAAGAAAGTGGTAGGGTACTACGTCATGGATACGTATATGGTTAACCATATTAAATATACACGACAGCCTTCAAATGACCTCTTTGGATCGAGTTTCAGGAGATCATCACGTATGGATTACACGTGAGATGACTGGAAACCCAATCCTTCAGGCGGAGGTGGATAAAAACCGCACGATATTTACAAATGACAATCATGTTTTAGATCACATTCTCCGTGAGCGCGTTTATAAATCAATCAAAGAAACTCATCATTACGTTAACTTGCGTTCATCTTGCGGTAGACGGCATAACGCCATACAACAGGTACCTACATGGATTCAGCATTTCCTTTATGCACAATGCGCGTGAAAAGCTAGGCGCAGCCCATGAGTGGTAAAAGGCTGCAGCCCATTTTCAAAATTTTTTCAAAGCTTATTGTTAGCGACGCAGTGGTGAAGAGGAGCTGCATTGCTCATTGTTACGAAGTCGGACGTTCTGTTCCCAAACCAAGGAGGAACGACATCTTGGCGGTCGGCAATACAGCGTCAGCATTTCTCTCATTGGCAATGTATTTGGTGTACTGACCTTACGTCCGAAGGGTGCTGTTATCGTATTGATCCACTCCCTGCTGGGACCATATCGCCACGCAAAGTGGGATTTGGATGCAAGAGAGAAACACAACAAGGACTAACAATGTGTCTTGGTGTTGTCCTTCTCTTGCACCCACATCCCACTTTGCGTGACGATATGGTCCCGGCAGGATGTGCGGCAGTTGATTTTTGACGCTTGAAGAGGGACACTTGGCTGACATTCAGTTGTGGTGAAGCAACATACGTCATACCACCCTTGTCTCCCCTCTCATAGGACGGGAAACTCAGAAATAAAATCATTGGTGAATAAGCGATAACTTTATTTTTCAGGCTCAGGGGTAAACTTTGTTTTTGCAGCCACTGTACAATGAAACTTAACCCTTTCTCTCATTGTGCGGTATCCGTAGTTTTCTAACTGTGCTACTCCTATAGGAGAATGGAAGATGAATTCATGGAGAAAGGGTTGACGATTTTTAGGATTACACTCCATTTGCGCAGCACCACATGCTGCCGAGCTAAAGTAGTGCAGATTCAGTGGCAAAACATATTTTTCACTCCCAATAATACCGCTCGATATTCATTGTTAATGACTAAATCATAAAAAACAATGAAGCGTTTTTTACTATTCTGAAATCTGTGACAGTATCTCCTGTAATCACCGCAGCAGTTCAACCCACTTTTTGCATTGGTAAGTAAAGACAAGGAAGAAATTGCAGATGCCGTACTTTCTCCATATAAATACTAGTAAAACTTTAGTAGCATACCATGCACATGTCATATTTCGATGAACAAGCGTCGATGGAGATCTGTTAGTCTGGATTGCACTTTTAAAACTGTATTTTATCCTCTACATAACTTAAACTTCCGTGAACAAAATTCTGCCAAACAGAGGTTAGGGTAAGACCCTGCTCGCTTGAAACGCCACGTTTTTCTAGAAGGATTACGACAAGCACTTTTGCACGGCCTTAATTTCAGTTGGCAAATTGTTAACCCTTCAACTCCAGATGCAGACACTTGGCTACATTAAATTGGTGGTAATTTCACATTTTATTCGAATTTTTACGGCTAAATCTCATACTCGTAGCTCAGAAATTACGTCTTCTATATACGCAAGAAAAAAATATTACTCAAAAAGACTCCTACTTACAAAAAGAAAAATTAATTTTCAGTGAAATAACATTGATACTACTGGCGTGTGAGGGTTTATCACTAGTGATGTACTACAACAGACTCACATTATGGTGTTTATGGTCCCCGAACCCAGCCATAAGTATTTAAACGTTGTGTTGCGTCATTGCATGCACAACTGTGTGTCTACCCTAACATTGGTTAAAACGTTGGCCGTTATATCGGCTGAATCTTAGCAAGTGCAGTAATAATTCGGTTATATCTCCAAAATTACAGTGATTAAGCACTCTTCCTTCTTTACAATGAAGCAACAGACTATTCGGACGCTCGTACGGCGAACAAAACGCTTTTGTGTGAACACAGTGCAATCCTCTCGAGACACACCGCAAACCGTCACTAAACAGCGTTGGAATTTCATTGCTGTCTTATCTGAGGTAATTATTGCCTCCCTTATCTCGCACCAACCAAGAGAGCGCGGCTGGTACAATCAGTCAGTGATAAGGTTGATATATTGGTCAACTAGTTCCTTACATGATGCACGTACTGATGCATCAAGAGACCCGGATATGGTGTATGAAGGAAGATATGTACAGGATGTACTTGGATTGAAGATGTGTGTCCGTGAACCGCATCTTATTGATAGTTACCCCTCAGAGGCACAGGATAGGTCATAGGTACAGGATAGGTCATCGGTCATCACAGGTTAGGTTCGTCCATCATACCTATGTTATGGGGAGAATAGCCTCCAGGGGTTTGTGTAGGATACCTCAGCCATTAGCTAGGCATTCGTGACGTCTGTCATTCATGCCCACTTGCTTCCTTCCGCTTCCGTACTCCTGCTGATACTGTGAACTTTCCTCTGTTCTTCTTTCCCGATTTGCTGTTCCCATCGACGTTGATCGTGTGAGTGGGAACATTCTCGTGCATGGGTTCCATGTTTCTATCGACATACTGCATGTCCCTTCCTCTCCTGAATCCCCATAGTAGCGTCTAGGGAACCTCACGATCTTGTCAAGACGCTTGGGATGAATAAACATTTAACGTTTGACTTCATGACTTTCACATTCAATAAGTATAGAGCACTTCGAGAGTGCATATAATACCTACTCCAAGCTCGAAAAAATCAGATTGGTTTCTGAAACTATGATTTCCTTTTTATCAGCGCCAAAATCGGGTCATTTGTGAGTTTTGACAGCAATAACAGCTTCTGCGTTTTAGCTGTTCTACAAACATTAGTCAAACACACAAACGGACCCACCGATCATCACTAAAGTTTGATCATTTTTGTCTCTCAATATTGCTAACAATTCCTGCATGTTCGACAAAGATCCGTTCATAACTTTTTGAGTTACATGGCTAAGAAACATAACATCAAACTTAGAGACAAACGAGCAGATCACAAAAATTTTGTCATTTATGTACTCCTCGTGATATACCTGACAACTCCTGTAATTTTCATAATAATTAGTCCATAACTTTTTGAGTTATAGTACTAAGAAAGTAGAGGCAGACAAACAAATGGTTGAGCGGATCGTCACTAAAGGTTGAACATCTATTCCTCCTAACCTGCCTTACAATTCCGGCAAGTTTCCTAAAGATCCGCCCTTAATTTTTTTGAGTGATCTTGATCACAAACGGACAGATCCAGATGTGCAAAAAGCCCAAAATTTTGTTGAAAGTCTTTCTCAGCGCAAATTTACCCTGCGCGATCAAGCTAGTCCATTGCTAACAAACCTTCAATAGGTATAAATTGCCTCAAAGTTAAAATTAGTTGGAGCCCAACATGTTCCTTGGCGTCTTGGGGACACCGAAGTTATGCAATTTGCCCGCAATAGCGAGACCAGTGTACAATCTCTTCGGCGTAACCATCTGAAAGTAGCTCCACCCGCACTTGCACTTTTAAAAAGTTCTTTCTATCTCTGGAGTACATCTTTGGAATAATCTTCCAGTTCCGGGTCATGGTACGACTGACTTCAATCAGTTCACTTGAATGTCGCTCTCGCATTTTCATCATTTCAGATAGCTGTGCCGAACATTTACTCAACGAACGCGACAAGCATTCATTCGCTCTTGGTGAAAATTCTAGCCGGTCTGTTTCTTTTCTCACAAAAATGAAACTCGGCAAATATTGTTCGCGTATTAATAGCATTTGCGTCAAGTTGAATTGTACTACGCACCATATATTTAACACTAAAAATTCAATACTAGTATTTTTTACATGTTTGAAAAAAAACGGCAGCTTTCTTTTGTCAACTTGAGTTATCCGTATAATGTCTTTCATACCAATTTATGATTACCCATTGGTGTAAATCTAAAGGCCAAATGGTATTGTTTTTTCCATAATACCTCGGTCTGCTGCACCCTGAATATGTTGTGTACAGCATCAAGATGAGAATAAATATATTTTCTTTTCTTTCTTTATAAGAGGGGCTTAAACAACTAAATTAATAATAATATGTTCCTTGTTTCTTCCTCCGTGAGATTGGTTTTGTTGTGGAAACGGCAGTTAGAATTTAAGCTATTCAAGATAATAATCCTAAAGGGTGCCCAAAGTGCACCACAGAATTAGCGGACGTTTCATATGCAGTTTGTTGGCGGTTGACACCTACAAAACGATCCAAAGCAGTACACGAAAGCTCAGAAATTGCGATCAATCCTAATGTAATGAAACGCTTCATGTATTTATTTTGTGTCCGCTTTGAAAGATATAGATAGGCAGAAAATAGGTTAGGTTGCAGATTTTGTAATTAAGTCGTGTTTGCGATAACCAGGCTGGAGAAGATGATGAAAATGTGATCCTGATCACATTACTTAACGGGACACAAACCTCTAAAATTGTCAAAAATTGCAAATTTTTTTATTACATATTTCCATTCTATAACTCTTTAGAAATTATGGAAAAGTTAAAAAAATCATTATCTCAATTAGTTTAGGCGTGACACACGATTGAAGAGAGACTGGTCACTCGTCAAGTAGCCAGTGTGTGCTAGCTGGTCGTGAGGATTATTACTGGTCGCGAGGATTATTACTGAGGAAAGGGAAGGCACCCACTGCTGGCTAAACAAAACCCCTTTCCAGTGATGTAATGATCCGATGACCCCCCAGCAGTGGGGCAAACAAAATTGCCGCCAAAGGTGCAAAACATGAGCATATTATAATTATAATGACTTACCCAAACTTTGAGTGGGCGTACTGAAAAATGAGTTTCTGTATTGAAAAAAAATCATGAAAAATTCATTTTT
>LQNS02276866.1:4814113-4832368 GCA_001587735.2 Parhyale hawaiensis
ATAAAATATAAATTTACAGATTTATTAGACCAGAAACATGTTATATACATGAAAATATGAATTTTTGCATGGTAGGTGAAAGTAAGACCTTATATTTCATAATATGTGAAAATTATCACAAAAAGCGAACCATATTTTCTTAGTAATGACTTCAAGTTCAACCATACTTAATTTCATGTCTCCATCACAATTATTGACGTCATGGTGACGTATGACGTCATTATGACATCAATGACGTCATAATGACGTCACTGATGACGGATCACTTTTCACTCATACATGATGTCAGAAATCAGTTTGGAATACACTCTGTAAATTTCAGGTCAAAAACACCAATATTGTATATTTTATGAATTTTTTTCACTAAAGAGGTCTGCGTCCGCTTAAATGCACTTCTTGCTTGAAACACTTCTTGAAGTTGAAGCAAAGATATTTGCAGTTTCTGGTGTCTGATTTTATTACTTTTTTCTATCAGGTCACGTCGTATAACTTCAGTAGATCATCAACGGAGAACTCACGAAGGGATGATTTCTCTCGGGCAGTAGACAATTATTTCTATAGCCTGCTGTTTTTCTTTGACGGAGCAGTTATCTCTTTATCGGCCAAAATTCCAGCACTTCAATGAAGCAGATATTTGAGTTTGGCAGTATCATGGCTACAGTGCGTTCACATTGCAAACCGGCCGACTGGAGTTGCATTTAAGTTTATTGCAGTGTTTTACTCAAGATTTTACTTCCGTCTATCAATATGGAAGAAGCACGTGAAAAGAGATTGGAAAAAAACTATGGATGAGAGTAGCTACGTCAAATTATCAATGAAGGAGCAATTCAGAGAAGCGCAGATTACGGCCTGGCCTTTATTAAGCAAACATATTATTGCGTGAATTTTTCCACGCACAGGTCCACTAGTAATTATAATAATTATCTCGCATACGGCGAATACGCCCAACGAGGTATTCGTTGGCCTTAATTTCAGTATTCGGGTGTCTAAATAACAAGAGTACTGGCCGGTGCCGAGAGCAAAGCTAAGTGTCCCTCGTTGTAAGATGCCTCGTCCCTCGATGCCGGAGTGCTCCGTCCAGTGAGGACGTGAAGATCCGTTGCCAGCGTTTTAGTACTCAAACTCGGGACTTTTCGCACGTAGTAGGAAACATTCGTTGCCGCTGGCAGCCGAGAGGCAAGTCAAATAATCCGACTGCGTAGTCGTGCCCGTAACTCCAGCACGACATCAATGGACATCGCGCACTAATTTTTAAATATTTATCTTTCTGAACTTAGACTCTTCATAATTAGGAGCGATCAGGAAGCAAAGAATGCAATGGGAGGACTCAATAGGACTAAAATAGAACTTAGCCGTTACCGCACGTAGCAAATTTCAATCACATCGACGAGTCTAAGTACATGTGTGTTGGACCGCAGGCCTTCGTATGTTGTTTTCTTGAACATATTTCCGTATTTTTTATTTATTTCATTCAATCTCCCGCTCATGACTGGCCAGCTACTTGAGCTGCAAAATACTGTAAAATTTTTTTTTACATAAATAAATCTTTGTCTATCACAAATAGGGAAATCACGGTTATATAATGAACTAAATTGGAAATGTGCAGCGTCTCTTTCTCTGTAATATAATCTATTCTATTCTAATTCAAGTTTTTTCCAATATTATCATTACTAGCTATTTCTTGTAATATATGTCTGTTTCTCATTTCACTCCTGAATATTGTTAGCTGGTCTATATATGCTAAATTTCCCATCGCACTTTTTTCCTTTTTTTTTTTAGATTTCTGTAAACGTACCATTTTTTTTAATACGCAACTACTTGCCCTAGCTCATTTTAGGCTGCATACTGTATTTCATACTCTAAAAAAAAAAAAACTTTTCACACAACTTCTGTGTAACCAACGCTCCTCTCAACGGAAAATAGTGTCAATATCATCTCCTTATTTAGATGCGGGCATTGCATTAGTAGATCACTGCAAATTTAATGCCAATTGTCTTTAATGTTATTTTTTAGTATTATTCTTATGTTAGTACTAAGCATGAAAACCTCAGGATACTGTGTCCTAACCTTGTTGGACACAGTCTCCACATGAGAAATAAATGAGTTTTTTTTTTGTATTATTATTGTCAAGTACGGAAGTTCGAGCAATAGGCTATCTGTTACTGTGGTTTCTCTCCCGTACAGAATTGGCTATAATGGTGCTTATATCTATTGGGAAGGAATAAATATGTTATGTGAAGAGCACTGTAAACTGAATATGAAGTGTAAACTTAGTTTAGCTTAGCAAAAGCGAGGATGTGTAGGCCACAGTAAGCCTTTGTTCATAAACGTCGCCTCTATTTCTGAATATTGCAGCTTATTTTTAGCAGTAGGGTGGTGCCGGGAGGCTGGGGCAGAAAAATACCAAGTACGCCTAATCTCCGTAATTCACAGTAAGCGAATAACTTTATTCATTTCGAACTTCAGTCGACGTATATACGATTGAAGAATCTTATTATTGTTAAGCCTAGGGCCTATCCACACATAAGTATTTTTGATTTTGTTCATACCCATACCGCGGAATACCGCTCGCACAGATAAATTCCATTATTCTTGTCCAATACATGTGGCCGAATCACAGTCGAAGAGTTAATTTAAACTCTAAATTTCTTCATTTCTGTCATACATGAAATAAAAACAAATAATCTTTATGCTAACCTCAAGATGAAATACTATACTGCAGGGTGCTGTGCCTTGGTGTGGTGAACTACACAGCAGCTATATCACAGAATGGGAGTGTTTCCTTTCTTTTTCTCTCTCACTAAAAATATATCTATATATATTAAGCTAGTCTGTATCTTCTAAATTTCACGTTCCAATTCCACCCTGTTCTGCATGAAAATCTTGCTTACATATCGGTGTTCTACACGATACCCTGGCAAAATTTGGGGCCGCTCAAGAAACTGAATTGCGGTTTCAGCTTCTGGGGCGGCCCCCATTGTTAGTATAGAGAGGCCAGTCTGAGCCGGCGGTGGCTCAACAGGTAGCGAATGTGCTAAGTTTGTTGGACATAACATTGATGAGAGAAATACACGATATTAATTTCGTTTATTATCATTTTTTTGCGTGTACACTCATCCACTAGTTTGAATGCGCTACTGTGTTGTAGACACGGCAGAAAAATGCTCTGCTTTCTGAATTGTATTTCAGTCCAAAATTGAAAGAGCTATCCGACAGTTGCCGATAAAACGATTTGACGATGACATTCTAATGCCCTTTACTGGGGTACGCTAAAGTCATGATAATAGATTCGGACGAGGGGATGAGAAATCTCGTTGAAAAGACTAACGTGTAGACATGCCTTTACACTGCCGGTCAACACATGGTCTCTTCACAATTGCACATCTGGTTACGGTTACCACTTTAAGTGTCGGTAGCCCACGAGAGGCGTGTTGCAATCAGACGTCGTCGGTGTTACCAGTCACAACGTAGCGGTGAATGCGACGTGCGACCCCCGCGTCCTGAAGAAGTGTTGCGGAATATGCGGAGGGTTCAGGCGCAAATATTTCTGGTGAAACATTATGTCGACTGTGCAGTATATTAGGATAAAATGTTTAAAGCGGGCAAAGTGCTTCAAATCGTAGAATTCACGCTATACTTGGCAGCCTTGCACTGTATACTAATAATTTCTGAGTGTCAAGATAATGTTGGCAAACAAAGGTATCATTACCCAAGGATGACCCTACAATTTTTGAGGTTGTCGTCGGTGTCACCCAACCTGTGTCGCATTGGAGGTCGGGGTAACATGGGTGACTCCGAAAGTTTGATTGCAACAGAGCAATACGACTTTCTGATATTTCAATAAATACAGCAACGCATTCAGACGCGGGCTAGAGGGAACTCGTTCATCGTGCGAATCCTCCCTTTACTAACTGAGGTGAGAAGACGGAGGCGCAGTCTTGGTTTTGTCGGCAGCACGGGCGCTAGCAAGGTTACGATTGTACCGAACAATTGCCCGTTACGAGGAATTTTAACGAACATACCAACGTCCCTTCTAATGGTGTAATAAGTAGTGCTAAAGTGCTCGGGCATCGTCTGGTTTATGGCGAATTTGCGTCTCTTCAAGGGCCACAGAATAATCGTAGGATACATTAGGTAGGTCCTGCCTGCCATCCTTTATGAAAAATGGGAAAACTTCGGCGTCTGCTTTGTTGCTTTCTTTCTTACTCGCACTGCCGGTATTTGCAGTTTTCCAATTTACTGGTTTCAGGTGCAGTTTTCTGTGGTGCCGAGGTTTCTAGATTTATATTGATGTATTTGTACCTCAATTTTCGTTTCTTGGAACTCCTAGTCGTCTAGCACCTGGAGAAGCCTAAACAGAAATGCAGTCTTAATAGTAATGAAATTAACAGTGGATTTATACCGAAGAGCTTCTCCAGTATACACGACAGTAGACATCTGTACCGAAAACCTGTTCCGTTCATCATTCGCTTCTGTTTATAGTACGGTAGTTGACGTATGAGTAGGGTTGATTATTTTGTATGAATTTGTCGATAACGGCAATTTTACTACTCCGTCTCTTCCGAAATATTTGTTTCACAGCGAAATACTTAATTTTTCATTGGCAGTTCGGTCTCAGTCAAATTATTAGCGGTTGACATTAACAGGTTAGTACGTATCATTACGTAGTTCAGCCATGGCCAATAATAACCCGTTAATGTAAACAGCAAATAATTTAGGCTGAGATCAAACTGCTAAGGCAGAATGAATTCTTGGCCGTGAAACAGCTATTTCGGAACTGAGGGAGTACTAAGCTTGCTGTAGGAGGGCCTGAAGTCGATTATATAGTAGTGGCAGTAGAAGTTTTACTAGCGCTTCAGTGGCTCACTGCCTATATCGCGCCGAACTATTTATTCCAGTGTTTAACCACAGCTGTGCTCATGCGCCGCTAGGGCGCGGAATTAATCTCATTTAGTATTATAAAATAGTTTTAAGGAGAACTTTATTATCATTATTTAATTTTACATATAGTATATGTAATTCACCGAGAGACAATTAGGGCCGTAGTTGACAATAGCAGTTATCGCAAGGGATTCATCACAGATTGTGACAGAGGTCACATCTGATACGAAAATTCTTCAGGGCATTTCTATTAAATTGGCCGCGAGGTCCTTCGGAAAGCATTCCTCGGAGGATGGAGTCAGCACCATGCAGGTGCGAAATGCAGTCCCTCCGCTCGTCGGAGAAAGTGGGACATTTGGCCATCAGATGCTAGACAGTGTGGGGCACGGCGCAGTCGTCGCAATAAGGTTGCGGACGCCTCATCCGCAGATAGTCGTGGGTAAGTCTCGTGTGCCCAATGCGCAGGCGGCACAGTACGACGTCCATTCGGCAGTAGTCCCTATTTGACGAGTGCCACTGTCGGACGGTTTCTTTAATTGTTCGTACTGGTGATGGCAGGGTCTGGGGCGCGTAGATAGCTGGCCGCTCTCGTTGCTATCACGACTGTCGATTTGCTTTTTTGTAATTTTTTGATGATTCCCTTCGTTTATGGTGTATGNGTAGAATGAGACGTACTTCGCGCCCTGGCGGCGCACGAGCCTGTGGATAACCACGGGAATAATTCGGCGCGATATAGGCATTGTGCCACTGAAGCGCTAGTAAAATCTTTACTACTACTAACAACTTCAACCAGATAAATTAACCCAAATAATTAGGGGATTTACCAGCATTGATGGCGTGAGTGCGACACTAATATTTAAACAGACGCGATGGATGATAAGCAGCGCTGGGCAGGTGCGGCCCCAGATCACGATTTCCTGCTGCCTTTTGGCCAACTTTTGCTCGTGCGGGAGGGCTGCAACTGCATATCTCTCGTAAAAAGCGCTTAAGTTTTGACAGGCGTCAGAACTGTGTCGATTTGTGGGTACAAGTTCTAATATCTCTGACCTTATCCTCTCTATAGACTTTTTTGAAATTGAGGCTAACTGGCTAATTGGTCCTGGCTTATTTATTGAAGGCTTCAGGGTTTGCGGCTTTTCAGCCCTTTCAACTATTACAATAGAAAAGGAACCTTATTCTTCAGCTGGGTCGCTGGGCCATAAGTTCCCAATAGGGTTTTCCTTAGCACATCTAAGGCGTTTTTTGGCTTAGAATAGGATAGGTTATGCTTTAAATTTCTGTTAGAAGACGGCCGGAGATCCTTCAGCCTACGCTAACCTGAAGATTAAATCCCTACAGGGAGCCCAAATTGCCAAAGGCGTTGCGACGTGTGCCTTTTGCAGCTTAGTTTAGCTTAGCAAAAGCGAGGATGTGTAGGCCACAGTAAGCCTTTGGTAATAAACGTCGCCTTTGTTTGTGAAAATTGCAGCTTATTTTTAGCAGTAGGATAGTGCCGCGAGGCTGTGGCAGAAAAATACCAAGTAATCTCCGTAATTCACAGTAAGCGAATAACTTTACTCATTTCGAACTTCAGTCGACGTAAATACGTTTAAAGAATCTTATGTTAAGCCTAGGGCCTATCCACACATAAGTATTTTTGATTTTGTTTATACCCTCGGAATACCGCTCGCACAGATAAATTCTTGTCCAATACACGTGGGCGAATCACAGTCGAAGAGTTTATTTAAACTCTAAATTTCTTCATTTCTGTCATACATGGAATAAAAAAATATTCTTTATGCTAACCTCAAGATGAAATACTATACTGCAGGGTGCTGTGCCCTTGGCATGGTAAACTACACAGCAGCTAGATCACAGAATGGGAGTGTTTCCTTTGTTTTTTTCTCTCCCTAAATATATATATTAAGCAAGTCTGTATCTTCTAAATTTCACGTTCGAATTCCACCCTGCTCTGCATGAAAATCTGCTTACATATCGGTGTTCCACACGATACCCTGGCAAAATTTGGGGCTGCCCAAGAAGCTGAATTGCGGTTTCAGCTTCTGGGGCGGCCCCCATTGTTAGTATAGAGAAGCCAGTTTGAGCCGCGGGTGGCTCGACTGGTAGCGAATGTGCTACGTTTGTTGGACACAACATTCATGAGAGAAATACACGAGATTGATTTCGTTTACTATCATTTCTTTGCGTGTACACTCATCCACTGTTTGAATGCGCTACTGTGTTGTACACACCGCAGAAAACTGTTCTGTTTTCTGAGTTGTATTTCAGTTCAAAATTGGAAGAGCTATCCGACAGTTGCCGATGAAAATGATTTAACGATAACATTTTAATGCCCTTTATTGGGGTACGCGAAAGTCGTGATAATAGAATCGGACGAGGGGATGAGAAAACGCGTTGAAAAGACTAACGTGTAGATATGCCTTCGACAGATGGTCTCTTCTCAATTGTATTTCTGGTTACGGTTACTACTTTCAGGTGGCGGTAGCCCACGAGAGGCGTGTTGCAATCATACGTCGTCGGAGTTACCCAGAGTCACAACGTAGCGGTGAATGCGACGTGCGATCTCCGCGCCCTGAAGAATTGTTGCGGAATATGCGGAGGGTTCAGGCTTAAATATTTCTGTTGAAGCATTATATCGACTGTGCAGTATATTAGGATGAAATGTTTAAAGCAGGTAAAGTGCTTTAAATCGTAGAATTCACGCTATTTTGGCAGTCTTGCACTGTATACTAATAATTTCTGAGTATCAAGATAATGTTGGCAAACAAAGGCAGTATTACCCAACGGATGACCCTACAATTTTTGAGGTTGTCGTCGGTGTCACCCAACCTGTGTCGCATTGGAGGTCGGGGTAACACGAGTGACTCCGAAAGTTTGATTGCAACAGAGCAATACGACTTTCTGATATTTCAATAAATACAGCAACGCCTTCAGACGGGGGCTAGAGGGAACTCGTTCATCGGGCGAACCCGACCTTTACTACCTGAGGTGAGAAGACGGAGGCACAGTCTTGGTTTTGTCGGCAGCACGGGGGCTAGCAAGGTTACGATTGTACCGAACAATTGCCCGTTACGAGGAATTTCAACGAACATACCAACGTCCCTTTTAATGGTGTAATAAGTAGTGCTAAAGTGCTCGGGTATCGTCTGGTTTATGGCGAATTTACATCTCTTCAAGGGACACAGAGTAATCGTAGGTTACATTAGGCAGGTCCTGCCTGCCATGCTTTACGGAAAATGGGAAAACTTTGGCGTCTGCTTTGTTGCTTTCTTTCTTACTCGCACTGCCGGTATTTGCAGTTTTCCAATTTACTGGATTCAGGCGCAGTTTTCTGTGGTGCCAAGGGTTCTAGATTTTTATTGATGTATTTGTACGTTAATTTTCGTTTCTTGGAACTCCTAGTCGTCTAGCACCTGGATTGCCTAAACAGAAATACAGTCTTAATAGTCATGAAATTAACGGTGGATTTATACCGAAGAGCTTTTCCATTATACACGACAGTAGACATCTGTACCGAAAACCTGTTCCGTTCATCATTCGCTTCTGTTTATGGTACGGTTGTTGACGTATGAGTACGGTTGATTATTTTGTATGAATTTGTCGATAACGGCAATTTTACTACCCCCTCTCTTCCGAAATATTTGTTTCACAGCCAAAAACTTAATTCTTCATTGGCAGTTCGGTCTCAGGCAAATTATTTGCGGTTGGCATTTAACAGGTTAGTACGTATAATTACGTAGTTCAGCCAAGGCCAATACTAACCCGTTAATGTAAACAGCAAATAATTTAGGCTGAGATCGAACTGCTAAGGCAGAATAAATTCTTAGCCGTGAAACAGCTATTTCGGAACTGTGGGAGTACTAAGCTTGCTGTAGGAGGGCCTGAAGTCGATTATGTAGTAGTCGCAGTAGAAGTTTTACTAGCGCTTCAGTGGCTCACTGCCTATATCGCACTGAATTATTTATTCCTGTGTTTAACCACAGCTGTGCTCATGCGCCGCTAGGGCGCGTAATTAATCTCATTTAGTATTATAACATAGTTTTAAGGAGAACTTTATTATCATTATTTAATTTTACATATAGTATATGTAATTCACGGAGAGACCATTAGGGCCGCAGTTGACGATGGCATTTATCGCATTGGACTCATCACAGATTGTGACAGAGGTCACATCTGATACGAAAATTCTTCAGGGGATTTCTATTAAATTGGCCGCGAGGTCCTTCAGAAAGCATTCCTCGGAGGATGGAGTCAGCACCATGCAGGTGCGAAATGCAGTCCCTCCGCTCGTCGGAGAAAGTGGGACATTTGGCCATCAGATGCATGACAGTGTGGGGTACGGCGCAGTCGTCGCAATAGGGTTGCGGAAGCATCCGCAGATAGTCGTGGGTAAGTCTCGTGTGCCCAATACGCAGGCGGCACAGTACGACGTCCATTCGGCAGTAGTCGCTATTTGACGAGTGCCACTGTCGGACGGTTTCTTTAATTGTTCGTAATTTATTATTTCTCTGCGCCAGCCACTGGGATTGCTATAGCTCGCGCAGGTTTCGTTTGGATAGTGTGTAATAGTCTAGGCAGGTGATTGCACGGTTTCGACTCGTCAGCGAGCTCCTTGCCCACAATGTCAACATGACCAGGCACCCAACAGATACACACAGACTTTCCATTCTCTTGAAATTGTTGTATCGTATTTACTATTCGGTTGATGACGGGTGGATGCTGTCGTATACTGGGATGGCCTTTACTACACGTCAGTCGGAGAAATGGTGAAGTTGCTCTCAACGCTCTCTCTTAATGAGGAGCAGTGCTGCGCGCTTACCGAACAGCTCTGCGGTGAAAATCGAGGTCTCCGGTAATAGCCGGCAGGCTCTAGTTTCATCAGTCACAACGGCTGCGCATCCAACTCGATCTCCCGCTTTAGATCCATCGGTATAGATGTGGGTAGAGTCACTGTGTTCGTCTCTCACGAGCTACACAATGACTCTACACCTTAGTGTTTAGGTACAATTTTTAGTCACTTTGTCGCACTCTGAACCCGGTTTTCAGGGGGTTGTAGCGCGCACAGCACACGCTTTGTCGCGATCCTGGCGGCAGTACTATCGCTCTCATCGTACGGGAGCTTTTCTCGCAGAGGAGCGTGAGGATATTCATGCAATGATAGAAACTTGATGAATTTTCACCGTTCCACGTGACTCGCACGTGTGAACGCTCGTAAGACACAAAAATAAGTTATTTTTAGCTGCTGTGCTAAATGATGACCATATGTAACTGAATAAAACGTATAAACCTATATTAAGGCACGATACAGGTGGGATGAAATTACTTGGAAGTAAACCTAAACCATTCGACCAATACAGAACACAACTCAGTGAACCAGACATCCACGTTTATATTTATATAAAAAAAATTGCGATGTAGCTCACTTTGGATAAACATCGCATGTTTCTAACAAATAACACATGCATGAACTTTGAACTCCAACGACGGCGCGAGACGAAATCTGGAAACAAGCTCTATATGCAACTGCGGGGACTATTCTCACAAGAACGTGAAACTATTTTTATGCTGGGGTGAAGGGTTTCGAGTGTCTTAGAAATCCCGCGCTTAAATAGAGCTCAAGAAAGATCCACTCGAGAACAAATTAACTAAACTCCTCACTTCAAGTAGATTAAATTAGAAACTTAGGGAAAGCAAAGAAATAGCGTCATAATAAATGCTGTATTGATTCATATATAGGAAACCAACCACTCTGAGTATCCTACTGCTGAATAGGATGTCACAAACATTAATAGATTATAGTTACCAGCGCCTCGAGGCGGTGAAGGAAAGAAAGGCACAGGCTAAATTTACAATAGGTTAACATGGCAAGTTAGTCTTAACAAGGTATCTATATTGGCGTCACTGAGCTACGCAGAAGGAACACAGATCGCACATTAGCAAGTTGAAAAACAGGAGTCTTCCAACTTCATTATCTTGTTTAGTAACACTAGTGTCGTGAAAAACAGTTTAGTGGGGTTGCTCTTTTGGGGTTGAATTCGCGCGCAAGGAACACCGCGAGTATAGCAAGATTCTTCTAGTACCCATGTAGCTATTCATCGAACTAAAGAATCTATGTTTAGCAAATTTCGGCACACACTGGAATCAGCGGATAACTTTCCATCCTAAATTCTATTCTCGTACTTATGCTCATTTTTAACACTACGTATTACCTTTTGAGTCATACTACACTATGGCATCATCCCCGCTCAAAGATATGTCTACGTCTCCCTACAAGACTATAAATTAAAGCACGGCTCCACGAGCTTAGGCTGTGTTAGTTTGACATCCCCATTCGCAGTCTTCAACAACCTGGATTTTATGGTCGGCGATACTGAGGTTCCTTTTCTTCACAGTCTTAAAAGGCTAGCAGTAGCAGAAAGAGGACCTCTGTACACCCACACTCTGAACGCCGTCAAATTTTCCACCACTAAGTTTGCAACTAACTCCTCACGTGCCTCACTCGCGACCAACGAATTCTTATTAAATTTGATTTAACTAAGAGCTCGCCATCACAATCTTCGATTTTTGGTACCTTTCATTTTCAACTCTGGTATCAAAAATGTAGACTTGAAAAACAAATTTTCTTCCGGCGCTCCAACAGTACAACATTTTCGATCACGCAATGAAACCTCAGCACTGGTCGGAAATTTGCCTGTAACGTTTAAACTAAAGCAAAAAAAGTTATTATTGGGCGTAGTCATCCGAGAGAAAATACCTAGAGTGTCATCGTAACCTGAACCTCTTCCGAAGTTCTTACGACACAAAAATACAACACGAGTATACTTTTTTCAAAGATCTCTCTACGGGTTAACTCTAGAGGCGTTGATGTCTACACCAAACCGCGCACTGCCACGCGTGACCTAGAGTACAACAAACAAATTATTATTATCTTACAAACTTAACCACCCCAGACACAATAGCAGTGATTCAGGAGTGAATCCCAGCAAACAAATTCTCCATAGCTCATCGCAGTTATGCAAGACAAATTACTTTCGTGAAATTACACTAAAAGATAAAAAAATGACAAAATTTAATTATCGCAAGAAACTAAACGCGTAGTTATAAACCACAACAAATTTCATGGCACTTCAAATGGGAAAATGTTAGGTGAAATGCGCTCCTTACTTCAGAAAGTAAGACTTTCTTTAACCAAACTGGACTCCAACGTAACTGCGAATAACTTCAACAATTAGATTTTCTTTACAAATTATTTTGAACACTGATTTTACATGCAATTCAAATTTTGACCAAGATACGTGTCATACCTTACATACTAATAAGCCTTCTAAAGTTAAGAGTTGCCAGCAATACGACAGCAAGTTTTAGGATCTTGATAGAGAATTTTCACGTCATTCCACTTCCAATCTACTACACCGTCCACAAAACTCATGTACAATGCCTCTGACAGACCATTGCTCAAGTATGGTAGCTAGTTGGGAAATGCTGCTCACTCACACCCATGGAAACAAATGAAAACCGAACTTTGCAAGTTCTTATTACTACTACCTAATTTACACATAGTGAAAATTATTTCATCAATTTTGCAGCGCGTGGCCAGGCCTTCTGCTTTTGCAAGATTTGTGTACACACACTCGCTAATGCTAAGTTTGAGGAGCGTATAAAAACACGCCTAATGTTATGGTTCCGCCACATCCAGCAAATGCCGAACTGGAAGAGTTGGTAGCATCACTGTCGTACGAATTACATACTCCACAGAATCTTTTAATAAGTGCTATTTCACAATTGGTATGCGGAGCCTAAACTGCAATACAATAGTTGCATTTAAACTTTAGTCCTCGTAACCTCCACGGCAACGATGAACGAATAAGAGAAAGGAGGAGTACGTAATAACTTCTTGCATCGTANTTTAATACGTGCTATTTCACAATTGGTATGCGGAGCCTAAACTGCAATACAATAGTTGCATTTAAACTTTAGTCCTCGTAACCTCCACGGCAACGATGAACGAATAAGAGAAAGGAGGAGTACGTAATAACTTCTTGCATCGCACAAAACGAGGAACCTAAAACAGTAGATCATTGAACACGGCAAGAAATGAAACCGTAACTCCACTGAGCTAGTGCTGGACACTAAATACTTGAGCTGCACGAATACATCCTTTGCGCTGAGTCTCACAAGCAACCATACGTATATTATAGAAAATACTTACATATTTTATTGAAAATAAGAAAAGATCACGGCGCCTTTATGAACTCTATCGTATAAAGCTACCCGTCCTTTGTACAGGAGGTTCACAAAGGGGGATACCTCAGCAAAAACCGCAAGTGATACTTCGTAGCTCTGTGGTAGGGTTGCTGAGAGACTGCAGTACTAAACCGTCGTTGGAAGCGCTCCCACAAATGCGACGAAGCGCGCTAGAGGTAGAAATGCGCACAGCAGTCAAACGTAATAAAAATAAACAAAAGCCACAGAGACAACTATCATCATTATTACTGCATTATTGTAGTCTAGCATAACTACTGTACCCACTCAGCGAGTGACAGAACACGATTTTCTGGGCACTACTAATAAACTTAGAAGTGATAATAAAACTTCGTCACTTCTCTCCGCGTTACACATTGAAAATCTAAGTTACACTTCTCACAAGAAAACCCGTATCTGACGGACATGGTCTCTCTAAGTATTGCAAAGAACCTGGAGCTCAACAAAGTGGATCTGGAAGTACCGTCATTATTAGTGTGTTATAAGGACATCGCGCCTTTGCAAAGCGCCTCGGGCCTCCAAGACAACGTAGCAACTAGCGATTATCCTCTCCAACTATCGCAGTCTTTAGCTAAGCTTTCATAATAACTATGATTTAGGGCTCAAGGCGAGGCAGCCTGCAGAGCAAGAGAAATGAAAGCCTGAAAAATCACCGTAGACGGCCATAGTTTGATGATGAAGGAGGTCATACGCGCCTAGGAGGTCAACAGGTCTAACAGAAGTTACATTCATGGACCTCTCTGGGTTGGCTCCGCGATAATATAATGCTTGATATTTACACAATAATTATACCATTAGAGAGACGAATCGGCAGTAACAGAACATCTCAAAGACTCATCTGTTTAATATGTTATATGTTGTAGCGGTGTCGCCAAGCAATAGTCCGTCGGTGAATGACTACTGAGCTGCACGGTTCTGATCCAACTTCCCCAAGACAGCTAGTGTAGTGTTGATACAGGAATTTCAAGGAAACTGTAGCTCCCCTTCAACGCACGTCAGCCGACTAAGATGAATGAATGAGGTTGAGGCGTCGACACAAAGCATTGGCCGCACAGACACCTCTTCGTTTCGGAGTAAAAAAAGTCAGATGAATCCCTAAGAATTCATAAACGTAGGAACCAAATTAACACCTTGAGGATATAACCCAGCAGCTGTCTGGGGCATGGAGGTTATACTTCCAAATTAGAAGAATTGTGAGAGGACTTTCGACGATGGGTTAACAGGACTTTCAAACAGCAAATTAAAGGCTGTTGACTAACCCCAAAAAAGCGGCATATAACTCTCGATTCCTGAACGTCCAGTAGCCAACGAAGGATATAATCAACGTAGCCATGATTTTTGAACAACTTCTATTTCTATGCATCGGTACCAGCCTATGAGTTACTGCTACCGCTCGAAAATTATTAGTACAAACGATATTGAGCCTATAGAAGCAAAGTGGACTACTACAGTATGAACATATGGAATATCAATATTACTCAAAGACCACACTAACACAATAGAATCAAGAGAAAAACGGAGTTATAAAATACAGACACACAGTGTTAGCAAAACTAAATAGTTACATTCCCAAGACAGCACGCAGTCAACATCTTCCTGAATGCATATGGCAAACTGGTAAAAAGCTTTCAAACTCCTAATGCTGTAACAGATAAGCTTAATACTTTCAGTTTTAACAGCGAGAAGAACAAGATGCCATGCATGGCAAACCTGGGTCTAAACAATATACTATATGCTCAATGCATATAATCACCAAACGGCGCCCAAATCAAACTATAGCAAGAGGCATATACTTCTCAGGAATTTCACATATGTAGCAGAGAAAACAAAACCATTACAACAAAAGGCAGGAGAGAGAATTCTTTAAATAAGTTATTTTACCTCTAATACCCCACACCACAACAGCCGCTTATTAACTACAGTTTCCTAAAAAAAATTACAATGAATAGTTAATCGCCGCATCCACAGAAACTTCGTGCGAGCTGCAACCCTCTCTCGAACGTCCAGGCGGTACGGTATGACTACACAAATCTTTCAGTTTGGCTAACAAGAAACGCTTGGTAAAAATTTTTAAGAAAATGTAACACGTCAAAAGATGTCCTGCGCGTCACCACGAGGCATAATATTCAATTGCCTATCAGTAATTCACGAGACAAGGCCGCGGAACACCGACGGTAGCCTATCAGAGCAACTAGTAAAGTTGGGACAAAGATGTGAATCTTCACCTTGGCAGCTGCGCCCTCGAATGAGTAAATGCAGTATTGCGATGTTGCTTTTGCGTCACCGCACGAACAGAATATTTTGACGTTCTGTGGCTTGATCTACTGTGAGCGACGTTCCAAAGAGCACGTATAGAAATAAAAAAGGAAAATACATACTTAGCCCAGGACAAAACAGACGCCAACCAATATTCAGTCCATGCGTAAGTACACAAACCAAGAACAGCAGACATAACACCAGACACAACCACTCAATCAAAAGAAATTAGAAAATCGGACGCAAAACAAACAGAAAAAGTTTCTGCAGCTGTCAGCCCGCCGAAGAGGAAACGGAAAACACAGGACGGAGTAAACGGATGCAGAATATTCCCGCGGTGTGCCACAGACAACGTCACTGTACCCGTGAAAAGCACAGCACTGGCTAGGGCCAATGGTCACGGCGTTACAGAAGGCGCCAATTATCACGGCGTTACAGAAGGAAACCCATTTCGATGTCTTAGTACCAGTTTTGCTGAGTAAAAAAGATGGCACGCGAGTCTCACTGGACACACACCGCACTCACAGGAGAAATAAATTGAACTGTATAGGCTGCAGTGTGAACTGATTTATCCTACGTGAAATTGCACGGAGCAACTTGAGGGTAAGATGTTGTCCAATGCTCAGAACAAATGAGCACAGGAAATTAAAGCGTAAACAGATAAAAATTAAACACAATACAGAGAAAAGAAGAACAAAATAGCCAACAACCAAGAAAAAACGGCAGTGGAGGGAAGCCGTCCGAGCCGGGGCAAATATCCGACAGACGGGCCAGGAGTACTCGGCATTAATATCCCACAACAGTCCACGCAATAAACAACCCCCAGGGCTAGTGTGGCAAACGTGAAAACTGCTATGGGTTGCCACATCAATGCATGTAATAAACGCCACGTAAATATGCCTATGTTTATAGCTCACTCAGTAAAGTGACTCGATGGGTGCAGAGACGAACTTACAACATGAATCCGCATGGAAAAAAGGGATCCGCGTAGCTATCGAAGCAACTGTCCCATGGCCACAATATCAAATCGACGTCATGGGTGCTGGAGCTTTTGTTAGTGTGTATAGAAATAAGAACCCCATCGCTCTAGAGGCAAACACCCCATGAGGACCAGGTACGACAAAGATCCAGACGGGCATGAGACCAAATTACCTTCATCAAATCTAAAAACAATCCTCACAAACACTGAATTTTCAATTCAATACACAAAACTACATGCTATAACAACTAGTAATACCTATTTATTATTTTTCTTTCCTTTCGCTTTGTTCTGTTGGTTATTCTGTGAGCTGGACGGCGCATTAGAGTTGGTTTTTGCAGAATTTGCTCCTGTGTTAGGCTTATTGCCCTTAGAATTTTGTTTTACATCATTTTGTTTCTTCTCAGAATTTCCACCATTTTGTGGCTTTCCCTCAACTTTTTGCTTACCGGCTTTGTCATTATGCCCCTTCCCTGATTTGCTCTCATTCTGTTGCTGGTCGGATTTGTCAGTACTTGCTTGCTTGTCAGATTTGTTGGTATTTGGTTGTTTTCCTGGTTTGTCTACATTTTGCTGCTTGCCTGATTTGTCGGCATTTTGCTGCTTGCCTGATTTGTCGGCACTTTGCTGCTTGCCAGATTTGTCAGCATTTTGCTGCTTGCCTGATTTGTCGGCACTTTGCTGCTTGCCTGATTTGTCGGCACTTTGCTGCTTGCCTGATTTGTCGGCACTTTGCTGCTTGCCTGATTTGTCGGCACTTTGCTGCTTGCCTGACTTGTCGGCACTTTGCTGCTTGCCTGACTTGTCGGCACTTTGCTGCTTGCCTGATTTGTCAGCATTTTGCTGCTTCCCTGATCTGTCGGTGATTTCTTCCTTACCTGATTTTTCGTTTTTTTGTTGCTTGCCCGATTTGTCAGTCGCTTGTGACTTTCCGGCATTTTGTTTCTCGACTTTTTGTGTCGTTTGCTTCTCGCCCTTGGCTGTGTTTTGCTTCCCGTTTTTAGTGTTCTGATTCTCCACCTGTGCAGTTTTTTCCTGCTCAGCCTTTTGCTTCTTCTCTTTTTCTTTCATTTTGCGTTCATATTTTTTAATTTCTTTCATTTGCTTTTGATATTCAGGGTTATCTATCGTCAGTCCAGGTACAGTGGGGTGAGGGATCATCTTAGGAACAGTGGGTTCCTTTGGCACTTCCTCCTCCACAGCAGGTTCAGGTTCTGCCTTGTTCACAACCTTTGGATTATCACCTTGGAAGCTGGTGGCTTCAACCCAAGACTGAGTTGCATCCGAGTCAGCAACAACATCGTTTTGTGAGACTATATTCTGACCAGCTGAAGCAGGAACACTTGAAACATCCACGCTTCCTGTTGAACATGAAGCATAAGTATTGCCAGGAGCATCGTGCTGAGCGCTTGGCCCGTTATACTCATGATCATCGGCCCATGATGAAGAGGCTTCATAATCTGCCTGACCACCTAAAGATGAACTTGGCACAGGAGCATCAGGAGCAGACCAGCAATTATTACTCCCCATACTGTCCTGGCTGGTTACACGGGCTCCAAACTGAGCACCAGCAGTCTGGTAGGGAGCGACAGGGGCTGGACCAGCACTTGCACTGGGATACTTTACACCGAAGCGATTAAGTTGCGGGGAGGGAGCTTGTCCACGAGCAAGTTTGAGGTAGTCCTGTACATCCAGCACACGGCCCTGCTTGGTGGCAATACGCACGGCCAGGCCACCAACGACAGGGTTGATGTTGTGGGTGTGGATCTCCGCCACACACGAAGAAGCAGCAGCAGCGCTGTCGCCAGTGGAGCACAGCTGGTTCACCCAAAACTCGTTGCCAGGCAGGGAATTGCCATCCCAAGCATAGTTACAGA
>LQNS02276866.1:4914925-4931595 GCA_001587735.2 Parhyale hawaiensis
AATGACCTCACAACATTGGTAAATTACCTACGATTCTAAGCTTTTTCATTCAACATCATGTCGCTGAAATGCATCAGCAGTTATAAGTTGAAACCAAAGAAAAACTGTCCACTACAAGGACTGCCCAGCTCTATTATCTTCCGTACGTTTCGAGAGAGACTGCTAGCTACAGGTACAAAAGTAGCTAAAGCACCATAGATGATATATCTCAAAGAGGTTTAAAATATTTACTTCAACAGAGCATACAATTTGTACCAAAATAGTAACACAATAGCTTCAATTCGATATGTCAAAGCTGACTTCAAGAAAAAATTTCACTGTGGTGAGAAATAGTACCTATAGCTACCCAATTAGAAACCACAGAGAAAGCACAGTAGTGAAAACAAAATTACAGATCGAAGACAAGCAGAAATATTTGGAAGAAATAGCTAGCCCTCGTCCATATGTTTCCTGGCTTTGCATACTTTGATAATAACAATCCTAACTCTTGATAATTCGTACGAGAAGATAATTTATAAAAATAAACTGCCCATAAACTACCTGTATAAAATAAACTGGACTAGAACTACAGATAGAAGCAACAGTCACTTCAGTGAAATGAACGTTGAACAAACCATTTGTTCAAAAATGTTGGCAACCAATTAGACAAAAGAAAACCTTACTATACACGTGTAAGTTATTCAGCATCTTGCATATAATACAAAGACAATGCCATTATGGTAAGAGTAAGAAGCAAGCATCAGCAGTGCAGAATGTACAACGAATGAAAAAATGCTAATATTCCGAGTGATTTGAACAGGATAGGCTTCTACGGTTAGCTATATGTAGGTAGTATGGAAAATCAAGCCTATACAAGGGGAAGAAAAGCTAATATATATAGTGTAAAGTGATAAAAATAAGAGAAATTTCAAGAAAGTACAGGGACAAGAAAACAGCCGCAGAAGTGAGGAAGCGAGAGTTAAAGGGGCAACTGAAGCGCAAAAGAAACTGAAAATGCAAGAATAGATGAAGAAACAAACTCTCATAAAGCTATTAAAGCTAGAAAATACGACACAGCCTTCAACTTTGTAATATCCTTCCACTACATCTGTAAAAAAAAAAAAGAACTGACTGTGTAAAACAATCTTAATCTATGGAACCAAACTACAATTAGCAAACAAGCACGGCTATTGAAACTATTATCTGAAATACACTATCATGTAGCTCTGAAGCTAGAAAAAGAAAATTAAATGCGAAAGAAACAAAAATATTGAAACAAATGTAAAATGAACAAGACACACTTAAACTAGTTCTACAAAAAGATATAAATCAACTCCCATAGTGGTAAACCTCATCAAGCGATTTGATACCAACTGCTAAATCATACGAAATATTGCTAAATGAATGAAAAAAGTAGATACAGTATTATACAAAATATGGGGGAGCCCAACCACAATTAATATTAGTGCTACGACACAAAAAAGTCTGTTGACCTCGTTCGCACATCAATACCATATAATGGTTCGGGTCTTCTCGAACATCCACTTTAGATTAAAAAAAAAATAATATTAATAAAAAGGTAAGTGACTGGAAAAGAGCCCATGCAGAGAAAAACGAGAATGCTCAGTAGGAAGAGACGTGAGTGCTACTCAAGACGCAAGATTCTGGGAAGTTGTGACAGTTGCAAAAGCCTAACTTGTGATGTTATTGTTAGTTGCCTATCAGCAGAATCAGAGCGAGTGACGTCCAAGTTCCATATTGTTGGATGGCTGCTAAAAGGTTTTTTGTTGACATGGAGTTGAAGGCTTTTGGGTACAAACAGCTGTAGGTTTTTGGGTACAAGCAATATCAGAGTCCGAGGTTTTTGCAGTAACAATGCGTTTGGGTATTATTAACACTTCGGAAATTTTATAATACAAGTTATCCAACACCAGCTAATCCCAGGAACTGGAGTTGGAAGAAAGAAAGTTAAGAGATTTAATCATGTCGATGGTGTTTTTTTTGTGACGAGATCATGAGAAGCCTGGAGTTCAAGTTCTAGGGTACTGGGGGCAGCCACCCACTGCTGACCTTCATAGTCCAACTTGCAAAAAACACACACAGGGTGGTAGATACTGTAGCTACAAAATGGCGCTGATGTGTTCATGAATGTGGGACAAGTAGAAATTTGAGACACAATAATTTGCTAATCTTTCAAAAAAAAAAAAAAAAAAAAAAAAAAGCATGAGCTTTACAGACGTTATGTTTCCCAATTTGTTTCCTCCATGTGGATCTGACTACACCCCTTGTTGACAGATCTACTCTTGAAACCACAAAGTTGCTAGCACCCCTAGTGGTGGCAATATTATAAGTGCATTACTCAACCTAAAAGACGATTTAATGTACTGTACTGTAAACCATTGAAGATCAGCTACAGCATGAAATTAACTCTTCACTGCATCAATTAATCTTGCTTTTTCCATAACAATAACACTAAAAGGTACATAGATTTCATACATGATAAACCATACAGTGAAGGGTACATAGTGGTATCACGCACTACACAGTGCAAGGCACACGCCACAGCCAATAACTGCCCAGCAAAGGAAGTCATCAATACTAAAGACATAACGTGCTGGGGCTTCAGTATTAAAAGGACTTCAACACAAAGTATTTGTACACTGTGTACAGTCAAGCCTTACAGTGTAGATTCAAACTTCATAGCTATACATCCTAATTTAACAACTTACCTACAGTACTACCTAACTTTCCAAATAAGCTCTGCATAGTGATATATAACCGACTTCAGAGTAGCAGCTATGATAAACTTTATTCACACTGCAGATTGCTATCTTACTCATGTCTAATTGGATAACAGCATACACCAGCCATGGATTGCAAAGCCAATCACACATAGCTACATGGTGTGCTAGAAGTGCTATGTCAAATTGTATGCCCACAGTAAGTTGCTTAAATTTTATACAGCATATTAAATTCTTGTCACAGATAGACTATACGAAATAATCTGGAAAGCAAACATCAAAATTAGCTTTCGTTGTTTTTCCGAGACAATGTAGATAGTAGAGTCTATCTTCCTAAGGTTTGAACAAGCACATAACATAGCAGAGTTTGCCTTCACAAAACTACATAAAGGACAATGTTTAGCTTGCTAAAAACATATTTTCACTTGCTTTCATTGACATAAAAAAAATTCAAGCATTAATGAAGCAGCATCACTTTTTCTTATTTCAGCCACAATTCACTATTCTTCCAAATCACTGTTATACTGACACTCCCAACCCAACCGCAGAGTAGGTGGTTCACAAAGAATAAGAAGAAACACTTTCTACGAAGTTAGGCCACTAGCAATGTTTAACATATGCGCCACACTGCTGACAATTCATCCCGATTCATGCAGCTGGTAAACATATTTCCTTCTACTCAACACCTAAGGTAGATTGTTACTTGTTAGGTAGTAATCTGAAAGGCTATCAACAAAATTACCCACGATGACCTGACACTTTTCTTTTGTAAGCACTCCAGCGGATTACCTCATTTATCTAATAACGCTATGCAGGTCGGGAATTCTGATTTTAGTCTATTTCATGATTATGATTATACATATGAGATAGTTCTCAAGCCTCCCTAAATCAGTACTAAGAGAAGAAAAGGAAAAGACATCATACACTATACCAAGATAAACGGGGAACCCATGCACGAACATTTCCCACAGAGGATCGACGTGCATGGCCACAGTAATTCGGGAAGAAACTGAATAATCACGAGTATGAAGTTGCAAGGACGCAAAATGGGCGTAAAAGATAGGTCTCGGAGGCCTACCTAATGGCAAAAGTAACCTAGACAATCCACTGGGGTCGCTGCTCCCCTAACAAAGGACGGGCAAACTTAACTAACCTAAAGCTCTATCCTATGCCTCCTGAGGGGAGGTTGAAACTGGAACCTAGATAGGCGATAAGATAAAGTGGAAACGTTGTTTTAGATTTGCATTGAAACAATCATTCGAGGCGCGTTTAACTATCAATGACTTGGGTGTTATGTATACAGCTATTACACTAAATCCATCACCAATTCTGATATTCAACAATGCTGGTGAAGTCTGAAGAAAAGTAGAAATAAAAATCCAATATTGGATCATGATAGCGCATCGTGAGTACGCTCAGTAGAACATGTGAACATAATGCACTAGAAGTATCAGCTAATATTCGTTTGTAGCATGTGTAGTTATGTTGTAGCATGTGTAGTTATGTTGTAGCATGTGTAGTTATGGGATATTCCAATCACAGGTCTTCAAGTAAGGATAGTGGTAGCTATGTGAAGGAGCCAGAATATGAAGAAGCAACACTTCAATGTGATTCAGCAGCAGTGCATTGTAATCAGCAGCCAATTCATAAGCTAACAATAGCATAACACTTGCAAGCTATTCTTGTATGAGATATCTCATAGTTTCAATATAGGACTCAAATGATAATGCCGTATTCCAATTAGAAGGCCTACGCAACTGTGCACAAGAAGTAAGACCCTGAGTGTATATGATAACTTGTGTACAGCAATGAACATATAATGTTCCTCGTCACAAACTGTGGTAGTAAGATGAGCATATTTATAAGATACTCATATCCCAATCGGAGGTTGTGTACTAATTAAAAATTAAAGCAAGTACACTAGATATAGTATGTGTCGCCATTCCAATATAATACATCAGTACATAAGTAGGTCTAGCAGTCGAATAGCTAGAAAAACTCATTTTACAGCAAAGCAATAAAATATCACATACTGCAATTAAGTAGTGAACATATTTCAAAAATCATCACTAGGATTGAAATCAGGAAGGTTCTAACGACAGGTGTGACAGAGTTTTCTACAGAAAGTAGCAAAACACATAGTTAAGCGTCACAACTTACATCAAATGATTTAGGGCTTGAACTGCAAACACAAGCATGAAAGTAGGTAGCTACTTATGCATGATCAACCCAGAAAAACAGGTTTTCTTCATAGGTGTGCTGCAGCAAGCCTTAAATGCCAAGATAACAACATTTCATCACATAGTTAAAGCCTTGCTTTAGGAGTAAGGAAAAAGCAAAAGAGGGTTAAGACTTTGCACCCAACACATAGAAGGTCACTAGGCATGGTGATAAAAGGAAGTCAAGAAAAAATGAGGCAAGCAAAACGATGACTCTCAATAGCAATATCAAAGAGAGTAGTGGAAAGAATTTATTTAAAGTAAATTTATACTCAACTAGATACATGTATATGACTAAACTAAAGACAGGGATCGGTCTACCGATACCTGGTGCAAACTCCTTCACTGTGTGCCCCAAAGACAAGTACCTATACGGCCAAGTGCTAGATAACATAACAAGGGGTGACCTGAGAACGAAGTGCTTAAATTTTCGAGTTTATTTTTGCACATAATTGTAGTACTGTTCTCTACATACCACTCTTTTTACTTTACCTCCTCAATGCCGTTAGACTAAAAAATATTGGCTCAAACCAGAAAAAAAAACTCATTTAGATGATTTGCCGTCATATGTATGTATAGGGCAGAGCATTGTGAGTTTAAACACACAGTGTGCAACAAAAATACCAGGGTAGATTAGACGGCGAATTCTTTACACTACATAGGGCTGCGAGCAGTGCATCCTACTCACGGCACAAGGTATCAACATTCTTTGTGCTCAATGGTGCGCTTCGGAAGTAACAGCTCCTTCCTGTTAAGCCCGCAGAAAACGAAATTATTCTCAAGGTTAGTTCAGGACGGCTCAATTCATTCGAGTACCAGCAACGATCACATCGGTAGGTATAGGAAAATAAGGAGCAATAGAAATATGCAAAAAACTATGGTAGCCGAATTTCCTTTGGAATGGTTGCTACGACTTTAAGCCGCTGTTGTTTATACTCAGGGTTTGGTACTAGCACACCATTCATCTCAGGATGAGGCATTTCTCTAGGAATGAGACGCCTGACTTGATCAATTGCCATCTTGTACGCAGGGTTGGGCACCATCAAGCCAGAGTAATGACATTGCAGCTTCTCCTTGGGAACAGTGGATTTGACTATGTCTCTCTTCTTCCGATATTCTGGATTTGCGACCACCAGATGTCGGATGGAGTGGTGCCATGTTTGGCGAGGGATTGTTCGCTTAATTTCATCCATTGCAGCTTTGTATTCCGGATTATAAACAGTTTGACCGTTACAAGCGTAATACTTGATGGCATTATCAATACTCTCTTTGCTGCCAATCGAAGGGGTATTTGCAAAAAGGCTTTCACTACAAGGGTACTGCTGGTTAGAAGCCTTAGTGACTGCTAAATTTTCAAGTGAAGCCGCAGCTAGATTCACTTCTCCATTACAGCTTGCCGAGGGGATTGACCAATCTCCAATTGGTCCTTGAAGGCGAGGTCCATTGTTAGACCCCGGGCTCCTGTCACTGCTGTGATGGGAAATGCTTGTTTGGTAATTTTGAGGTTCACCATTAGATTGCAAAAAGGTTCTCTGCTCAGTAGCTTCAGAGATCAAGCCATTACAGGCATATCCACTCTCAGAGAAATTTCCCTGTCTATTGGCTTCAGTAGCTCCACTCATCAGCTGCCGTTCAGTGGGGCACATGTTTGGTGCTGCTCTGCCTGGCTGGACAGCCAATGGAAAGTTTTCTATAAGCGGCAAGTTTGCACTACTCGCAGCTGGCAAACCCAGTTCCAAGTTTAGCTGATGATGACTACTGGATATGTGGGCATCGTTAGCCGAGAGAGAGGTGCCGACGTCGCATACCTCCGTTGACTTTTGCGCCACTGAACGAGGCGCACGAGCAGCGGCTGAAGAATTGGGCGGTGGAAGTTTGAGTACAGCATGTTTGGCTGTATCGGAATGGCTGACAACCTCGCCGCTTGCTTTTTCACTGTTCTTAGCAGAACTTGCAGAATGCAGGGTATTTTTACCTGGAGCTGCGGCACTATTATCGTCTAGACCACCAGCACAACCATTCTGCAATGAACTGGAATGGCGCTGCGTCTTTTTACGACCGCGTCCATTCGCACCAGCATCACCAGTGGAACCAGAACCAGCGGCCGCACAACCTCCGCGTACAGGATACTTAACACCGTACATGTTCAATTCCGAAGGGTCAACCACCTGCCCACCAACATGCTTGAGATAGTCTTGAACATCAAGTACACGTCCTTCTTTGGTGGCAATGCGTAGAGTGGAGCCACACACCATAGGGTTGATGGGAAAGGCATGGATCTCAGCTATACAGGAAGAGCAAGCAGCAGCACTGTCTCCAGTTGAGCACAACTTTCCTATCCAAAACTCGTTGCCAGGCAGAGCGTTGCCGTCCCAAGGGTAATTGCATACCAAGATGCAATCATCGGGTACTTTGTCGTGAAGATTTCTCTTAGAGAATCTGATGGTGACACCTGAGTTTTTGAAGAGCTCATTATGCTTGACACCGTGTACAGATACACCGCCAACGTAGCTGAAGTCCAAATAAGCAATGTGTGACAAATCCTGAATATTACAGAGAGCATCGCCCCAAGCCTCAACGAAAAGCTCATCTAGCTCATCAAATGGTCGCCAAACACCAAGACCGAGGCCAACCACGTGCACATAGGCTCGCTTTCCATAAGCTTGAGCTCGGGTGCTGGCTTCACACAAGAGAATTTCTGCAGTGATGGCAATCCTCTTCTTGTACACTGTGACATTGAAGATTTCATTTGCATTGGTGGGCATAAATTCAAAGGATGACACCTGTTGACCCACACGTTGTGCCTCTAGACAGGCCTCAGCGTCCTCGTACGATGGCAGATCAGCACCCCAGAACTTGCTCCAGACGGAGTTGACGTGCTGACTGTGGGAGTGACAATAGCCATTCTTTTGGCAGTTCTGTTGGGGCGTGATGTTGCAGTCCAGACTGTCTACAACTTCTTTTTTCCGAAGTCTAGGCCCTACTTGTCCCACAATAATCCCTTCAGCCTGGTACTTACCATAAGCTTTGTAGCCACAATTTTTCCGCCGGCCATCATTGACGAAGCAGGACCAGCTCGACAGAGAGATTAGGGCAGACAGCCGCATTTCATCGTATGACAAGAAATCTTGTAGCAGAAGAGGGGGCTCTTCATGCTCGGAGCCAATCTTGTGGAAGCCACCACTTCCTTGTTTGAGTGACGGAGGAGGCAGACAATAGTGATCCGGTGGACCGTAGAAGGTCAGAGGACGCTTTTTCAGAAGTCGGTCAACGAAGGCTACAATACCCATGCCATCGTACACTTTCCTGTGAAAAAAAAAGATACACTAAGAGCAAACGGTATTTTGACCTCTATAAGTCTAATTGTATGCACGAACGAACAGCCCAATACCTACAACCATGTAAAACGAAAGTGCAGTTGATAACATAAGCGCAACTGAAAATTACTGACCATAGCAATAACAGTTAGTTAGTTATAAACTTTGTTTAACCTCCGTAGCCGCAACTTAGGCGTTCCAACAGAGATGAGCGTGTAGTATTTAAATACCACATAATTTGTCACGTGGCCTACGTCCATAGCAATAATTCTGCTCATGTTGGTACAAAGCCTGGAAAAATACCTCAGAGTGCTGCGCGCTAAATAAGTTATACCAAGATTCCAGATGAGATAATGGGCCGTATTCATAAAAATGAAGGATATCCTTGTAAGCATAAGGTAGAAGTAAAAGGTAATGCTCTGTACCAAAAGGTAGAAGTAAAAGGTAATGCTCTGTAGCAAAAGGTAGAAGTAAAAGGTAATGCTCTGTACCAAAAGGTAGAAGCATAAGCATATCCTTCTTTCCATATTCATAATGATTACCTTATACTTGCAAGGATATCCTCCAAGCAGAAGTAAAAGGTTGACTAGTGTTTCGGGAGGCACGGATCCAGGCCAACTAACATCAACACTACTGTATAGTCAGACCAGCATATATATAAAAGCAGTTTTTTAGGGGCGAAGCTGATTATTATTATTATTATATTGAGTAGTTTAAGTCTCCGTCTCCACAGCGATCTAACAGAGGAAGAAGCAAGGGACACATAGAGTGACGATAGACACGTGGAATCCATGCACGAGGGTGTTCCCACACAGGATCAACGCGCATGGTAACAGCAAGTCGGGAAAGAAGAGTTAGAACAGATTGAAGAAAGATCAGTAAGAGTAAAAGATGGGAAGGAAGCAAAGTGGGCACGAAAGACAGCCGTCCCGAAGGCCTAGCTAATGGCTAAGGTAACCTACACAAACCCCCCTGGGGGCGCTACTCCCCATAACATAGGATGGGCGAACCTAACTAACGTAACCCTATGGCCCATCCTATGCCCCCTGAGGGAGGGCAAGGCTGAATTGAACGCAACAGTGCCAAATCTAATCTATTGACTAATACATCTTGAATATTCAAATATAGATTTAATTTTATCGATTGAGACAAGTTATACCACACGCTTAGGTGAGATATGGCCAAGTTGTTTAGCGTTCTTAGCCATGCCCATTGGACTCCTTACGCTGGTTTGAATATAGTGAATATTTTTTCAGCATTACAACTGGCTTGAACATTCAGAGTAGACTTGCCTTTTCGATAATTAATGTACTGACCTCCATGCAGTTTTGGTTTCAGTATCCCTATGAGTAATCGACGACACCAATAGCTGACGAAAAATGTATCCCTCCTTTGCCATAACTGTTTCGCCTCTGCTATTTCTAAATCTAAAATTGGTTCTGAAACTATATATTTCCTCTTAATATCAGCACTAAACTCTGGTCATTTGTGTCTTTTTACCATAATTAGAGGTACTATAACTTTCTTGAAGGTCCGTCCGTAAGGTCATGAGTTATGTTCTAACAAAATTTTGACAAACATCAGTCAAACCCACTAATGAACAAACCGATCATCACCAACATTTGATCATTTTCAAGTATGTCTTTTATAATTTTTAACAATTCCTGTAAATTTTATAAAGATACATTCAACACTTTCTGAGTTATTTTGATGACAATCATAAAATAAAACACAGAAACAAACAAACAGACCGTCTCTATAATGTGGTCATTTACTCGTAATATACCTAACAATTTATGTAAATTTCAGAAAAATCCATTCCTAACTTTTTGAGTTATGGCAGTGAGCAAAATGAGGAAAACAAATACACAAACGGATAAGCGTATCTTCACCAAAAGTTCATCATCTGTACCACCTAACATACCTAACACACCCTGTTAATTTCGTAAAGATCCGCCCATAACTTTTTAAGTTATCTTGGTGTCAGACACACAGATAGACATGCTGACAGACACACAAACTCGATAAGAACATAACCTCCTTGGCTGAGGTAATTATAGTGTAATATCAACAACTGCATTCACAGTCTGTGCATGTGATACCGTAGCTTGGCTGACACAAAGTTTTTGACCGATACCTTTTTTGATATTCAAGACCACTGAGAACACACAAACATATCTTCATTCTAAGGACAGATGACAAGGCGCCTCCCCGAGTTTCTTTACTGGCGCCTAAAAATCTGTGCGCAAGCCATTGTACATTTTGATTTTTCAAAACGGAATGACATCTTAAAATCATGATAAAGTTTTGGTCAACAGTGCATGTAATGTTAAATTAACATGCCTCACATCCACAAAATCTGGCATCGTGCTGAAAATCGGACAAAACAGCCTTCTACTTCAAACTGAAAAGTCTGCTACTGAGCAGACTCAGCCTTTTTGAAGCATATGCTCTTCACTTGAAGTAAAGGGTCTTGTTTATGCATAACCATTTACTTTTATGCGAGTGTAAGGTTATGCTTTTGCTCTACAAGTATAAGGTTTTGCTTGAGATTTTTATGAATACAAGTAGAAGGACTTACTTCATATTTTGTAAGTATAAGCATATCCTTTTCTTTATGAATACGACCCAATGAATGAGTTGTTTATAAAACAATTGGAACAAAAGAACTTGTACAATGTTTGCAGAGTCAGAAAAGAAAGGTGAAACTGCTAACTTTTGATTGTTTCTGGGGAACACACGTATTCACTTCAACCTCCATACCCTCAAAACTTCCAACTCCATTACCTTCATTTCTGCAGGGGAGAAACAACCTAATACCTAATGCGGCTGGGTGCTGAGGTGAAGCTGTACCTAAGCTAGACATTGCATATGGGAATTGTAGAATGCATGGACCTAGGCTTTGTGGTTTTGTTTTCTATGACATTCGTTACTGCTACCTTTAAGACCTCACCTAAACAACTGGTCTTCCTGCTTAATTCTTATTGTAAGCGTGGATTTTGCAACATATACAAACTACGTGCAACCATAGAGAGTAATGCAGGTATCTGTTATTCACTAAATATACATACCAATGCAGACAAAACTTATGGATAAGACAAGATTTATGCCCACACTAGTAGGTATCACAATATCAAGTACAGGCATAAACTACACCATACATTGACTGGACACTGAAATCAGGCCTGGAGGCCAATTTATGCAAGTTTTAATAGAATGAGTTATAATCACAGAGACCTCAAACAAAGAATAATATCTTCGTTGTACAATAAGGAATGCGTTGCACAGCAGGGAATATAAGTTCACAATCATATATCTTTGGTAGGCAAAGCGTATCATATCTTCAGACACAAAGAATACTTGAAACTTCATCATAATTTCTAGGAATATTGAAATTTCATGGAAAAAAATGGCTGATTGATACTACACATACTGTACTGTAATTTCAGATCCAATTGAGTTTTTCCAATGACAGATTTGAAGCAATAGCCTCAGAAATTGATGTATGTAGAGCTTTTGGTAGGCCTCATCTCAATAGCGGCAACAAAAGGGAGGTTAAGAAAACCCCAGCAATATAGACAAAATGAATGAAACCACAGTAATACTATATTGGTAGCAATGAACCAAAAATACATATTGAATTAGGTCCTATGAGATAAAGATACCAAGACAGCCTGTAAAGGATATTAATACCGTACATAATAATTTAGAGCTGATACAACCCTTCATTACTGGAACCATCTAAAGCTACACATCATGATTGTCAACATCATTTCACATAATTACACCATTTCGTTGTTGCCTATGTTAAATCACTTCATTGTTTCCCATGTTATATCACTTTTTGGTTGCCTGAGTTAAATCACTTCATTTGTGCCTAGATTACATCACTTTATGGGTGCCACGTAACATCACTTCCTGGGCGCCTATGTTACATCACTTCAAGAGTACCTACATCACCCCATGATTGGCAACACTGTAACATTTAATAGATGACTAGGTTTTATTATCACTTCATGGTGGCCTAAGTTAAATCACATCTCAATCAACCCCCCTGAAAACCTATAAAAAATTATCATTATTATTATGACTCAACTCCTTCTGCCTCTGAGTTGGTGGAGAAACAACAAAATTCATCATCGCCATTTTTTTTTATGGCCAGCTAATTATAATTTTTTGGCATTAGTCACACCTATGTTAACCCATAAGACGCTGCAAAAAATATCTTAACCTTGCTCAACTCTTTCTACTACTCTTTGGGTTGCCGTCAAGCGCGTAGCCATACCAAATAATTTTCATCAACAACTCCATTAGCTAGCCTATTTATTTAGTTGACATTTCATTACCATACAAATCGAGTAGCTACCTATATCAGGAATTTTAGAAGCTTCCTTTCTACAATATGAGACTGTTTATTTTACTAAACACTGGAAAATAATTTTAGGTACTCTACTGCAAAATATCGAAGGAAGTCATCAGAAGTTTCTCTATATAATTAACTTCAAGCCTTAATATTTTTGTGAACTTGTTGCATGCAGAAGTTTTAGATTTATGTACAGGTTTGCCAGTCATTACTGAATGTAAAAAAATTAAGTTAAATAGCGTAAACAAAGTATGACAAAAGTAGTGGGAGAACATATAAAATACATCTGCAGCACAGTGCAGTCAGGCCCAATTGCGGGACCAAAATCTGCCTTAAGGACCAGTGTCTCGTCAATGTATGGTGTGGAATATATTTTCTTGGTGCTTGGAATATTCTCATCATAAGTTGATAACTGAAGGAAAAGAGCCCTGTTCACAATAGGCTTCTATGTACAGTCTAATAATCTATCTGAAAAATTTCGATTTGAACAGCTTACTTCCTATTAATGCTTAAAACCTGTGTTCAACTTAAATAATTAGCTATGGAAGTGTGGGCACTACCAGTTAGCTACATCTAGTAGCTTAAATCTGACCTCTCCACATCGGTGCCGTGCTTCAGCTTGAAATCTAAGAAGTCCCGCATGAGGTCAAGGCACGTGTGGTGAACGATGGGGTATACAGAGCAGATAAAATCTTCCAGCTTACCCGCAGGAATACCATTCTGTAAAGTAGTACACACAACCTGATTTAAATGGCCGTTATGCACGGTAGGTAGCTACCTGCCAAATCATCTGCACAAGTCACATGCAAATGAAGAAGGAACAAAATAATGGTAATAAATTACTAAAGAAATAAAAACTACAGTCCCCTCCACCCCTCCCCAAAAAAACAACAGTTAAGAGTACAAGCTGGAAGGGGAAGCAGTGGTTACAACCTCAATAAAAAAATACATATAACAGCAATTAAAGAACAAATGAAAAGGTATTAAAACAATGCTCAGTTGACTTTTTCTTTCATATCGTTGCCTACCTATCTCTCACGTAGCATGTTGTTATTCCTAGCAGCAAGGTAAATAAATTCATTAAAGAAAGGATTATATTATGTAGCTAGAAGAGAAAGACAAAAAAAGGGAGGCTGCAAAACTGCTAACGGATGCTGATGACTAGAGCCCGGATTTATTGCGTTTAAAATATTGCAGTTATAGCTCCTAAAAATTGCACTTATTGCACCTAAACATTGCACTTATTGCACCTAAACATTGCACTTATTGCACCTAAGCAAAAGGAGTGGAAGAAATAGGAAACAAAGATAAGGCAAATACAGTAAAAAATTGAAAGGACTAAAAAAGTAGGACAGCTATGAGCTAACGGGAATAGCCTGTCAGTGGATAAACGGACACCTATTTCAGTTCCAAATAGGCTACGAATTATTAGTAGGTATGCATTGTGCTTATGCTAATGGACAATTCTTCCCAATGGCGAGAATGATTCTTGCAAATATCCCGCTTTACCTGTTCCCATAATGTTTCCCCCGAACGAAAAAGGTTAAATAATTTAATAGTCAGACTTTGAGAGGCGCTCAACTCAATTATATTTTTACCCCAATAAATACATGGAACAATAATTGATAAGAGAATCAATTGTCATGGCGTTTGAAGTCTTGTGACATGTGGCAGTGATAAAAAGTGCCATGAGTTTACACATCCCTCATCGGAACGCGTTCAATTACGAAAATGAACACGAGCTGTGTGGTAACTGTTTTTTTCTCTGTCCACATGTAGAAGTGTGCTTCATTCATATGAATGATGCTGCGCGTTCTGTTATGGTATCATTTCTTTACATTTTCGCTTATATTTCACGTCGGTTTGAAGTCACTTTTGTCTCCCATAATCTTTTAGACTGATTTTGATAGGAATAGCCTAATTTCAAAATAATTATAGCCTGATAAACAGGCAGAAGAGAACTCAGCACAGAGCAATCAGTTGAGACTACCAAATCAAAGATGGTATCCGTGTTCTTATAAAATTGTCAGGTTTTCTAGTGTTCTTCTCTTAAACGGGAGTACTGTACAGTGATTCTGATCATTAAAGTGAAAACAAAAAAGATGTTTTACTGATGTGTCCAGGATCTGTGAAAGCTGCAGAGGATAAATTTAGCATTTATAAGTTCTGTTTACCGAACTTGAATGACGCAGAGCATTAAAAGAAAAGGGGGGGGGCATGCTTCATTCTTCAGTCTACAGTGCTTGCTGCAGCTGCTTTTCTCAAATCAATGCACCGCGCCCATCAGTTTGAGTGAACGCGTTACAATGAGGGGCACGTGAACACGGCCTAATATATTGCATTTATAGCTCTCATGGCAGTTATTGCACTCATTGCAGTTATTGCACTCATTGTAGTTATTGCACTCATTGTAGTTATTGCACTTACGTCGGAAACTGCAATAAATCCGGGCTCTACTGATGACATGATGTAACACACATTTTGTTTATTTGGATTTTTTGTTGTTTATCAACACATTTTACACTGCTAAATTAGAAAATCACGGTTGTTGTGGAGTAGCATCAAAAGTTTTATATTTATTCCCATAAATTATTATTTTACATGTTATACCTGTATGACACCATGTTGGTTGTATCTGGTCGGGCATCGTAATGAAAAATACACTACAAGAAGTACGCTACTCTTTCAGATCGCGAGAGTAATTTTAGAAGCACAATCTAAGGTAGACAACTGTATCAAATTATGCCTGTAAATTTTTCTGATGACTCTTTCTTCAGATGAAAAATGTTTTTACAATAGAGATAATCTAGAATACCGAATTTAAAGATATATAGCTGAGAGTTGACTTTTTATAATCTCTAATTATAGTAGTATTCCATCATCTTTTATATCTTTTTTCCACTCTAGCAAAGTATTATTGAAATTAATTCATCATAATCCACATCGACATCTCCCAAGTTTAGGGGAAAGAAATCTATGTCAGGGTGAAAAAAAAATGAACCTTCTAGGGCATATAACCATCCACTTTTCTGATGTTCTCAAATTACTTTGCTAGCGCTTATGAGCAATGAGTACCCTCGTTATTTCTTTGGAATCCACGAACAGTATCACCCAATACAACACAAACCACACTTCTCTTCCAGCCTTAATCATCCCTCTTTCGAGTGTCTCACAATCCAACATAGCATTTATGTACTCTGAATCCAGCAAATATATATGTTACCTTTCATCTTCGTCTCAGACAAGTTAGGAAACTAGAAATAATATTCCTAGGAAGTTCATAAAAATCTAAAGCATTTACAAGTTACGACTTATATTTTTAATCCTAGTTTATTACGAAATGATGGTAACATGAATTTGTTTAAAGCTAGAGGCTATTTGGGAACATGTAGCTACCATTAATATTTGATATGGTAGAGAAAGTTTGATGTTCATTAAGAAGCAGAATAATATAATTCCAATTATATAACAACATTGAAAGATGATATAGCATATTTCAATAATGGTTTATGGTAGACAAAAATAGACATTTTTGGATTCAGTGCAGAAATTGAAATCATAAACAGTAAAAAAATTAGAATAAGCAAAACTTTTGTGAAAAATTGTTACATGGTGTTATTCTACAATAAACTTGACGAGCATACTAGGCTTTTCACTTTATGTACTTGCCCTTCTCAAAGAAATAACAATAGGTAGGTATACAAAACGTCTCCAAATGGTTCCAGTGGCTAATCCACAGGATTAGCACTCAGGGTTGCGGAGTCGGAGTCGGCCGGCGTCGGAGGATTTGAGGGGGAGTCGGAGTCGGAATCTCACTTGCTCTAGGAGTCGGAGTCGGAGTCGGAATTTTTAGTCCGACTCCGAGAAGCTATTTATAAACAAATATCATTCAAATCTAAATTTTCAGTCACAAATTTAAAAAAAATGCAAATGTGGATTTTTTTTTTTGCACATTTCTCTTTTACAGCTATAGCTACCATGTATTTTCCTATTCTATGTGATGAGGCCATTGAGAAAATGTTGGGTAGAACTTTTTCACCTTGTACATTAT
>LQNS02276866.1:4963155-4977817 GCA_001587735.2 Parhyale hawaiensis
AACAGCAAAGTTGACTAAGGGATAGAATCATTTTCTAGAACCATATAATATTCATATTGCACGTTAGAAACACACATATACACAGAGCTCTTTGAGAATTCTCTCACGAAGCAGGAATGACGCAACGATGGTGAAGAACAATAATAGCACATAACACAAAGGCTGCTGGCTCATTCTGAGGGACCATTGCAAAGCTTAGATTTTCACATAGCAAAGCTTAGATTTTTCCCATAGCAAAGCTTAGATTTCTCCCATAGCAAAGCTTAGATTTCTCCCATAGCAAAGCTTATATTTTTCACATAGCAAAGCTTAGATTTTTCCTATTATGTGTTTACAGATATCCATGAAGCTAAAATTTATCCCTCTGATAAGGACTGTCATGTACTAAAGAGATTGGCTCAAAAAGTTTCCCTAGTGTAATAAAAGAAAATATTTTAAATTGTCAAGTCAAATTATTATGGCTATAAGTTCAAGCTTCGTGACAGTTTGAGTCTTCTATCGTTGGAAGGGCATTTGATCCGTTTTCTCAAAAAGCTGACATATTTTGTGCACTACTCTTGTGATTTTTGGATATGATGTTCACTGCATGTTGTGGCAACATGAACTAAGGAACACACACACCATCATTGCTTGAACAGTCATACTTAACTCCATATTTATTAAGTTCAGAAACATCAGGGTTACCCTCATTGACGTATTTGAGGTAGTCCTTAATATCGAGCACCCGTCCTTCTTTGGTGGAAATCCGTAGGGTTGAGCCACACACTAAAGGATTGATGGAATGAGTGTGGATCTCAGCAATGCAAGAAGAACAAGCAGCCGCAGGATCACCACTGGAACACAGCTGGCCCACCCAATACTCATTGCCTGGCAAAGAATTTCCATCCCACGCATAGTTACACACCAAAATGCAATCTTCAGGCACCTTGTCATGGAGATTCCTCTTCGAAAACTTGATGGTGACACCAGAGTCTTTGAACGTCTGGCCATCCTTCACTCCATGTATAGATTCAGTGTTGATGTAACTGAAGTCCACATAAGCAATGTGCGATAAGTCCTTGATGTTGCTGAGAGCGTCACCCCAAGCCTCGACAAAGAGCTCATCCTGTTCACTGAAGGCTTGCCAAACACCGAGACCAAGGCCAACCACGTGGATATAGGCTTTCTTTCCATAAGCTAGAGCTCGGGTGCTGGCTTCACACAAGAGGATTTCTGCAGTGATGGCGATTCGCTTCTTGTACACTGTAACGTTGAAGATCTCATTACTGCCGACGGATATAAACTCAAAAGGTGACACTGGTTTGCCACTTGACTGAGCTTGTAGGCATGACTGAGCATCTTCATAAGATGGTAGCTCAGCCCCCCAGAACTTGCTCCACACCGAGTTGATGTCGGAGCCGCTGGTGCAAGGCATGCAACTTCCCAAGTGGCTTTGCTGGGGCGTGATGCTACAATCCAAGCTCTCCATGACGCCTCTCTTTTCAAATCTGGCTCCCACCTGACCAACAATTACACCTTCGGTCTGATAGGTACCAGCACGGTCTTTCTTTCCACAATTTCTTCTGCGACCATCATTAATAAAACACGACCAGCTTGAGAGTGAGACAAGAGCTGAGAGGCGCATCTCATCATATGATAAGAAATTTTGTAGCAAGAGAGGCTGCCGTTCATTTATAGTACCGATGGTTTCAAAGCCACCAACACTTTTCTTCAAGAAAGGAGGGGGCAAGTAATAGAGATCTCCTGAACAGTAGAAGCTCATAGGACGCTTTTTCAAAAGTCGATCAATGAAGCTTATGATGTCCATACCCGTGTAGACCTTCCTGTAAGCAGAACCCAAATTGGCATTAGCCATGGAGAATAGGTAATTAAATAAGCTTGCCTGAAAAAAAATTCAGGCATAGAGCATTGGCCACATGCCATATGCAACTGAAAACCTTTCCCCTGTAATTTCAAGTAGCCCAACACTGTTCTAGTGATTATTATTATTATTAATAGTGTGGTCTGACCGCTGCGTCCTTGCCTCTTTGAGGTACTCCAATTGTTTGGGGGTGCGTTGGTCGGGTCGCCCACCTCTTTTGCTTTCTTACTTTTTTTTTTTAGAAGATCCGAAATCACAGAATAGCTCTGTGTACAGATCGTTTAAAGCCGCCAATACCAGCACCAGCAAAGACAGAGCCAGTGATTCCAAATCTGAGGACTTTTTTGTCTCTAAGGTTCCATTTTTAAATAAGCATGCGCTGCTTCCTGTATTCACAAGCGCTGTCTTACAAAACGCATACTGGGATCAGTTCCACATCTGCGCATAGGCTAATTACCATAGCCTACTCCAATGTGAATGGTCAATAAGATAAGAATATCTAAAAAAAGCCGACGTGATAGCAAAGTTGCCACTGCAGCTCCAAAATGAGCATTGAACACTGTCTTAGCGGAGTTCTTAAGTTCAGAGAAGATGTTTTGTTGACTAGGGTAATACACTACTTTGTATCCATCAGCTTGCACGGAGGAGCACGTTGGGAAACAAGATGAACAGTAGAACTAGGATCGTTTGTGAGAGTTTAAAAATGGAAAAAACGAAGTATGTTCAAAATACAACATGGGATCATCATAAAGGACTAGCTACCTGGAGCTAAGACCTAAGGAAGCCAAATCTGGTACGAAACTACTCTGGCAAGCAAACTCTCCATAAAACAGAACCCTGTGGTGCACCCAAACCAATGAAAAACACCAAGGCAACAAGTATATAATTCACGAGTACCCGAGATTCGTCAAGATACTACTAGAAACAGTAAAGAGCTCTCTCACTTTTCCACAGCAGTGCCATGCTGCAGCTTGAAGTCAAGGAAGTCCCGCATGAGATCGAGGCACGTGTGGTGTACAATAGGGTAAACAGAGCAAACAAAATCCTCCAGCTTGCCCGCAGGAATACCATCCTGAAACAAAACACACAGAATTTCCATACAAGTACGCTACAAACAACGCAAGCGCCATGCTCATCGTTAGCTATAGTTGTATCAGTAAAATCCCTGCTAGTGGCTCGCAGGAAATTCAAGACATGAACAGAAAGAGCTATATAGAACATAAAGCGAAAGAAGAAATTAGCCTACATATCAACGTTGGAAAAACAGCTCAAGTTGCACAAGTAGTGATAATCTACGAACTACAGCCACAGAACAGAGCTATTAACATCTACAATTATAATTGTTAATAGCATAAATGTGACAAGTTATTTTATATTGAAAAGTTTGAGCCTCATTTCCACTACAAAGGCCATTGGATAAATCAATAAAGGACACACAGTATGTTGGCAGAGATGAAATACCAACGTACGGAGGAATTACCGCATGGGATAAACGCACGCAAACAGCAAGTTCAGAAAGAAGAGGAAGAACAGAACACAAGTAATAAGTAGGAGCAGGAAATTGGAAGNAGAAAAGGAAATAGAGAACCTACCTAACTTTACAAAACTAACCTCGTCAGCAGGAACTGCGGCCAGATGCTACATCCCCTGCGGAGAAGGCACTCGGGACCCTTGGGTGCGTGATGATCAAACATATTGTGGCAGGGAAAGCGCCCGCCACAATATGCCCCTGAGGGCTTCATCTCTAACAACAGCTCAAGTTGCACAAGTAGTGATAATCTAGGAACTACAGCCACAGAACAGAGCTATTAACATCTACAATTATAATTGTTAATAGCATAAATGTGACACGTTATTTTATATTGAAAAGTTTGAGCCTCATTTCCACTACAAATGCCATTGGATAAATCAATAAAGGACACACAGTATGTTGGCAGAGATGAAATACCAACGTACGGAGGAATTACCACATGGGATAAATGCACGCAAACAGCAAGTTCAGAAAGAAGAGGAAGAACAGAACACAAGTAATAAGTAGGAGCAGGAAATTGGAAGGAAGCTAAATCAACAAAGGACATGTCCCAAAGGCCTAGATGAGGCTTAAGTAACCTCTACCCCCCCCCCCCCGGAGAGGGGGGGGTGGGTTTGGGGTTTGCTACTCCCAGACAATAGGATGAGCAAACCTAGTTCCAACACTATTGTCCATCTTATGCACCATGAAAGAGTCAAAACAAGAAAAGAAGTAATGTTTCCAAGATCTGAGGAGACTGACACAAATAGACTAGTATCAAAACATACAGAAGTCTAACCTTTTTCAGCACGTGAAGCCTTGCAGTCTCTGAAGGAAACTCCTTTACAAAGCTGAAGCTGTTATCAATAACTTCTTGCAACGTTGGAGGTGATGGCACAGGTAACTGTGCGCGCTCGAGATCCTGAATGGTTTTTCGGCTGCACGATCCATCCAGTTTAGCAGGCAGGAACGATCTGTGTTCATTCTTCAGATAATTTTTTATATGCTCTCCGCCATCTTGTGTGGAAACTTGGTTGCCATGTAAATTAGAGGTTACTTGACCAGGAGTCATATTGGCTGAAGCCATTTGATTTAAGCACAAATACAACAAGAACTAAATTGAAGAACCACAGCCACGTTTTCATATGACAGCTAAACAACTGGAGTTATATAGTAGCAATTAGCAGAAACCACTGTTAGTCCGAAAGGCACTTAATTGTTACAAACGACATCAAAGTTGAAAAGAACCTGAAGAAAGTAGGAAAAGTATGAATTATTATTATCATTATAATGAGGGTTTTCCCGCCGTATCAGAAACGAAGACTATACAACAGCGATCCAATTTTATACAATATACAGTAGTTTAGAAGTTCAGTCGAACTCACATGGGCTCTTTTAGTACAATCTCGGCCAGGTGCACCATGTCGGGCAGGAAATAAGGCGGCAGCATTTCTAACCCTACACTGCTAGGCCGAACGTAATCACCCAGCCATGCGGCGCAGGGAAAGAGACGAAAAACGAAAAGAGAAGAAGACAGAGGAAAGCGAACACTCGTGCGGGGGGTCACTTCCGTGGCCCTCACACGGGAGCAGATGGGAGTCGCATGGCATGGGTTGCTTACCACCATGCGGCGGCCCACCTCGCGGAACAGAAGGGGAGATATCGAGAACCTACCTAACTTTAAATATCAAAATATTAGTACCTACTTTTTACACCGGGTAAACTTACAGAACTATTAATCCTGTGTGTTAATGAATAGCAATTTTCAAAACCAACTTGAATGTTTCATTACCGTGCCTTGTTTGTCGTAGGTACGCACTCTCAAGAGTACTCTAGTTCTACCTATAATGAAAACAAATTACGGGCAATGACAATATGCGTCAACTTTATTACCCGCAGTAACAGGAAGCTTGGGTATTGGCTCTCACACACAGAATGTGTACGTTTGAAACTGTTCGCAGCAGACTAGTTCTTGCACTTGGCTTACTGGATGCCAGCTAAAATGAAACGCTGTGTCTCAACAATACTGTACAAGGATAATCTGTTAAATTCTCTGTTCCAATGCAGTCAAGAGTTCTTTCTATCTCCTGTCTGAAATTGAGCTGCTCAATGCCAGTCGTGTCTGCAGGTGTAGGCTGAGTGTATCTATTTATTCTCATTGTACGTGGCCACCAATATTTGTGACTGGGCCTAATTACTAAGTTGAATTTTGGCTACTTTGTTTGTACTTGTAAGCATATTTTGTGAACCCATTGTGTTCTTAATAAAAGCTAATTAATTAAATCAAAACAGAAATGCGGATGGTAGGAGGATCGCAGCTCGTCGAAATAGGAGCCTTTTGTCGCTCCCCGCCTATTACACCTTGCGATGACATATTTACACTGAGAGAAATTTTGTCCCAAACCCGAAACATTCAAGTGCATCATAATGGTGCACTTTTGTAACTAACTCTACTGTAATTATAGTAATAATCAAGTATTATCTTGCATACAGTAATTACATTTAACAAGTTATTCATTTTGCCTTAATTGTAGAATTTAGAAGCTCAAATATCGAAGTAAAGGAGAAGCCAGCGCTGTGAGAATCCAAAAATCGAAGTCAGCCGGGGAGAGAGTTATCATTCCTTTGCAGAACGGACTTAATGTCCTGTTTTGCACACTACCAGTGACATATGATCAAAATTTTAGAATAGCAAGGTGTAATGAAATTTACGTCAGGTTTATCCACCGCATGTTAGATAAGGAATGATTATAATAATGATTACCATAGGCCTAATAGTAAAGTTAGTTAAAATGCATTATCATGATGCACTTGTGTGTTTCGGTTCTGGGAGAAAATTGCCATCAGTTTACCTCAAAAATTGCCTAATCAATGGTACATAACACAGAAAACCAGAAGATGTCACGGTGTTTGAAAGTCTAACCCTACCCAATACATTACCCGTGTTTTCAAAATTGGGGAAAGACAATGACACTGCCCCTAATTTGAATGTCACAGATTTATGGGAACTACACCTTTTGCAATGGAGAAAAAACAATGCTTCATATTAAGATGGAATGAAGAAAGGAAACAGCATATCACATTAAAGTCTATTTATATTGTTGGACAAAATTAATCATCCTTCATGGTACCTCAATACGGAACACAACACATGTAGAGCTATAAAAATAACTGGCACAAGAAACATTAGAAAACAAAAATTAGCAGTAACAAAATAAACTGGTACCACAAAAATAGATTTTAACACAAGCAACAGCACATTATTCCCATCAAATGCTATTCTAACCTAGTAGAATTCCGATTAGCAATAACATGTCGGCGTAGGCTTAATGGAGTCAATGGACAGTGATTCACTTCTATACTATGCTTTCATCATTTTTAATATTCTAAGGAATTTTTTTTTTTTTTTTTAAATGGGACATAATAATCCTGAGTTTACAACGGCATACACGCAATACGACTCGATCCAAGCAGCGAGTCTAAGTTAATTACGTCACATCTCTAAATGAATGATTGAGCTCATCAAACTTGCTGGAAAGTCGCAGTCGGTCGAGTGTGCTACTACCTGCAGGAATGAAGGTGCAAAGGATTGCTAGGAGACGATAAAAAATCATTCAAACAGCAATGACCTTCATCTGTGATGCTTTCAGTCAGTTAAATCTCAAACTGCACTTACTCCTAAACCTTGCATCAATTTCTCATAGTCAGGAAGTTTAAGCCTCCGATTCCGAGCAGAACGATATCACAGAGGAAAGAGCAAGAGACATAGTATGCCGATAGAAATGGAGAACCCATGCACGAAGGTGTTCCCACACAGGATCAACGCACATGGGCAAGTCATATCAATCCCAGAGCTGCAAACAATGACATACAAATTATCCAAAACTTCACCTTTTTCTCAATAAAAATCAGAGTCACAAGTGTACTACAGTTTGCCAAGACTTCAACAATAATGGGTTGGATAATTATGAGGGTTTAACTTTCTTCGGACTTGAATCACTACTTGCAGCAGCATCAATCGAGTCTGAAGATCGTTTTTCTGCAGTGAAGCACTTACTTATCCCTCTGCGGTCATCATCTTTCACAGGACTCCCACCAAAATGCACACCATATCTATTCAACTGAAAATTGTCTACCTTACCATTTTGAACACTGTCAAGATAATGCAACCAATGAAGTACTTGGCCATCCTTGGTCGCAATGCGTAGACCTGCACTAGAGACATTGGGATTGATGAAGTGATTCTGAATCTCAGCAATACATGAAGAGCAAGCAGCAGCATTGTCTCCAGTGGAAGCTAGTTTCTTCAGCCAAAATCCATTTCCAGGTAGGGCATTACCATTCCAGGCATAGTTGCACACTAAAATGCAGTCCTCTGGCACAACGTCATGCAGATTCCTTTTTGTGAATCTGATAGTAACATTTGAATTGGGGAACGTTTCACCATGTTTAACACCATACACTGATACACAGCCAATATAGCTGAAGTCCACATATGCGATATGAGTTAAGTCAGTAATATTAGCAAGGGCATCACCCCAAGCTTCAACATACAGTTCGTCTTGTTCTTCAAATGCTCGCCATACTCCAAGACCTAGTCCAACCACATGGATGTAAGCTTTCTTTCCATATGCCTGAGCTCGACTGCTAGCTTCGCATATAAGGACTTCAGCCATGATAGCAATGCGCTTCTTGTACACAGTGACATTGAAGAAGTTACCCTTGTCAAGAGCAATAAGCTCAAAAGGATACTTTGACAAATCCAACTCATGAGCTTGTAGTTGGTCTACTGCAGCTTGATGTGATGGAAGATCTCCACCCCAAAATTTGCCCCACACCGAATTGATATGAGGATCATTAACAGCACCAAAATCTCTCCGAGAACAATTTTGAGACTGAGTCACAAAGCAGTCCAATGATTCCTGTACTCCCGGTTTTCGAAGCCTAGCTCCGACTTGGCCAACAATGACTCCTTCACTCTGAAAAGTCCCATTCGGGCTGATTTTTCCACAATTCTTTCTGTTACCATCATTAATGAAGCAAGACCAGCTTGATAGAGAGATGAGCGCCGATAATCTTATTTCATCATACGACAAAAAATTCTTCAAAACAAGTGGTTCCTTTTCGGCAAGTGTGCCAATCGATTCAAATCCTGTACGTCCTTCTTGCAACCAAGGTGAAGGCAGCAAGTAGCGATCAACACTGAAACCAATAAAGCTCAAGGGTCGCTTCTTCAGCAGCCGGTCAATGAACGCCAGTAAATCAAGGCCAGCATACACTTCCCTGCTCAATGCAATGACTAGTACAGCCCACAAAATGCTAACAATGTTTTCATAATCCACACTTTCAGGTAGAAAAAAATTAATTTCGTATAAATGTTCAATCATAGACCACACCATACATATGGTGTGGTCTATAGTACAGGCATAGAGTACACCATAGATCGAGTCACTGACCACACGAGACTTGATTCCGCAAATGGGGCTGCTGACCAACTGATAAACATCAATAAAATCTTTTCTAGTCAACACAGCGACCTGAAAAGAACTCTTTAGAGATGCATGGAAGGCATCTAGAAGAAAGATACGCACATTACTATTATTATTATATATTTTGTTTAACCTCTGTAGCTGCAACTGAGGCGTTTCAACGGAGAAACTACTTGTGCAGTATTCAAATACTGTACCGCATATTGGCTAGACGTGGTGGCCACGTGCGCTACTACGGGCAGGGAAACAAGGCGCAAAGTATACTAGGAGACACTCAAGTGGTCGGCCCCTTTTGTGTCCTTTCACACGAAACAGACTTGAGATGTCTCGCGTGCCAGGTCAGTTATCTCGATCGACAGCCCACCTCACGAGACAAAAAGAGGAAAGTGCAGAACCTACCTAACTTTACAAAACAAACATCAGCAGGAACTGCGGCCAGATGCTACATCCCCTGCGGACAAGGCACTCGGGACCCCAGGGTGTGTGACGCCCAAACATATTGTGGCAGGGAAAGGGCCCGTCAGAATATGCCCCTGAGGGCGAATACACACACACAAGAGCACTGGTCAATGGTAATAGCAAATGCATTTTAGCCATTTTAGTATCCTAATATTGAATCATCACTCACTGTTGATATCTAGCTAGGTACAAATGCTTGTTACTTACTGATGAACACACTGCTTGCATCACCAAGAGCGGTCTAACCACATTCTATTTGAGATCGCTCTATTGACTAGAAACGGCTTTATCAAAGCTTAATAGATGGCCATCAATCTCGAATGTATTAGCAGACAGTCAAGTATCGTGTGTTTTACGGAGTAGCTACAAACTCGGCTATGGTTCCTAATGTTAAAAAAGACATCACTTTCCATTAATTTAGTTAAGCTGAAACATGTAAATACTTTTTACTACAACTACAATTTAAATGCCCAGTCAGATTTTTGAAGCCCTTGAGCCCCAAATGTTGCTTTTAATTATTTCAAAGCAAGTAAATGCATAAGAAGTATTTTCATAGCATGTTGTGACTAGTATCCAAACACCAATAGCTTACATGGGGCCAGCAATACATTGTTCACCAAACACAATCCGCCAGAAGATGCAAGCAACAGACGGGTCAACAAAAACAGCATATAATAATATACCTACATGTGCATGATATGAAATACAGCACAATTAGAGGCGAGCATTATATAGAAGACAGAATATGCAAAATTTTCCAGCATGATAGCCCAATGCTACAAAATGCTTCCAATAATACAGCTAACTACTTACTTTTCAACAGATGTTCCATATGCTCTCTTGTGCTCCAGGAAGTCAACGGCAAGGGTAAGACAGGTATGGTGAATAATGGGGTAAACTGAGTTCGCAAAGTCCTCCAGCTTCTGGACCGGAATGCCAGTCTGGAAAAATAAGAGGCAGGTGTGGCAGCAAGTATATGAGTTGCTTTTAGCCAATTACAACCAACTGGGTAGCTACTGGCAATTCAATATACCAAAATAGAATAGTTAAGAGGCAGGTGTGGCAGCAAGTATATGTGTTGCTTTTAGCCAATTACCACCAACTGGGTAGATACTGGCAATTCAATATACCAAAATAGAATAGTTAAGAGGCAGGTGTGGCAGCAAGTATATGTGTTGCTTTTAGCCAATTACAACCAACTGGGTAGCTACTGGCAATTCAATATACCATAATAGAATAGTTAAGAGGCAGGTGTGGCAGCAAGTATATGTGTTGCTTTTAGCCAATTACCACCAACTGGGTAGCTACTGGCAATTCAATATACCAAAATAGAATAGTTTCTGTTCTTCAAGTGAAAACTACATGATTGTATCAACAGTATTGGTTCCTAGTAGGTAGTATCCAGTAAAAATAAAAAAAGAAATCCAAGACCATGATTCAAGATTCAGTTCTTTTGTACAATTTTTATAGTGACAAAACTGGAACTTACTTTATTTTTTGTGTGCTACACATACATATTGCAATTTTAACACTAAGTGTGAATAGCAAGTAGCTACCAATCCAGAAATGTGCTAAGCCTTGCACTAAAAACCAAAGCATAAGACTAGGCAGTAGAAAATAACTATTTGACTAGTTTGTTAGCTTCTTCTAGAGATGCTGATTAAATACATATATAGACTACAGCTACTACAGATCAGTGAAGCAAAATAGCATTCAATTTTCATAAAGAACTTGGTATCCGAACAAACTAAGTTGTCGGTTTTTGACATGACAGAAGTGCACAGTATCCCCAAGTTCAATTTCACTATGTTAGATTAGCCAACTAAAGCTCCACCAGTGACACTTATAAAACACCAACATACTCTAACATATGAAAACATTCAAACACCTCAACTCATGGTTGCAATTCAACGAATTGGTCATAGTATTCATGTGACACCATGTCCCATATGTGGGTCAAACCACCCACAATAAGTTAGGCCTAATTAGGCTCAACAATAGACAAATGAAAAGAGTAGCTACATGAGGCAATGTTATAAATTATCAATGAGAACAATAAACAATCAAAGCAGCAGTCTTAATATAAAAAAAAGACAAAAGTGGACATGGACAGAAGCAGCAGCCTGCTGGCTATTTATCTTGATCAAATTCAAGCTACATTTACACAAAGCTCGAGGCCCAGAAAAGAAGCGAGATTGTTTGTATTAAAACCAGCATGTAAAATGAAATGATTTGGTACTGCTATCTCCTGTGTTGAACTTTGCCTGAACAGTAGTTACCTATGTACTTCACAATAAGGGCTATTCATAGCACACTACGACATTGGGGAAATCTACCATAGGCCTACTTCAAAAAAGCATGCTCACCTTCTGCAGGGCTTCCATTCTAGCACTATTGCTAGGGAATGATGACATGAACTTTTTACTGCAGTCAATCAGATGATCTAACTTTACAGGAGACATCACAGGCACTTTCTTTTTCAAATCTTCCAAATGAGCTATCACTCGTTCATCAGGTACACTGTCCAACTGCACTTTGATTATTTGCCTTGAGATATGATCAACAAACTTTCTGCTTATGTTTGGAGAAGAGCCCCCATATCGAGGAAACTTTGAAAATGGCATCGTTGCTAAAAATATTCACTAGACTAGTCAAAAGCTGATTTGACCACAGATTCTGGAAAATAATACCAGCAATATGAATTGACCTTACCCACCCAAAGTAAATAATAGTGAACAAAGTTGAACATATAGCTAATAGGTACATTATCATTCATATTAGTTTAGTCTCTGCCTCCCTAGACACTACAACCACATTTCAAGAGAGAATAGAAAGGAAGAAGTACTCTAGAGCCATATAAGAAGAGAGATGTGGTATGCTATGATTTGATAGAAAGAAAAGCAAGTAAAAAAATCATAAGTTTGTCAATAGAAGTAGGACACTCAACACTGAAAAAAAGTAGGCACAAAACAAAGCCTTCTCAAATAATAAAGTTAGGTACTTAGAAGCCAAGCAAGGCAACAGTAAAGAATAAATTCAAATTGGCAATGAAACTATGAATTTCTTAGTATCAGCTCCAAAATCCAATCATTTTTGCTTTTTGATGGTATTAACAATTTCTGTAATTTTCATGAAGATCCATTCATAACTTTTGAGTTATACTGCTGACAAACATAGGTGAAATATATGAACAAACCAACATATCAAAGAAATTGAATCATTTATGTCTTTTAACATTGCTAACAAGTCCTGCAAATTTCATTAAGATCCATCCATAAGTTATTGAGTCACTGTGATGACAAGCATAAAATCAAACATAGCAACAAACGAATGAACAAACAGATCATCCCAAAACTTGGTCATTTACTCTTCATCATATAGCTAGCTACCTTACAACTCATATAAATTTAATGAAAATCCATCAATAACTTTTCAAGTTATGGCCTTAGGAAAAAATAGAAAGACAGACATTCAAACAGACATATAAATGGATTTTCGCCAAAAAGTTGAGTATCTGTTACAGTAAACATGGCTAACAATCCCTGCAAATTTCATAAAGATCCATCAACAACTTTTTGAGTCAGTAATCTTGATAACAGACAAAGAGAATGACAAACAAAAAGACAAACGGCCAGAAAAACACGACAAAAACATAAGCTCCTCGACGGAGGTAAATATAAGACAGCTGGATCAAACCTATTGTCCTATGGCCCATCCTATGTCTCCTGAAGGGCATCACATGAATTCACAAGTCCAAATAACTGCTAACCACCCAAGTAGTTACTTTGCTTTCATATTCTTTCTTGAAGCTGTTCTAAAGTGATACGTTTGTAAACTGATACAATTTCCCATAAAACAATGAGGAATGATCTTTTCCTGATCCCCAGATGATTGCTAAACTTTTACAAACGTTAATACCTATACAGTACCAGTTTCCACACAAAAGGAATGATAATCTCAAGATCTAAAAAACACAACATAACTGTTACCAAATTGCTTGGAAGGGGAACTGTAGGACTGTCACTGCTTGGAAGGAGGAAGAGAAGAACAGTCTTTACTTGGAAGAGAAAGGGTACATATCTCAATGCTTGGAAAAGAAACCTGCCGGAAGAATTTCATGAGCTTTCCATCTCTCTTCAATTTTTACTTCTTGTTAATTGCTGCCAGGAACTTGCAGGACTATATTTTCCCTAAGCGCTTATCTAATGAAGTTTGCTTGCATCTATAATTACATCATCAAATTATATGTTGCCACTTTGAAATCAAATGGTGGTGTGTGGCATCTACAGTAACAGCTCTTGTACAGTAACCATGAGAGAGTAGCCACATGGTGTTCCAAAGAGTGCAAGAAAAAAGGGACATAAAGAAAGAAGAATTTCAAGAGAAATATTCATGCATGAGTAAACACTCACAGAATATGAAAGGCTAGGAAGCTAAATGAGGACATGAAATAACAGTTTTAAAGGCTTAAACATGGCAAAGGTAATCTATGGTTAGCCCCTTCAGGCACTACTCCCCATTAAATAGGTTGAGCAAGTCTCTGATCTACGGCCCATCTTATGCCACCTAATGAAAATGTTGCCATAAAAGAATATTTACTGGCCACATGGGAAAACTAAAGTGATGCTGAAGCAAAAACAGTGGCCATATGGGTAAACAATGAAGCCATACTAAAGCAAATGAAGGCTTAACAGAATACACTGGCCACATGAGTGAACAAAGGAAGGGTGCTGCTGCAAATTATCAAACTTAATGACAGACCAGTACACATAAGATATTGTCAAGCGGGTTACAAATACATAATTTAAAAAATTTGATTCTGCACCAATCCAAGTAGCAACGTCCAACTTCCACATGTACTTGTAATAGTGTTATCAAATATGGAAGAGTTGATACATAGTTTGGATAAAGTGAACACTACTGGTAGCTCATTAATTCATAGTAATTTTTTTTGCCAAACTTAATGAGGTGAGGTCTGACAGGCAGATGCAAACCAGCGACCTCGAGTGTAAAGACAACATTTTCTTGCAACCATCTACTGCGGGACTCTTCAGTACCTATGACACCAAATGCTAACCTTGCAGCACTAGATAGCTTGATAGAGAGTGGGTAGTATTGATATGCAGCACCAAAATGCTGCAGCATGTAAGTGTTCGCTGTGAAGTGCTGGCTTTGTAGTACGAAAGTGCTGGTATTGTAGCACCTAAATGTGTACAAATCTACTGGCCCTGATAATCTTACTCCCCGTGTAATAAGAGAAATGGCTCCAGTCATCGTGAAACCGCTGCTCGAAATATTTAATCGCTCTCTAAGAACAGGAGAAGTTCCGCAGGATTGGAAACT
>LQNS02276866.1:4984960-4996040 GCA_001587735.2 Parhyale hawaiensis
TCTTTTGAAGGTCCGGAACTTCTGCCGGACTTTTCCGGGAAATGCCGAAGTTTTCCGGTATTCCGGCTTGGTTTCAGTTTCCCGGAACGTTCCGGGAATACCCCAGAAAAGTGAAAAAAGTCCGGAAAAACGAGAAGTCCGGGAAACCGGGTTCCGGGAAAACGGGGTTCCACTGTACTAACAACTCCTATAAATTTCATAAAGATCCATTCAATATTTTTTGAGATTGTGCTAACAAGCATAAAATTAAAAACAGTGACAAACAAACGAACAAACAGATCATTACAAAAATTTCGTCGTTTACTCTTTGATATAACTATACCTAACAACTCATGTTAATTTCATCAAAATTCATCCATCACTTTTTGAGTTATGGTGTCAAGAAAAAAAAGGCAGACAAACAAACAGATGGACATATCTTCACCAAAAATTAATCATCTGTTGCTCCTAACATACCTAACAATCCCTGTGAATTTCAGTCAAATCAGTTCATAACTTTTTGAGTTACCTTGGTGACAGACAGACAAACAAACACGACGAAAACATAACCTATTTGGCGGAGGTAACGAGATAACTAGCTGTATATTTGTACCTATGTCAAGGTAAAAAAATTTCACAAAGCTGTAAAATAAACAAATTTACTCACTTAATGAAACATCCTACTCACTCCAATACCCCAAGATCTCATAGTTACACTAACCTAAATTTTCAACATTCTGTACACACTATAGCTATAGCTTGCTATAGTAGTACAATAATTGTACATTTGGTAGCGGGGATAGCAGTGAGTTTCATTTTTGTTTTTAAAATGGTATTCATACATAAAGTTTTAAATGTTTCATGGGCATATTCAATAATTTGCATAACAATAAAGGTTGATTTGCAGGAGTTATGCTAAAACAGTTATGAGTGAATTATTCCAGCAAAGTGTAATTTCATGGTGTACAGCATCAGGGTCTAACAAAAGCTACACTGCATAGCTAGAGACAAGAACTAAGCTACTTTTAGATGAACTGTATTTAGTGCAAGAATTTTTATTGTACAGTATCCAAACACTCAAGAAGGAAACGTGCAAGTGAAAACTCAAGTAAAATGTGTTCAAGATTAGAAATACACCTGCATCCTACCATTCATGGCTACTCTACAACAGCTGCAGTCAGGCACTCACCGATTCCATGATTTAAAAGTAGACTCCCAAGTTAAATTCAACAACAACCTTTAAAATATTTCTTCAAATTCTAGGTCTAAGATGATAAGTCATGCACGATAGAAAATCTCTCTTGGCTTTAAATTTTGATGTTATTGATATTTGGCAGTCTTGCAAATTGTCCAAGTTCAAAAGTTTTACCTATATACTGCCATTCATCAAAAAACACAAGCATGAAAGACCATGATACCCAACTCACTCAGTAGCTAGCCAACTACCTAATAACTAACAAAAGGGATCACTATCCAAGTGAACCCCACTCATTCAAATTCTAAACTCTTATACAGCTACAGTTATCTAGAGCTTTGGTATTCTGCTTACAATAATAATCTACCCAAAACACTTCAAGGAGTGTCATGAAGTTCCCACCATCAAAATGATTGAAAGGGTCTTAAAGATAATCTTATTCAATAACTCAACCATAGATAACAGAACTTAGCTACAGTAAAACCCCTCTAATTCACACAGCCAAGGGGGGAAGGGTGTGACGGATTAGCGGAATACTTACAAATAAAAAAAAAAAAGTCTGTATTCCGCACTAATACAGATTATAGAGATTGTTTGTAGCTACCTTCTGCACAGCACCCCCTTAATGCAAAAAATGAGAAGCGCCCTGTACGGATTATAGAGGTATTTGTATGAACTCCGTACTATACCCTATTAATCCAAAAAATGCTCATTTGTTCGGATTGCACTTCAAACTATAATCAGATGTTCAGATTATTGAGGTGTGGATTAGAGGGGTTTTACTGTACTAAATTCTAGTTCACAGTAAAATGATGACATGAAAAACCAGATATCTACTTAAACATACCAGAGATTCATATTTCTGGGTTTTTGTCACTCGAGTTTACGTCATAGCTACCCTCATAATAGCTACTAACAAATACCAGTGCCTGGCTACCTATATTCTACTGCTGTCCACTCACTGAAGAGAATAAGGATAAAAATTGTTGGTATTTACTTATTCTTTTGCAGGTTAATAAAACAAGTAGGTATTTACCTATAGAATATAGAGAAGATTCTACCAGGGTTCTTTTTCGGGTTCAAAGAGTCGGGGGTTCAAAACTGGCAGAATATAGCAGTCAGATTTGATACATCCAACTCCTCTAGAGCCATGGCATTAACAAAAGAGCTTCATCCCTCACAAATGCAGTAAAAATATAAAATTCAATATACTGAGACCAACAGAGCATAAAAACTATTTGGAAAAGTATTCAAGACTTAGAAAATAAAATTACACATGACAAATGCACTAAACATAGTAAACAAAGCGACACATTCTTGATACACAACCTTTCAGGTGGAAGAAGTTTCAGTCAGTTGCATATTGTGACAATGGAAGACTATGCCCAATGCATTTGTTCTAGAATACACAACAAATCGACACAAAGTTTTCAACAATGTACCTACCCAGCAACAAGCTTTTTCTTCTACCAGTATACCTACCATTGACAGAGCAAAACAGCATGTCAAAAATATAAGTTGTAGCCAAGTACGGTATATACTGATATATGTATGGTCCAGTTGAGTGGAAACAGTTTATTGCCCCACAACTTTCAAGAAAGTAGATACCATATATAATTGCAATATGATAAATCCCAGATGGGCATTAGAGGGTCCATCAAGAACTAATACAGAACTTCAAGAAACAGACAAAAATGGGCAGATGAAGATAAGAACTAGGACTGGCATCAGCATATTACCATATATATAGGCTAAATAATAGGTCTTGAAACTAATGGAACCAAGCTAAGTCTTTCTGTGGCTAATAGAATAGGTATCACCAGTCCTTTCTGGTGTGAGAAACATTTGTGACTGTATACTATGACGGTATGATACCTATTTTGGCGTCATTAGTAGCAATCATATTTCAGTAGCTAAATGTTATTTGTAACAGTTTAAATAATAAGCTACCATGATAATAGAAAAATACCTACAGTATCTAATCTAGAACAAGGTTAAGATGTATAAAGCATAGTGATCTGTGCCAAGAAAAGATAGAACTCATCTCTGTATAGTGTAGCTATTTGCCTACAAGAAACTAATGTGGCTAGCTGGCTACTAGCAACGGTACTTCTACAATGAAGAATAGGTAGCTATGACAAGAAACCAAAATGCTTAAATTGCGTAGAAAAGGTGAAAAAATGCATTGAGTTTTTTTGTGTTGACAGTTTCTACCTAGCTAATCACGAAAATTAAAACAGCACAAATGGAATACAGTATAGCTAATTCTCAATGCCTTTGTAGATAGGCTACAATTGCAGTAGCTGATAAATTAGTGGTTGCAATCATTCTTCACAATATGCACATTTACATCCAGTTTATAAGACAAATCAAAATTAAAAACAACTTCCATTTCCATACATTATTCTTATAGAGCATTAAAAACTTAGCTACTTGGGGGTAGGAATCACTGTATATGGTATTTCTCAATGACATATGAACTTGCAAATAAATTCCTGCAACAAATACCTAGTTATTTCAGAAAATACAAAGCTACTCTGCTCATGAACAGGGTACACTTGGATTATACACTCGAGATGTGCCACCAAGAGCTTAACATAAATGTTAGAGCAGCTACTAATAATGACAATAACAAAAGAGAAAACCCATTGGCAAAAATGTCGGTCAGTCATTTATGAAAGCTACGATCGAGCTTGACTGTTTTGGACGAGGCATTACTGTGCTCACCATCTGATTCCAAAGGCCTCTTTTTAGGTTTGAAATAGGATTTGATGCCAAAGTCAAGTGATTTGCTTTTGAAAGCTTGAGGAACACCTTCTGCTTCAACACCAAATTGATTCAGACAGGTGAGGTCAGGTTCTGATCCCTCAATGCTCTGATGGTAGTCCGACCACTTGAGAACTCTGCCTTCTTTGGTGGCAACTCGAAGTGTGGAGCCAGACACCACAGGGTTGATGAAGTGGTTGTGTACCTCGGCCACACAAGAGGAACAGGCAGCAGCACTGTCACCAGTAGAGCACAGCTTGCCCATCCAAAACTCATTGCCAGGGAGAGAATTGCCATCCCAGGCATAGTTACACACCAAGATGCAACCCTCCGGTACTTTATCATGAAGATTTCTTTTTGAAAACCTGATGGTGATCTCAGAGTCATGGAACTTTTCCTCGTTTCTCACACCATGGATTGAGTTGCAGCTAATGTAACTAAAGTCCACATACGCAATGCGAGTCAGGTCTGAAATGTTGCGCAAGGCATCACCCCAAGCCTCAACAAACAGCTCATCTTGTTCTGGGAATGCTCGCCAGACTCCAAGACCAAGTCCAACGACATGAATGTAAGCTTTCTTTCCGTATGCCCTGGCACGGCTAGTGGCCTCACACAGTAGAATTTCAGCTGTGATGGCAATTCTCTTTTTATACACAGTGATATTGAAGATGTTACCCTTACTGAGAGCCAAGAACTCGAAAGGCGAAATGCGAGAGCCTCCCAAGTTCTGCACCTCCAGGCATTCTTCTGCATCATGATAAGACAAGAGGTCACCACCCCAAAAACTGCTCCACACTGAATTGACATGTGGATATCTTGAATTCCCAAAGCCGTGTTTTGGAGAATTCTGGGCCTGGGTTACCATGCAGTCCACATACTCCATCACACCAGGCTTCTTCAGTCTGGCTCCAACCTGACCAACAATCACTCCTTCACTCTGGAAAGTTCCTGCTTTGTCAACTTTTCCATAACTTTTCCTCCTCCCATCATTGATGAAGCATGACCAACTTGACATTGAAAGGAGAGCTGAGACTCTCATTTCGTCATAGGACAAGAAGTTCCTTAGCACAAGAGGTTCTTTTTCAGCTTTAGTACCAATCGTTTCAAAGCCTCCATTTCCTTTCTTCAGTGATGGTGGAGGCAGCAAGTACCTATCATTGGCGCCAAGGAAGCTCATTGGTCGCTTCTTCAGAAGGCGGTCAACAAATCCCAACAGATCCATGGTGTCATAGATCTCCCTGTCAAAAGTTTACATTGGAACTACAAAGAGATAATTGATGGAAATACACAGCAGGGGACAAATACCTTTAGTCTTAAAAACTAGACACACTACATTGGAGGAGGAAAATGAAAAGATGTATAACTGGAATATAAAAAATAATCAAAGTAATGATGGCGTATAAAAACAGAGAAAAGCATTGCAAGTTACTAACTCAAACAATGGCACAGGTCACAAAACTTCTTCTGAAGAGAATTATGAAAAAAATGGTGCTACTAATGTGAATGTATAATAACATTAAGTAGTGCTACTAATGTGAATGTATAATAACATTAAGTAGCAACACTTTCTCCAAATTGTACAATACTTGCCACATCTAATCAGTTAAGCCCATCCTAACAATGTCATGAGTGTTTTCTACAAAGGAATGAGCTTTGGGACTCTTTAGTTATTATAACCACATTCATTTTTTCAATAAATCGTTTTGGATGTGATTCACAACTTCTATTTATTTATTCATTATCACATCATGTTAGTTAGAAGTGTATTGATTTTTCATTTCTAACGTACTAATAGCCCACAGGAGTAGCAACTTCATAAAGCAGAGGAAGAACAGATTAGACTGAATGTTCCACTGAACACTTTTGCAGTGGTGAAGCGAAGCAGAGTACCTCTGTCGGTAGCACTTAGACTCGCATAGGCGAGGCTTCTCCATGACAGGAGGACAGGTCAGAGTCATCACAATCATATAAGACAGATAAGTACTCTTTCAAATCTTTTCAAAATTTCTTCATTTTTATATGATTTGTGAGGTATCTCCTCAGTTTTCATGCTAAAATCTGAGCTGAGTTCGCTGCGGCGTTTCTGTGAAGTTTAGACAAAGTTCCAGATTTATTTATTCATTCATTTTTTATTATCTGGTCATGCCTCCTTGTATCCTTCACCCTTATTCCTCCTTGCAGCTTATATCAGGCCGGTCAGCACACTCCAGCTTCACCTGAGTTGTACGACGAGCGATTGCTATTATGTGGTCTCCAAAAAGGACGGGCTTTGGGAAGGTACCTATGAAACTCCACAGGTACTCTGCTTTGCTTCACCACTGCAAAAGTGTTCATTGGAAAAGTCTATTTGCAGTGGCTTGCTCCGCAGAGTACCTCTGTCCGTAGCACCGATATACCCACAGCGACGTGGGAGTAGCGCAGGGAGGGTTTTTGGAGCTCCTTCATGGAGAGTGCTGGCCCTTGGAAGTGCTGTCTGTGTTCGCAAAGGCCCGTAGTTCTGGAATTGACAACTTCCCCTGTGAACAAACAGCAGAGCAAACAAACCACTAACCAGCTGACTGCAGGCAACTGCTTTTCCCCTGTACTCTTTTATTTGAGAGATTTATTCTATTTAAATAATGGAACCCATTTTGGATTCCTGTCTATCTGACATTTGACTATCCGTGTTGAAGCAATGGGAGCAGTTGCCTGTAGGTGGGATGCCTTGCGACCACCCCTGGATGTTCAACTTCTGTGGGTTAGAAATGGCCGCATAATATGACACACACACACACACAAGTAATTTTAAGCGCTTACCGCTCTGTCAGGAGAGGCTTCCTTGCTGTTGTGGAGATGTGGTTCTGTTGACCTAGGCTAAATAAGTCGTTATGACTCTTGTAGCGAGCACTGGCGTTGCATCATCCCAGCTTCTGGTTCTTTTTGAAGATCAGTGGTAGACTTAGAATTTCACTAAGTTTCGTACTAAGAGGTAATAAGAGTGGGTATGAAACTGTGCTTAACCTCTCGCACCAGCACATGAGCTGTGGTCGCCAGGTAGGGTAAAAATCTTTTCCAAGTTTTTTTTTTATCTCAGCCCAAATTGCAAGGTCTGCTCTTGTGTAAGTCTAAGAGCTATTTTGTTAGAAGTTGTTCTGTACATAGTCTAGTATCTTAGTCTAGACTGTAGTACTGTATTGTAGCACACAACACTTTTCTGTGCATGTTAGTATAATATAAGTATTCGAGAAATCTGTTAACTCTGAATCTGCATCCTTTACAGCAGATAGAGTAAGCTCATATCAGATTTTTTCAAAGTGTTTTGGGCAAATAAGAGTTCAAGAATTTTACAAATTTAAATTTAAATTTCTCAAATTTAATCAAAGTATCAACAGGCCCTAAGGGAACTAAGTCCCTATCAGTCAATCGCAGTATAAAACGTACAATTTGCTTCACCGTATTAAAGGCAAGGCTCCATGACTTCTCAAAATTTTTGTAAGTCCTGACACCGGGACCCAAAAGTTTTAAAATATAACTGCTTCCATGTAACTGAGGCTAAGTCTGAAAGGACTACCTCAGAAATTTCAAAGTGTTAATCGCGGAAGCTCAAAATATTTCTAAGTCCAAGGAGCTGTACTGTTTCAGAGTTAAAGTTCCTCTATTGGTAATTTCCAGTGCGATTCCTTTCATCTCTCAAACAGAGTCAACTCTCCACATCCATAAGCGCATGTCCACCGCTTTTCTCTGCCCTGCTCAGCCGGATTCTAGGCTGGGGGCGTACTTTAGTTTGAATAAGGAGGCCCAAGGCTTAGGAGAGATAACTCTGTATCGAGGTATAAATAGGAATTGCGTTTATGAAAATTACTGGAGAATTCATAAAGTTCTAAGTCTTCTCAATTTAGAAGACTACGACAATCTTCAAGAATTTCAAACGATTCAGTATAAGTGCTCTCAGTGTCTGGTAGTGCCGGGACTAAGTCCAAAAGAAGGACTAAGTATAAAACTTGAAAGTTCAAAGACGGCAGTCAGGTACCAGAAGTTCTCACTAAAAACCAAAGTCCAAATTAGGAATAAGGTTAAGTGTAGACCAGATGATCCATTCTCAGACCAAGTGTTGTTGAGATCTTCCATTCTGGGGCTGTCAACAAGCCCTTCCATTCTGAGGCTAAGTCTCAATTGGACCTTTCCATTCTGAGACTAAGTCCAAACGTTGTTCTAGAAAAATTTTCCAAGTCCATACTACTGGATGAGAAATTTTTTTCAAGTCCATAAGAGTGGATGAAAAAATTTTTTTAAATCCAATTGGTAGGTACTCTCTATTTCTGAGTTAGAGTCCCAAAGGTGGGACCCAAATGAAGATTATGGCACTGAGCACTGAAGTTTGTGAACTTGACAATTTAGAACTTTAATTTGGAGGAGGAGGAGGGCAGTTGAGATGCTTCTTCTGTCGCGAGTCGTCAACAAGTGAAGCTGGAGTATGCTGGCCGGCCTGATATAAGCTGCAAGGAGGAATAAGGGTGAAGGATACAAGGAAGCATGACCAGATAAAAAAAAAATCTGAAACTTCGTCTAAGCTGCACAGAAACGCCTAGCAGCGAACTCAGCTCAGATTTTGGCATGAAAACTGAGGAGATACCTCACAAATCATGAAAAAAAAACTTGAAAGAGTACTTATCTGTCTTATATGAGTGTGACGACTCTGACCTGTCCTCCTGTCATGGAGAAGCCTCGGCTATGCGAGTCTAAGTGCGACCGACAGAGATACTCTGCGGAGCAAGACACTGCAAAACATCAGCAGAAGGAAATAAAAACAGTATGTATGATAGGAAGCAAAGTGGGCAGGAAAGAACGGTTTCCAAAGCCAAATTGAGGCTAAATTAGAAGGATAATACGAGAAGTAGAGTATTGCTTTAATTTTATGCCTATGGGGTGCGTCAGCCTGAGATGTGACAGCCTGTGTGAAGCTATTCAAGCGCTGGTAACATTACACTAGACAGCTTTTAGTGATCAGGCACGCCCTTGCCCGATCATTTTACTGTATCACTAACTACTCGAGCACATGAATCCTGAAAAGCACCACTCATTCAGCTTGATCGTGATAGGTACTGATTGATTGCAGTTTGTACTACTGAATCTACAGCATTCAAGATGTATTACTGGAGAGTGTTACTATCCACTGCCATAGAACATGGACTCACATAAGTTTGCTGAAGTCAAAGATAACTGAGAGAATAGAGTTGACCCAGTGACAAGAAGTATCAATATCTATAGAGTGAACCAACTACACAAACTATTACAGTATAGGGCTTACCTGCAACATTTCCTGTTCACAGGGCATTACTGCACTACTTAGTCATACTAACTCTCTGATTAACCAATATGTTGCTCCTGTTAAAGCACTACCCCATTCAACAGGATGGGCAGCCTAGGGTATTGTCTATGCCCCTGATGGACCATTAGCAGCAAACGAAGTGAGGCAAGTAGGGTTCCCGACTCGGATTCCCTTCCTCAAATCCTCCAACTCTTGAGTCTACAACCCTGCTAGCAAAGTAGGTTTATTGAGTCTGCCAAGCTCAAGGGACGCGGCTTTAGAACGTCTGAAATTTCCTCTAAAAGAACTAGATCCGCAGTTTGGGACACAATAAAGCTTACGAATTGAGCCAATCAATGACAACTTGGGTAGGTAAGTAGTAGGTAACATGTCTAGTACCTGTCCACCATGCTAGTAGCCATCCACTTGACACTAAAAAACTTCTTGTGTGAAAACTAGCAGTGCTAGAAAGCTGTACATAGGCTTAGGCTTAAACTGTAGGCTACATAGTACTGCACCATCACTGAAAATGAAGGAAAAAAAAAAAAATAAATAAAACAAACAAAAATCCCAAATGGTCACACTTGGTCCTAAAGTGATGCAGCTTTAATAATTTTAATACTGTATAAGTGGCTCCAGAATGAATTGACAGCTATGAAATGAGAGCATAATGTGTCTATATTATATTACAATAGATGGGGGCTAAATACAGTTGAGACAAATTGTATACCGTAAAGTTGGGCTATTTTGTCACCCGAGAGGTAATTTCGCCACGTGGCAAAGTTATCAGTTTTTTAATCATTGCGGCAAAAGCTTCAACAGCAAAAAAATAGTACAAGGTCCATTTCAAAGGTGACCAAATTGTCTTCAATTTGAGACAAAAAACAAGCCACAACCTAACGGTACACAGGTTTTTCTTTGTAGCGTCATGCAGGACGGAGTTCGTGACCAAGTGAACCATACCTAGTATGAAGAATGTGAATGCCGATATCTCTTAATCGAAGCATTCTAAATAAAAGAGACTTATATCACGCAAAAGAGTAACTCTTTTTCTATAACAGTACAAAGTTTAAAAAGAATATCTTGAACGAAAGTATTTTATCTAAATTTTTTAATAGTGCCTACACAGGTTTTTCTTTGTAGCGTCATGCACGGCGGAGGTTGTGAACTCGCGAACCATAGGAAAAAAATTGTAAATGCTGATATCCCTTAAATGAAGCATTCTAGAGAAAAGAGACTTATTTCAAGTGAAGGAGTAACTCTTCTTCCATAAGAGTAAGACGTTTCCAAAGAATATCTTGACCGGAAGTATATTATCTAAAATTTTAAATTTTATAGCTGCTCAAGTTTTTCTTTGTAGCTACCTTTATTTTTTTGGGGAAAATCGGTAGGTAAGTGCTGTCTCGGTACTGGTACGCTGACAAATATAAACTCAACAAATACAACGCGGGCGAGTAACACAAAGAATACATTTCCTTTACATCACTAATAAACAAGAGTTCAGGCAAATATACAATAAGAGATCTATCCTACATGATATATGTACGCTCGCTCACAGACAGCTGATACATAGGTGCCATTCACACTGCCGCAAAACAAGATACATGAGTGAAACGCAACACGCACAGACAGCTGATACCCAAGGTGCCATTCACACTGACACGATACACGACACCTACGCGACACGCACAGATGCCGTAGCTGATACCTTAGGTGCCGTTCACAGCGACGTGATGTATAATAAGCAATTTCTGTTAGAATGAATTAGGTAGCTACTTATTAAGTATGTCAAGGTTTATAAAATATCAACATTCTGAGTGAATAGTATCGTATAATAATTTAATTTCTTTTTT
>LQNS02276866.1:5064378-5088305 GCA_001587735.2 Parhyale hawaiensis
CACGCGCACATGGTCTGCGCAGGAAAAATGTCCAGGGTTCAGACTCCTGCCTCCGGGCCCCGATGACAGTGTCTGTTCGAGGCTGACTGCGAAGTGTTTTTGCTTGATGCTGTGTTATACTGTAGGCTGTGGGTTTACTCGAGTACTCAAGCTTGGCAATCACCAAGCCTTCTGCGTGGATCTTATACAGTCCATTATCAGAAAAAAATTTTTATTTCAGAGAGTCATTACATTTGTACAACTCAGTATGTCCATATATATAGAGGGCTGAAAACATAACAGCGAAAAAATGGAATGAAACTTTAGTGTATGTTAAGAAAAAATGTATTATGTACCTCCATGATCGTAGATAGCGCAAATTTCTAGAAAACCTCGCAAAAAAGGAGAACCCCGACTAAGAACTGTACCGCAGTAAGTTTTAGCCATGATAACTTGGTTTACTCATTCTTAAACAAGTTATCCACTGTTTGTTTATGGGTGATGTTGCTGTTACCTCACTAATTCACGTCGCTTAACATTTATGGAACGGAAAACTGAAACTACAAACTAATGCTACCTATTTTATGCATGTTAATTATCCAAAATACAAGCATACTGTTATATTTCATTTAAGAAATTGGAAATTAGAGTGGGTAGGAGTAGGAGGTTTTATTGTGTTCATCCACAACCGCAGCATGCTATGCGTGCCTGATTTCTGTGCTAGAGGTGCCAGGATCGGGTGACGAGCCTACCGAGCGATTTTTGTTGCACTCGGAGTGCTGAGTCGGCAATTGCTTGGTATGCGAAGCTGGATAGAGGTACTTGCCTGATCAGGAATGGGAGGGTGGAGGGTTCAGTTCGTTGAACCTTCCGTTAAGGCGCCATAATTCTTAGTGATCTGTGGTCGGCTGCAGCTGTACTTACTCTGGGGCCAGTTGGCCTATATCTGCAGCACGAACCAGTGCGTGTGGGTTTCCCAGTGGAAGGTAAAGTCAAAGCTGACTTTATCTTTACAAAGTAGGGCAGTTGTAAAGTCCAGGAGTAGGAGTCGGAATTGAGCTGTCGTATTTCATAACCCTATGTGAACCTGTTACAAAACAGTTGGTAATATTTCAGCTAACGGACGATGGCCTGAGACTCTCGACTCCGCTCTTCAGGCGCCGCTTCGTCCCCGCGCTGGGCAAGTACGGCGCAGAGGTGACATTCTACGACGGCCCTCAGTCCTTCAGCTTCATCTACTACGGCAACTGGTAATTTTAAAGTAGAACACTACCCGAGCATTCGTATAACTTGCGGACAAAGAGCCGTAATTGATTATGAAGCCAAGTCACAAGACTGGCAAAGTGGGCCAAAGGTTGAAAATATCCAAACTGAATATAAAAAAGTCCCACTAAGGGAACTGTCAACTAGTGCACAAAAATGAGTAACGTTCATTACAAACCTTCCAATTATTACTTTATCGCGGCCACGACGTCGGCTTGATTGTTCTTACATTCTGCAAAAATTATTAAAAATTTCAGCCGTTTTACTGTTTTTGCTCTACAGAAAATGTCAGGGGTAGAGTTTTGAATGCCTCCCAGTATTGAATGAGTTTATAGTCGCGCGGTATTCAAACGCGTTAAGTCGATGTCACCGTCAAGGAAACTCTTCTTGTCAGAGCCAGGAACGTTTCGCATCTTGTTCTCTCACGGGCAGCAGCCTTTACATATTGAATACTTCTTTCATCGCTTGATGTGCTGGGTTTTTAAGTCATAACCACCCGGGCAGGTGCGGCCGCGGAGGTCGTATTGCCCCCGTGGATGAGGTGGACGACTGCTGTCTGCAGCACGCCAAGTGCTACGGCCGCAGTGTCAAGTCCTGTCCCGATATCCTGCAACGGCCGTACCCCTCCATGTACGCCTGGGCCCTGCTCGACGACACCCCGTTCTGTGGTATGTATTTTCACCCCAGAACTTCGACCAATTTGTTTCAAGTCCTTCCATACAATTGCGACAGCCAATTTTGTAGTGGTTATTTTTAACTGCGGGTATAAGAGTTAACGCAACAGTTTAATGTGGCTCTGCTCGATGATACTCCAGTTAGTTGTAGAAAGTTTTATCCCATACTATCGACTGACTGAGACACGACACTGCGAGATGATACCATCTTGTGCATTAGGAAAAATACTGACTAGGAACCGACCGTGCGATTTCTGTGCCTTCGAGCGGGAACATATAAATAGATCGGCTGGTGTAGGTTTTTTCGTCAGAGCACGGAAAAGCGTGCTGGTTTTTGGATAACACTGGCCTTCATTTGGATGTGTAGTGTTGCACCGAAATGACTAACTGGGCTAGCCTATGTTCTCTTGTATTCCGTTTGGTGCTGAGTCTTTCTTGTTTGGGCATATTGAGATGCGCTGGAACGAATAACAACACGATTTAGTGTTTTATTTCATCACATAAGCAAAAACAAAAAAAAAAAATAAAAACAAAAAAAAGGATAACCAGCTGTCAATACTGCTACTTTGAAGAAAAAGGCAAAGTAACGACTGGCAAGAGCCTGTTACGATAAAAAGGGCAGTAACGACCAAACGACGTCAAGTGCAATGACGATAACATCAGTAATAGCTGTCCACGTAAAATAATACAAGTATTCATAGATAATTCAAAAAACTACAGAGAACGATAAGTAGTGTCTGTGTAACTTTTCTCCTGTAACCAGGGGCAGCTGCAATGCTACTGATTCGAGTAGCTAGTAGTAGTAGTAGTAGTAGTAGTAGAAATTTTACTAGCGCTTCAGTGGCACACTGCCTATATCGCGCCGAACTATTCCTGTGTTTAACCACAGGCTCATGAGCCGCTAGAGCGCCAAATTTATCTCATTTTGTATTATAAAATAAATGTGAGGAGAACTTTATTATCAATATTAACTTTAGATATAGTGTATGTAATTCACAACGAAAAGGGTAGAGCCGTAGTTGACGATAGCAATTATCATAATAGATTCATCACAGTTTGTGGTAGAGGCCACATTTGATACGGAAAGTCTTAGGGGCATTTCAATTCAATTGGCCGCGATGTCCCTCAGAAAGCATTCCTCGGAGGATGGAGTCAGCATCTCGACCATGCAGGTCCGGATAGCAGTCCCTCCGCTCGCCGGAGAAGGTGGGACATTCAGCCATCAAATGCAAGACAGTGAGAGGTACGACGCAGTCGTCGCAATAGGGTTGCGGACGCCTCATCCGCAGATAGTCGTGAGTCTCGTGTGCCCGATACGCAGGCGGCACAGTACGACGTCCATTCGGCGGTCGTCGCTATTTGACGAGTGCCACTGTCGGACGGTTTCTTTGATTGTTGAGGAAAGTGTGTGCGGAAAGTTTGCTCCCTCTGCCCGGTCTCGACACACACTGTTTCATGCCAGGGATTGAGGGACTTGTTCTAGGCGGGATAAGTACTGATAGGTAAGTTGCACCCTACGCTACTGCAGGCAGGGTTCGCCACTCTCAGCGAGAAGTCTTGGTATGGGTGATGTACCCAAGGCTCCAGTGCATAGCCTTAGCGCTGCATTGTGCACAGCGTTCAGTCGCTTTAGGACTTAAGTCCTCGATGACTGATACACGACACAGCATAGTCCAGTCTGGAGCGAAGAAGGGTTTGATAGAGGTATAAAAGGGTTTGCCAGTCGGCGCCCCACGACAGTGTCGTCAAGACTTAGTGCTTGAGTAAGTTGCAGCTCCTAGTAGCTATACAGCTTATGAGCATTGTTCACGTCATCAGGAGTACATAGCTCGTGGTTAATGAAGTGGGGCGTTGCACAGAACCGTAGCTACCAGGATATTTGTAATATTATATTATGTAATATTATATTTTCGCACCCCCAACAAAATTGTTAACTCTTGTGAACAGTGAGATGTACACTACTTTGTGCAACATATTGATTTAACCCTTTCTGTACTAAAATTTTGATTTTGTTATGCGGTTCTGTAGGAAGCTCATAGAGAATACTCTCATTGGCGTCTCTGGATCTCACCTACAGTACCCATAGTTCAGTCGTAAATAAAATACTATCACTGACTTCAGACGAGTAGTTAAATATATTGTCCAAATTTCCAGAGCGAGAAACAATACGCTGGCTTTAATAATCAAAACTTTTGTGCGGCATCTGGAAGTATTATCAAGACCGAAAGAGTTGAGTTAATTCTGAAACGTCGTGGAAATAATTCGAGATTTCGCATCCAGTAAAAGGTTATCTTGCACTCCCGGTAGGCCATTGCTGCCCTTAGAAGTTCAATAAAAGGAAGACCAATAGAACGTCTCATGCACCGAGATTCTGCAGAAAAAAAATTGTATTTGCAGGAAAGGAAACTATCCATAACTGTGGAAATAGCGGCTTCGACAAGCAGATATGGCATCGTTTCGAGAACTGATCATCAAAATGTTCCCTTCTCTAAAGAAGTTCGAGAAAAGGCAGATCAATAGAACTATTAGATGATAAAAACAGAAAGATATTGGAGGGCTAGTACAAAAAGTGCAGTAAAGTCTGAGATTATATCGGAGGAATATTAGCCCTTACACTAGCGTTTCATGGAAAGGATTCGAAGCAATAAATTTATTGTTGAATAGCAGCAACCTTTTCGCTGCGCATTTGGCTACTGCTACAATAATTCATGACCGATTGCGCTGTATTAAATTAGCTCTTCTGTATTTTCTCAGTCATGAACGTCATGATGTCGTCATCCGACCGCGTAACAGACAAACAACTGTATGACGTCACATTTGGACACTCAGTAGTTTGGCATATTTACGCAATCGGATACTGTTATGTTAGTTCAAGCATGGTTTTCATTGTATTGGGGGGTCTCCGTTTGAGGAGTTCCATTGTATGTTTAACTTTCGTTACAGTTCGCTCGGAGTCTACCTGTATCAACACGGCCTGTGCCTGCGACCTGGAGGCTGCAGCCTGCATGGCCGCCAGCCTCACCGAACCTTCCGAGTTCCACGCCGACTCTCTAGAAAATGTTGACCTCCATGAGCAATAGAGCCTCTGATTATTTCTTGCATGCTTTTCGGATGCGTCATAAGCTCGCATGTGGTTTGAGCTTTAGATAGTTCTAATGAAATTTTCATCGAAGCTAAACACACGACGAGAATATAGAACATATAGCAGTAGTAAACTAGATTTTATTGTGTTAAAGGAGCCTCGAACGGTGATTTCTCTTCGTGAAATACGACCGTATGTATCAGGAAGCAAAGAGCGTAACGGGAGGACTCACGAAAAATTAGCACCAAAAAGTGACGTCATCATCGATGAATCTATGGCTGAACAGCCTGGGAGTATTTCAACTAATTTCACCAGAAAAATCGTCTTAAATTGTCAAATTTATCCCTAGCTCATAAATAAATGAAGATAATATATATTAATTTAGCAATTAACTATAGAAATTGCAGTGCATGTTGGTGGAAACTTTCACCACACAAGCGCCGAATTTGTTCCCTTTTGGCGACTCAATTTAACTTCTTTTTCTTGATTGAAGCTTTATTTACACTTCATATTTACTTCACAGTACTCTTCACAGAATATATCTATTCCTTACCAACATATATAACCATCATTAAATCCAATTCTGTACGAGAGAGAAACCACAGTAACAGTTAGCCTATTGCTCGAACTTTCTGTACTTGGCGACAACATTTTTCGATATTTTGCAGCTCAGGTAGCTGGCCAGTCTTGAGCGGGAGACTGAATGAAATAAATTGAAAAAATAAGATGATATGTTCAAGAAAACCATAAAAGAAGGTCTGAGGCCCCACACCTAAAACACTTCGACTAGTCGATGTGATGTAAATTTGTTACATGCGGTCACAGCTATGTTTTATTTCAGTCCTATTGAGTCCACCCGTTGCATTCTTTGCTTCCTGGTATGTATAGAGTTGAATTTGACTGTCATATATTGGACAGTATACAGTATATATCCGTAAATATCAGCTCTATACAACTTAACTTCAGTTCAGTTCAAATAAGATTTGCGGTTTTTATGTCAGCCTTTTCTTTTTATTCTATTTTTCAATTCTACTCTTGCTTAATTAACTGACTAAAATTTAATCTGTAGATTGATTTAAGGATGAAAATTTGTGTTTTTTCTTCAATTCTGAACAAAATGACGTGTTGTAGCTAGTGCGCATTTGGTATTAAAACTGAATGGGAACCCCTTAGCTCATAGTTACTATGCAATGGTTACAATCAGTTATTATTAATATCATTATTAAAACTACGCGCTATAGCTCCTACGGACAGGTAATATGTATGATGTGCGCGTATGGTGGATTTGCGCGATCGATCGATCGCGCTGCGCGTTTGGTGGATGTTGTAGGTATTAGGCCGTAATTTCGGGTAAGTTGGACTATATTCGGGTTTAATATCGGGTAGGTTAGGGGAGGCAAGGACTGGTTTTTTATCCTTTTTGAAATTTGAACGATCCACCAAACGCGCAGCGCGAACGATCGAACGCGCAAATCCACCAAACGGGCAGAACATGTACAACCCAAATGAAGCATCTTGCAACACCGGGAAGCCCAAAACGCTGCTAACGGAAATCAGGCAAAAAACCATTAACAGCTGACTTAAACGTCTGCAGGCCAATACGACCAAAAGCCGATGCCGGCAACAAATTCCAAACCTTAGCCGACCAGGGCACGAAGCACCGACGGAACTGATTAGTTCGACATCCGACCGCCTTCCAATCACGATCGAGTTACTTCTGATAAGGTAATCGTTGTACAGCACCACAGTGAAAAGCGAGCGCACTATCCACTGCACCTCACTGAACCAATGGAATTTTGATAATGATTGCATCAACATACAATAAGAGTATTAGTTTAATAATTATTGTAAACCTATAATTTCAGTTATGTTATTTTCTATTGTTTTATTTTGCAGTTAATAATAATATTAAATGTTCATTTTCTTTCATTGCCCAGAACTCCAATGAATGTGCTAGATGCAAGTTAAAATAGATGTCAGAGTGAGGGTGAAATTTTAAGTAGGGTCAAACTGGAGTTTAATTAGGAGACAAAGTAAAGGCCAGAGTAAGGGTTAACTGCGAGCGGTATCTACATACACGATGAAGTAGTATATTTGAACCAATCAAGCTGAGCCAATCACAGGCCGATGTTTCTTCAAAGACTGTACCGAGTCAATCAGCCTTTATGAAGTAGGTACATACAGTATGTTACCTTTGATTTTGCATATACATCTTTTTCTACTTATTTTTCAATATAAGTGTCAAGCATTTAAAACGTTAATAGTAAGTTAGTGCACAGGTATGTTGTTACTATAAAAACAATTAGAGAAAAATATAACGGAACCATTTCCTACTTTTTGGCAACATTTGCTTATCTCACGGGGTTCTGCTCTTACCCCAGATTATGCAACATCACACTCTAGTCAACATGAGCAAGAAAAGCGGTCTAACCAGTGAAGAAAAGATCAAAGTGACCTCGTTATTAGCTTCTGGTAAGACAACACTCGAAGTTCCCAAGGAATTACAGCGTGATCACCGAACAATTAAGGCCTATGCAACTGAAGGTAAAGTCAACCGGAAAATTTCGGAAAGAGCCTTTACGAGGAAATTGACTGTTCAGGATATGCGACATTAGAGGTTTTTATGGCTAGAAAACAACTTTCTACAAGTAAGGCGATATTTGAAGACGCTATCTATCTATGAGAGAGACAAGATGTGAGGTTCTGCAGAAGTTAGGGAAAATAAAAAGGCAATTAAGCGACCACTTGTAACAAAAACTCATAAAGAAAATAAAGTCAAATGGGCTGAGGAGAACATGAAAACTAATTTCTCCAATGTCATATTTACTGACGAATGCAGAGCCACTCTTGATGGTCCAGATGGATGGGCGTCTGGATGGGTCCTCCTTGACCAACCTCAACAGACACAGCGTGAGCGTCAACAAGGTGGTGGAGGTATAATGTTTTGCGCCAGTATAGTAAGTGACACCCTAATTGATTCATTTGAAGTGGCAGCAAGAGTTAAACTGACTGAAGAAAGGTACTGCCAGTTTCTTGGAGCCAACTTGATTCCATGGCTTGATGACCAAACTATCGCACTCAGAAACAAATTGGTATTTCAGCACGATAACGCTCCCTCACGCTGAGCACGTTACACTGCTAACTGGCTTCCGGATGGAGGATTCAATTCAAAAAGGATATGACCTGGTTAGCGAATAGCCCTGATTTAAATCCCATTGAGAACCTCTGGGCAATGATCAAAAGGAAGGTCTATGAAGGTGGTGGGCAGTTTTCGAGCAAAGTAAGCCTGTGGAAGTCAGTAAAGAGATCTGCGGATTCTATTCCATCATCTGAAACACCAAACCTACAAAGTCCTGTCGATAATCGTCTTATAAAAATGTGAAAAATGGAGATTGACATGTTCAAAATTAACTTGTTTTGTTTACCACTACTGAACACTTATTTGAGTGTTTATTGAATTCTTTTCATTATAAATTTTTGGTTTTGGACGTTTCATAAAAATATTCCTGTTCACTTGCTAGCGGATTATCAACTGAAAGCAGTCAGCATTTTTAGCTGTTGATACAATAGTTTATTGATTACTATTTCTTCTTACGTTCATTCATTTTAGTTAAAAGCAACAATTACAGAACAATATTCTTAGAGCAGCGCTTGAAAAGTGACATTAGGTCTCACACACAGACGAGCAGTGGCGGCACAGGAAATTTGAATTGAGAGTGCTTTAGGTGGGGGAGTGGGGTGGTGCTAGAGTAGATGTGGAGGGGCTTCTTGTTGTTCTGGGTTACTTGTATGCTGGTTACATGAACATAATATTGGGGGATTGTAGAGCGAAATCTTGGCTCATTATTATCTGGGGGAGGGCGTCAAACCGCAAGGAAACCATACACTTAAACATTGCTCGTGGAACTTTAGCTCAGCTGATTTTAGGATAGAAATGTGAAAAACCTGCAGGAGGGTAAATACATCAGTCATGAGATATTCTCTTAATTTCTGTATATCTATTGATCACTATGCTTGGAAGAAAAGGCAGTGTTTGTAAACAAAGATGGTTATCCCAGGTCAAGGTACCATAAATGTTGAGGTTGTCGACGGTGTTACCTAACCTGAGTCACGTTGGATGTGGGGTAGCACACGTGACACCGGCAGTCTGATTGCAACAGGCCTCAGGTCTTGTTTAAGTCGACCTGACTTGATCTGAACCGCTGCAGTGCCGCATGGATGTCTGGTCTATACCGAGGATTTCCTGTAAATGTATATATATATATATATTGTGTAAATTTCATTAAAGAGATGGCCGGACTTATTATTATTTAAAAGTCTATCGGTTCCCTGACTACCCTCAAGCTTCCTAAAATACTCCTTACTTGGTTGGTCTAAGAAATCTAGTTCATGAACTACATAAAAATTTGCCCGACGGGTTTCACCCATGATGGGGGCATCTTCAGGTGCTTAAAATGTAAAAAAATACGTTGTGAAAGGAGATTGGAAGCCAAAGTGACGGCTACTAAAATGGGTGATGGGTGAAACAGGCCGTGCAAATTTTAATGTAGGTTATTTACTAAAATACTTAGACCAACCAAGCAAGGAGCAAATATCTTGGGAAAGTAGAGAGAACTGATAGACTTAATAAATAATAATAAATACGGTCATCTTCTTAATGAAATTTGTTGGAGTGAAGGGCTATTCCTTGAATATATACAGTGAAGGTATATACATGTAGTGGTATATCTTTATATTATATACAATAATTATATAAAAATATAAATAAGTACAGGCTGTCCTCCCAAACTGTCTCCAACGGCCCTTCGCAGATTGCTCTGGTCTGATATTGACATGTGTGGGCAGCTAAATCACAAGCGAGAGTAAGATATAAATCTAAACTCAGCTATAGGCCTAGCTTGGATCAGCTGTTTGAACACCACGGCACGGCATATAAAGGACGTGTCGCAACTCCATGGTATAGCAGTGAGTGTTGTGCTCGTTCTGTGTACGGACCCTTCCAAGCCTCGGTGAGTAGTTAAACTTCTAGAAATTACTAGGACGAACGTCGTTTTAAGAACTTTTCCTGTTTCAATCTCATAATTTTAGGTAAGGGCGCAATGTTATTACTCTTCTTCATCGTACTAAATGTTGTTACGCAGATTTAAAGAAGCTTACAATATCATTTCATTCACCTTGTAAATTACTGATACGGGTCCATATTAACTAAAGTAAATACTAGCATGTAAATCAAGGCCTGAATTATATCTCGCTATTGTAACTTGTAAGTTTACTCGTGAAGCGTTTAAAAACCTTTGTGTGTGGGAGAGCAAACAGCATGTAACGAGCTCTCTCATTGGCCGAGCAAAACGTTTTACGTGTAATAGTACAAGCGTGGGACTCATAGAACTTTTTAGGAGTCCCCATGCACGTATTTTTTTTATTTATGAGCCCCACGCTTGTATTTTGATTTAATAGCCCCACGCTTGTATTTTTGATTTATGGGTCCACGCTTGTATTTTTGATTTATGAGCCCCATATTGTATTTTTGATTTATGAGCCCCACGCTGGTATTTTTAAATGTAAAACGTTTTACACACGCCCTTGTGCGCTAGGCACATGTAGGCACATGAGAGAGCTCGTTGCTAGACATGTTATAAGCTGTAAGACAGTAAAACCTAAAATGTTGCAACGCTATTCTATTTGGGCCAAGGTTGTGTACCTGAAACTTTGAATTTCGCTTACGTAACGGCTGCGTTGCTGAGGATAACCACGCGTCACCATGCCCTTACGGTAGGCCTATGTATATACTTTAGGTGTAGGCAGGAAAAGGAAAGATTGCCGACTTAAATTACTATTGAGTTTTTCAGAGCCATATTTTTTGTCATCATACTACTTTCATCGTATGTGACGCCTAATGCGTGCATGTTTATCGAATCAATTGCTATTTTCTACTATCCTACTATAACGACATTACCAGATTTCCCAGTGTATTACGTTTCTACTTTACGACCATAGTACTAATATGTGGAGAAACGCTTGAAGTGCAACGAGTTCAAAGAGTCTCTAAACGTGTACACAGACTTATTACACCAACGGATGGAAAGAATCATTCGTGGGAATAGTTATATTCAAGAAAAACTCGTTCAACTTCGGTTTATCTTAATCGTTGCATCAATATATACCTACGCAATATTGGTTGTACCACGAAACACAAGATCATGAAATCTGATTATTGTCTCTGTGCATATACTGTCTTCACCAAAGGAACGCTAACTTTAGCTTTTTGAGCAGTGTCTGTCTCATCAACACGACATCCCTAATCATACCAAATGCAAGCGATCATAGCGTTCGATCATCTCTGCTTTCATTCGGACAAATATGCCAAACACAACTGTCTTTCTTATATTTTTCTAGTTCTATCACTACGTGGACAACCGCTGTATCCTAAGAGTACCACGTGCTTTATTTCCAGCAGCCATCTGGACAGCAAAGCTGAAACACCGAAACGTTTCTCCTCACACTTCTAATTACATGCGGCTGATGTGGATTCGTCACGCTATCCAACGATTGGTTAATCTGAGCCGACGAGGCAGGGTTTCCTCTATAGCAAGTGCTCCAGCTGCCCAGTTTTGGTCATAGATTTCAATTTCAAGGAAGTTTATCGTCCCAACGACGTATATTACCTGGCATAGTTCAAATATTGTATATATGCTGAGCTACGGAGTAAACGTTCCAGTGTGTCGATACTCACGGGTGCCGGCGATCTTATCAGTATTCTCTGTTGTAAATAGGTACACTGAGATCAGAGTTTCATAAAGTCGTGTTGAAAGTTACTTTGCATTTTTACACGTTCAAGTTACCGCTGCGCTGAGAGCCTCAGTTATTCAGTAGCGTTTTGCATCCCATTCACATCTAAAGGGAATGTAACGCGTATTTAAATTATTTGTTTTTGCATTGTTCCACATTTACAATGAATATCGAATATTTCCTGAAATCTCTATTGTAGGAGTAAAAAACGTATTTATTAACGAACGTTCATTCATCGCACTTACGGCTTGAGGTGTTGCGAAAGTTACGTCGTGTTACACCATAAAAGTAGAACATTCCGAGGTTATTGCGTTCATGCCGTAGATTGTCTCTGGAATAACCTGGAATCTTACTTGCCTCAGCTTGTATAGAACATCTCTGCGGCCAAGAACCATATGAGCAGCCACGTGTTGGTATGGAGAGGTGAACGTGGACAGGGTATCAGTTTTTTTAGTCTTTGGAAAAACTTTTGTTATTTTAATTTTACGTATATAAATACTTTTTAAAAAAGACGAATCAATAATAAAAATCACTTTTTCCATCGCAAATATATTTTGTTGCTATTGAGTGTTCGCCTACATTTCCTCACTAATTGACTTTTTTTTAACAATTCTTAACTCAATTGTCATACAAAATTTATGTGCATATTTATAAATCACAATTCACAGATTGTAACAGATATCAACGTGTAGGTACAGATGAGATATATTTTAGTTTTGTTTGTTTTTATCATATTGTTAAAAGTTCTGCAAATTGCAGGTCGAGTAAAAAGTACTCCACTAGTATGGACACGAAAAACGGGGTGCAAACTCCCTATAGCAGCGCCCTGTTGTACGTACAGTTGGGGCGAAACTCGGCCGCATGTTAGACTCTCAGCCTGCGGCCTAGGTTCTGTCCTGTGGTTGGGTCGCAAGCCTTCTAAACGGTTCTAGAAAACAGCCATAACCGTTGAGACATTCATCCTCTGTTGACAGCCTTACTTAAACATAGAATTTTATAAAAACTGTGTCCATATTATAGTAATTTAAATATTTTACTCTTTTCAGATAATTTATCGGCAGCAGTCGGTCGTCTACTTTGATTTGGTTAGAAACTGACTCTCAGTTATAGCTTCGCTACGAGTGGCCAAGAGGATATTCTAACAAGAAACATCAAGATGCTCAAAGAAAAAAGAGATGGCAGAGAGAAGCGCCCCGGCGCAAGAGAGCGCAGAGGAACCAAAGCCGAAGAAGAGCAAAGGCGCCGAGAAGAAGCAGCCGAAGAGGCCCAGTGGACGGAGAATGACAAACGCTGTGTCAGGAAGAAGCAAAGGAAGGTACAGTGCGTTAGGAATTAGCCTGAAGCAGTTGCAGACAATACCCTTTCCAGAACTGTTCTCTATGTACTGTTAATTTGTCCAAAGTACAGCCTAGTCAATGGCTTGACGGACTACTCGAAACAACTACTGCATATAGGTATGTACTGTATGTAAGTTGCATTTTCAAACAAACACAGCTAGAGACTCAAACAGATAGTATACCGTCTTGGTGGTGCAAGGAATGCACGTGTAATAGAGAGAAGCGCAAACTTGTACCGACAATTCTACGGTAACCGACTCACCAAATTTACGTTACCATTATCTCCCGAATCTGGTCAAGATTTAAGAAGAATTTGTTGTATGTTCAAAGTCTCCTTGTTGACCAGAGCAGTTTTTATCCAAGTTTCATCAATGGGCTGTAGAGCCTAATTGGCTGGAGTGGGTCGACCAACCTATATATATATATATATATTGTGATCTCTGCCTCCGAAGGCCTTTCGCTTATTCGCTGCAAAGTTTAATGAAGTGTTGGAAAATAACAGTGACTTTACCGGGCGTTTATTGATTACTGTATTTTATAATGAAAATGGTAGAAATTCTTATGGAAACACGAAATTTTCTCTACTCCCAACATAGCAACGTGTTTTGATGTTTATTCTCAACTGATATAATACTCCAATAATACTCCGGAGTATATTGTACACGTCACGGAGACAGTGGCTCAGTACGCATACTTTTTGTCGCCTGGAAATTACGTGCATGGACGGAAAAACTAGAATATCTGATCTTTGGCAGAAATTTATGACTGTTCTTTGTTCTGTGTATTTATTTATCTGTTCTATTGGAACTGAGACCGAGCAAATTTTACTTCAACTCTTCAATGAAAATAGGCCTACTTCGTGCTAGTCATCGCTGCTGATCCAGCATTGTGATAAGACGTCAGAAATGCGCGCCACTTGATGTAATTCAGGATGCCAAACAACAGCGTCCGATACCGAGGTTAGAAATACTTTCCCCCGAATTGCACTCTAACGTCTAACCCATGAGGTGCGACATAGTGGAAACAACCTGAGCTCTATCAGAGCGCATATTAGCCCGATGATTGCAGTCCAGCTGAAACTAACTAGAAACCAATATTTTATGCTGGCAGTGTCTCAAACGGAGCTTTGTTCAACGTAACGCTAAGATAAATACTTCGGTAATGATCACAGACGAAAAAATTCCCATTAGAATCGCATTTTTTGAAATAATGCTGAACTTTGAGGTAAACCACTCAACGTTTCCGAATATCTTTTTGTCCTAGATTTATCCATCGTTAAGCAGTTCATTCATAGAGTGCACTTATCGTATTTTCATGCCCGCAGGAAGATCGTGACAGAAAGAAGTTGGAGAAAGTACAACGTAAAGTGAAGAACAGGGAACTTGCTCAGGAGGAGGATGCTGCGTCGACCGTAGAACCTCCTGCTCCGACCAGAATGACCCGATATCAAGTGCAGGTAGTGTATACTGAATATATAACTAGCTATGCTGTTAGATGCCTTAGCGAAGGACTAATGATCGAGAGACAAAAGTACTGTACAAGAGAACTCATACTCTCGTCACAAAAGGTAAGCTCTACGACTAATACATTCGTATCTGCTTGGCTTTACCGAAAATCTACTCATTCGCCTTTGCTTGTGGATCGGACGTGATGTGTCATTCGATTCTACCAAAGCCTGATTCCTACTCCGCAATACTCAGACGGGTGAGGGAGTTGTGGCATATGTTCCATTGGGTTGTCAGAGTCTATCTAAGCTAAGCCATTCTGACCTGACTTGTCCGATACTGGAGACAGAAGCTCTGACTTCGTCATTTTGAATAGTGTTGCAGGTGCTATAAAAAGCTGCCCGATTACTTTCAGTATACTGTAATTTCCATTTTACGAAGTAGGACTAAGTTCATGGTAGTCTCACATCAACTGATAAAGAGTCAACGCCTGAAACTGGAATCAATAATTCAAAGCCAGGGCTCTTTGTCTGAAAATTCAGACCAGTGAAATTTCGATGGCTTAATTTCGCTACCCAATCGAAGAGGGCGTGCCCCTAAATTTACGCCCCTAAATTTACATATCTCTCCACATATTGAAGATTTTCAGGTATAATGCATTTCAAGCTTTCTCTGCAGTGAATTATTAGTAATGTTATTCTAAATACTATTACCTAGATACACTACAGTCTATTCAATATATTCGCTATGGAAGGGTTCAACAACAAATGGTTTCCCAACTCTATCGCTTTCAAAGAACTTTCGGGTAACTCACAAACGAAATCCAAACAATAGTCTGAAGTAAATTTATTTCTGCAGGAACGACTGCGTGCTACGGAGGAGAAACGCATTGTAGCTGCTGAAGCCAGACAACGTATGGAGACTAGTCCAGATCTGCTCATTGAGAACACCAACAGAAAGGATGGCTTGCAGCCTGCTGTGGCCCTGACTGGAATTGACAGAGCCCTGAATTTGCTGGACATGCCCAGGTAAGGTTGCGCGTGCTACAGCTGTTTCTGCTAACTTGCAGACGTTCTTCTTCTGTACTCCTTCTCGTTACTTAGAATCTAAGGCATGTAAAATTACTCGAGGTCCAGCGCAGGCCCGCCCATACACATGGGTCAACTTCAGTATATTAATGGAGACCAGCGTTAATATTTCTTTGATGTTTGGTCGGTGAAAACTCTCTGCAAATTTCAAAGTTTACATGTAGAATGGAAAACTGTGTTTTTGGAAAATTCTATTCACAGCAATAACGTCCGATGTTCTCAAAAATTTGATATTATCTGTCAACAAGCTGATGAATGTCTCGTTCGTAAATATTTTTACCTATTTCATTTTCTCTTGATCTCAACCTAAAGTTAACTGAACGGGTTTGTAATGCTAGACATAAGTGATTATCCGAGGGAGCTTTGAAACCATTCATTCTAAAAAATGTTATAAAGAGGTAGAAATAAGGTTAGTACACTTATATGTTTCTCAATAACGTCCTAAGTACTGTTTCTAGATCATTTAACAGATCATAAAATATAGATTATTGTAGGCACAATAGTATTAAGCTTACAAGCACTTAAATTTCCCGTAGGTTTTAAGTTACACGACACAAGTTACAAAAAATTAAACTCTGGTTGCAGAAATAGGCTTCGAACGCAGAACAAGGCAAGTATATATCCAAATTGCCAAACTAGCATGTGAAGATAAAATATTACTTATAAATGAACTTACAAATGCTAAAACTCCATCTGAGAAGACAAACATTAAGCTTACTAAAACATTTCACCATGAGAAGGAACATTCAACTAAAGGAACAGAAAACGTGAATTTTTCTCACCGTAGAAGAGTCTGGTTTTATAGCAGCGTCGATTGCTAAGAAGATAAGTAAACTTACACGTACACGAGGCTCACACTGGTTAAAAAAACGCGTTACTAACGGGTTTACAACCATAATTGCGAACTGTCCTTTGTTTTCGAAGCGTTCGCTAGGCGATCGCAACGTGTTGGCAACCGGTTAGCAACGTCGTTGGAGACTCCTTTCGAAAGGCCTGATGGAAACCCCAATTCACACTGTCATCCAACACTGCTCGCAACAGCGTTTGTAAAAAATTGGTTGGTCTGGAGCAATTTGCAACTTGCGGTCTGAAGTTTTTGTGCGATGTGTGCGTCGAAAAGTGATTTTTTTATTTTATTTACATTTTTCCTAATTGTTGTTGCTTTGTGGTCACCCTACATGTTGAAAATCACAGGGATGACAGCCTAGGGCAGTAAGCTCAGTGTTGCCAGATAGTATACGGATAAGTCCGGGTTTGTACGGATTTTTGTATTCAGTAAGGATAACCGAACTTTTTAGGCGTAGGAAAATTTTAGCTAATATGATGATATTTTCAGTTCATTAACGGAAAGCTCAAAATATATTCTAATCCACGGAACTAATATCAATTAAAGAACTAAACATTTCGGTCCTAAAGAAGTGTTAACCTTTACTTTGGTAGAAGCCAGTGTGATGCAGTTTGACGGAGGCGTAGGCGTGAAATTGATTACATGAAGCTAATATATAAGTTAGCTAGGTGAATAGCTTTTTATGATAGCTATGAGCAAGCTCATTGCTATGAGTAGCCTATTCGAAATTTTATTAATTACTTTGCCAAGGAGGTTATGTTTTCGTCGGATTTGTCTGTCTGTGAAACTTTTTATCTGTTTAATATCTAGCAAAAATTTATAGACGGATTTGGATGAAATTTACAGGGATTGTTCAGTATGTTAGGAGGAACAGATGATTAACTTTTGGTGAAGATCCGTTCATCCGTTTGTTTGTCTGCCTAAATTTTGTCAATGCCATAACTCAAAAATTTATGGATGAATTTTCATGAAATTCACGTGAGTTGTTAGGTTTATTACGAAGAATAAATGACCAAAGTTTTGTGATGATCTGTTTGTTCGTTCATGCGTTTCTTGCTGTGTTTGGTTTTGTGCTTGTTAGAGCAATAACTCAATAACTTGTAAATGGATCTTTATGAAATTTACAGGAGTTGTTAGTAATGTTTAAAAGACATCAATGATTAAATTTTGGTACAGATCGGTTAGTTCGTTTCCGTGTTTGACATATGTTTGTCATAATGTGTGTTAGTAACATAACCGAGAAAGTTATGAGCGTATCTTCAAGAAAATTGCAGAAGGTGTTAACGCTTAAAAAAGGCACAATTGATTAGCATTTGGTGTGGATAAAAAAGAAAATAATCGTTTTTAGCTCCAGTTTAATTTTTCGTTGCCGTTGCCTCGCTTGGCGGAGGTATGCGCTCTCGGAGTGCTCTAGTTTTATACTGTAAAGAGTTTGGTTAGCATTGGTTAGCATTAAATAAAGGGTGTTTCATTGCGCTGTTAGCTGCAGTAAATAAAACAGTATTATTGGTGAAAATTTATTGATTTCTCTATTGGGTCATGTTCTGTGATTTATAAAAAAATAAATAAATTAATTTATGGTAGTTATGTGTGAAAGATAATATCGCCGAAATGTCCGCCAAATGTCCATTCGATAATCAAAATTTTTTCTATATTGCTCTGCATATTGGCCCTCGATTGCACCTATATACCTTGTTATTTCATCCTTCAGTTGTTGAACTGTTGTTGACTTGTTAGCATAGACCTTTCTTTTGATCTAAAGGCGTAAATTCGCACGATTGTAAAGGCCAGTTGACTTCGCTGTTTCGAGAGATACTTTCTCATTCAGTGAAGCCATTATTGAATTCACCGTGTGGCATGTGGTGGCGTACTGTCGGAACCACATCCATAGCATTAAACGCAGGCCATAAAAAGTTGCTTATCATGACACGGTATCGCGCGCCTGTCACCGTAACAGATATCCCGGAAACCAACCATGAAGAGTGACAAAAAATTTTGACCATCGAGTGGAGGTGTGCCGCCGAAGCCCCGGTCGACATTTGGGCGATATTATCTTTCACACATAATTGCAGTGAATCACATAATATGATACAATAGAGAAATCACTAAATTTTCACCAATAGCACTTTTATATAAAGCAACTTCTGTCCTTCCCAATGGAACACCCTTTAGAAGTGCACTTCTTCCAGACTCAGACTACTCTCAGTACTGCGAACCACTTTCTCTCATTGTTAGATTCGCTAGTTGCCAACAGGGTTCCCAACACTTCCTCCAAAAACTCCACCTGTTCGCAAAGCGTTTCCAACGGTGTTGGCAACGCGTTGCGAACACCATTGGAAATACCATTGGCAACGGGGTTTCCAAACAGTGCGAGGCCGGCATAATTAGACACGTTGTTATGAGGTAAATTTTAGCCCAGTTCTAATGGGTATGGCAACCGCCACAGATTGCTCAGAGATACTACGAAAGGTCATAAGAGTTCAAGAAATCATCAAACTCCGCTTGACTTGAATAAGAGTTTACCAAGTATTAAATGATTCCAGAAACTTTGTTTACGAGGAAAGGAAAGACCGCTCCAGCTTTCATTACAAACCATACGTAAGCGTTGCCGCTTAAAATGGGTAAAAGAACTAGGCTATAACGCCCAAGGGCTTAAGACCATCACCCGGGTTGGGGTAAATTTCTGCGCCGTCACTTTGATGGCCAGTTAAGTCTAGAGATTTATCATTTTTCCCACCTAGGTCAACCCATCTGATCCCCTGCAGATAAGATAAGTAAAAATTATGAACATGCTCTACTCCTTGGCACTTTTCATATCTCAGTCAACCCACCGGACTGTCTAAAAAAGTTGACTCAACTCCTTGTGCCTCTTTTTAGGTGGACAGACAACAAAATTCATTCCCACCCATTATTTTTAATGGCCAGCTAAGTATAATTTTTTAGCATTGTTCACACTAGGTCAACCCACTTGACTCCTTAAAAAAAAAGAATACATGCTGAGCATTGCTCAGCTCCTTAATTTTCCTTTTTTGGGTGGAGAGACAAATTTCAACGCCGTCGTTTTTGGTGGCAAGCAAACTCTAATTGGCATTTTTCATATCTCGGTCAACCCAGCTAACTGCCTAAAATGATTATTATTATGACTGAACTCCTTCTGCCTCTTTTTTGCTGGACAAGCAACAAGATTCATTACTGTAATTTTTTATGGAAAGCTAGTTCTAGTTATTTGGCCTTGGTCACATCTAGGTCTACCCGCCAGACGCCCTGTAAAGAATTATGAACATTGCTGAACTCCTTCTACCTCTTTTTGGTTGGACAGACATATATATGACGGGCTATGCTTAATAGCTCGAAAGCTTGGGGTTAAATAAATAAAAAGCCCTAAAAAGCCCAGAAGACTTTCAATAAAATCTTCCTTATATATATATATATATATATACATACTGTACCAATATGGTTAGATCCTACACTACATGTAACGGTATTTAACTAAAACCGTCCCAAGTGTCATCAGCTGAGGTTAGGTGCAACGTTGAACTTTACATATAATGAATGGGCAACTCCACGGGCTTCTCCTTGTACGTTTTCCGACAGATAAATACGCCCCACCCCTACCGAATACCAACCTACTAGAGTTACTCTTCCAATTTGCTCCCGCTCATGAGGTTAGGTGCGCGCAGACTGGTTCCTGTCCGTCCCGAAGTGTTTTTATTGAATGTATGTTGGTTTAGTGTTAGTTTAGTATTATACTTACGTTAGTTTTAAACATGAAAACCTCAGGGTGCTGTGCCCTAACCTTGTTCGACACCGTATCCATATGAGAACAATAAATGATTTTTCTTTCTTTATTTTAGTGTTTTCATTGCTTTTTGTGTCTTGGCTATTTTTATACAGTATAAGTTTTTTTTTTTTTTTATTTAGCTCAAATCTTTGATTGGCTTTGCTTAGCTTCAATTTTTGATTGGCCTTACTTAGCGTCAACCTCTGATCGTGAGCGGAACCAGCCCTACGCTACACCTAACCTTAATGAACGAAACCTCATATTACGTTAACGGAACCAGTCCTGCGCGCACCTAACCTTAATGGAGGCTAGCTCATTGGCCTGAAGGCAAAATACTTAATGGCCTTTTATACCATAAAAATACACCTAATGACTGAAAATTATACTTAATGGGCCTCATTACACTCAAACCCCTTGTTCGCTATATACAGTATATACAGGCATTATATATGTATATGCAAATATATATATATACCTACTTACCTATATATACCTATAAATATAATAATTATGTACCTACTTAAATCTTCAACGACAACATTATAACCGCTCTTCATTCTCTCCCGGGTGATAAAAGGTACATGAACTCGTAGAAAGAGAGGGATATGATTTTTTTTTGTTTATGCAATTGAAAAGAAATTTAACCAGTTGTCCTGGAGCAGTTTGAGAAAATGTGAATAGATGTTTTCTAAACGGAGATTTAGTGGAGAGTCACTTATGTTTGATGAAACATTTTCCTGTACAGTCGGTGCAAATGAAGGTCAGGTAAATTCTGCGAGCCGCACTCAGCCGTAAGAAATAATTCTTTTACCATTTCTTGTATCAGACATCTTTTTTCAAGTAAATTTTCAACAGGACAACGCTGCAATGCATACTTCTAAACACACAACGTAAACTTTCTCCGCTCGCGATATAACGTTTCGGAATGGCCAGCAAAATCCCTGGACCTGAATTCAATTAAAATCTATGGAGCATTCTTTCAAGGGATGTTGGTCAAAATGAAAGACGTTTTGACGATGAGAATTCATCTATGAAATGCACTGAGAATTCTTGGGACGAAATACCTCATGGACCCTTATAGTAATTTAATGAAATCAATACAGAAACAGTGCAAGCATTTTCCACATACTCATAGCAATACTTAGTATAATATTAAATTAATTTTTGCATCGCATTGAATTGAATTGTTCATAAATACTTACATTTTTTTTCTTAGTGTCCTAAACTAATTTTCACCCCAACCGTTTGAGTTTACGTAACTAAGTATAGTGCTGTGTAACTTTTATCAACGGAAAATATTGTTGCCTGTGTTACTGAAGTAATCTTATATCTACAGCGTGGAGGATTCCGAGAACGAGGAGGACCCTCCGTCAGTGAAGACAGTTCGGGTGATAGAAGATTTCAAAACGGCGAAGCTGGCTGAACTAAAGGACAAATTCCCGAATACGAAACTGGAACACCTCTACGTAATGGTCATACAGGAGTGGAAGCGATATATTGGCAACCCTGATGCGCCGGACACATTTCGACAGAAGAAAAGTTTGATTCATGGTTTTAAAGGGATGAGATTGAAAGGACGCCCGAATGATATCGATGTGGATTTAGATTAGATTAGATAGGCGGCAGTTGACGAACCAAAAGGCCCATTCCCAAAAAGACACAGGAACTTACACCCCGGCCCTGTATGAGCTATTGCCATTATGTTAGTAGGATCTAGAGGAATAGAGAAACGAGAAGAGAAAAAATGGAAGACGAAAGAGAAAAAAGAAAGGTGAAATAAAGAAAGAAGGGGGAGAAGAGTCTACGCCAAAGCGATGGTCATTAATGCCCGCAAGCAGGATCGATGGCCGCTGATACGCGGAGCTTAAATATATAGATGGAGCGGAAGTGAGAAGAAGTCAGCTTAAAATGGCCTGGGAAGCTTTGGCCGTTGTCTCTTATGTTATTTTTAGTATTATTCTTATGTTAGTTCTAAGCATGAAAACCTGAGGATACTGTGTCCTAACCTTGTTGGACACAGTCTCCAGATGAGAAATATATTAGTTTGTTGTTGTTTGTTGTTGTTGTTCTGCCCTGATGTCTTACCGCCACAGAGTCGGACAACCACACTCAGACTCCTGCCCCGAATGCCACAATGCCACAATTAAACTTGTTTCTGAAACTACGACTTCTTTTGTGTCAACACTAAATCCAATCATTTGTGCCTTTTGACGGTAATAACAGCTTCTGTTATGTTGTTGAAGATCCGTCCCTAACTTTTACAGTTATGTTGCTAGCAAACATTCTGATAAACGTTAGTCAAACACACAAACAGAAAGACCGATTATCACCAAAACTTCATCATTCATGTCTTTCAACACTAAAAACAACTCCGATAAATTTCATAAAGATCCGTTCATAACATTTGGAGTTACTACGGTAACAGGCATAAAATCAAATACAGAGTCAAACAAACTTATAGGTCGTTACAAAACTCGTTCTTTACTCTTAAAAGAAAATATATGTATGTATATATAATATATAGCTAGCTCAGAACGCATGCAAAGTTCATAAAAGTACGTCCAAAAATTTTCAAATTATGGCATTATATAGGGAAAAAGAGGCAGACAAACAAATAGACAGATGAACGGATCTTCATCAACAATCAGTTATCTGTTTTTCCCATTATACGTAGCAATCCCTGCAAATTTTGTACAATCCGTACATAAACTTTTTGGTTATCTTGGTGACAGACAAAAAACAGACAGACATGCAGGCGGAGGTAATAAAAGTACAAGAATTTCCAGTTGAGAATCAAACAAATTTGTTGTAGGAAAAATGAAACAAATTTTTAGACTGTAAAGTTATGAGGACGAGAAAAAAAAAATCGAAAGAAATTGCGCTATAATAAAGGAGGAACGTATGAAGTAACGAAAAACGACATAAAAGACATGATGAAGGATGGAAGGAATAAAAGAACTGGATTAATATACTTATTCATAGTAATATCCATACAAATACAATACTGAGTAAAGGTTTCAATTCACCTTCGTCATTTCAATTCATAAATCATTTTATTTCAAATTTTGCGTGAGAGGTTGTCTCACTTCTACTCTGTTTCCCATCAAAAACCATATTACGTTACTGTTTTTTGTGTGTGTACACTGTTGGCCCACTAATATTACTGCACGTATATATCTAAAGATAAACACTGTAAGGCTGGCTGGAGGCTGCCAATGACTTGAGGTAACACCAGCTGCTAACTAATTAGCGACTCTGCATGCGGTATTCGCCAGAAGTGACAGGCTGGGGAACCGCAAAGCATTTGCTGTAATTGATACATTTCGCCTCGCAAGGGTGGAGAGCGAGTGAGTTCAACACAGAGCTCTGTGTAGGCTCATTTCGATGGACGCTCAATGCTGAGGTTCCCTCTTAAGTGCTTGCGACTCGTGGAGAAGGAGTTCTTAGCTGTGGAGGATGTCTCTCCCAATGTATGTCAAGACGATTTTTAAACGATTGACCGACTCCGCACCAACGACGTCGGAAGAGAGTCTATTCCAAATGCTGACTATGAAATAGGGAAAGAACTGCTGACTTAAGGTTGTTCTTCGAGCTTTATGCTTGAGTTTTTGACCGTTGTTTCGCAAGCGATCATTGGGGTCT
>LQNS02276866.1:5095276-5107624 GCA_001587735.2 Parhyale hawaiensis
ACAGTCTAATACATGATGATAATTTTAGTATTTTAGGCTCCGGCAACTCTCCTTTAGAACTACGCATTTTAGAGTCCCTTTACATATGTAAACTCAAACCGAACCTAAATGACATGCAGTCATTCCATCCCCTCCAAATTGTAAACATTTATGTTTGCCTTTTTAGTTGAAATCTCTTATAACCTCCTGTCGGTTTTCATTATTTAGAGCCCCAGTAAGAAATTTTAACAGTTTTCTGCATGTTTTTCAGTTGCTGAAGATGGCCGAAAAGCCGAAACGTTCGAATTTTAAGTAAAATGGCTGTTAGAACAGTGGTCTTTGTCCTAATATTTTTATTTAAATTGTGTAAAGCTGTGCAACCTAACTTAATTTACTATCTACGGTACATATTATGAATGGGAGATGATGAAGCAAGGTAAAAGTATTGTGTCGCCCCACCCATCTTGTATGACACAATGAATTCAATCGTTTTCTTTGGTTCTGGTCTGGTGTATTCTCTTCGACGTGCTTTAAAACTGTCTCTTGTGCTTTATGATATTGGGAGCTTCAAGGAAAGGCGCACTCGGCCGAACGGTGGGTTATAATGAGTGGAACCAAGATAACAGTCCCCGCCTACGGTATAATATTGGTACGAGCACGAACCCGCGCCTGTGGTTGACAACGAAGCCGTGTTAATCTACTGGGTCAAGCGGATGGAAACTGATCAAGTACTTCAAGCCAATCGACGACCGGACATCGTCGTCAAAGACAAACAGGAGAAGTCGGCCAAACTGATCGACGTCGCAATCCCCTTCGACTTCAGAATCATTGACAAGGAAGCGGAGAAGAAGGAAAAGTACCGTGACCTTGCCATCGAACTCCTGAGACTGTGGCAGATGAAGGTCGACGGCGTTCCAGTGGTCATTGGAGCTCTGGGGGCAATGTCCAAGAATCTCAAGACAGCCCTGCGAGAGCTGAAGTGCAGCCATCTCCATCCAGGAACCCTTCAGAAGAGCGCTTTGCTCGGAACAGCGCGCATTATTCGCAGAGTGCTCTAAGCCTTAGGTCGCGGGATGTGACCCGGCGCCAGAGTGTAGAGCTGAACATCGCTCAACCGATCCAATTTGAGTCGTGAAATGCCCTCAATAATAATAATCTTTATTAAGTACTCATAGACATTACTAAATTGGAATAATATATGGGACACAGGAGAATGTATCTTATTTCTAGGTTACACATAGCATATGTTGCAGTGATCTTACATATTAAACATCATGACGCCTCATTGCTTGGCCTCCGTCAGGCAACAATATGCGCTGCCATCGTATGTATGTTGTGCGCGATCGATGGATTTGCGCGATCGATCGCGCTGCGCAAATGATCGATCGATCGTTCAAACGCCTAACCTAACCTAATCAATGTTTTTCTTCAACGTTCCCCCTATTTCTGAGTATATCGGGTAGGTTAGGGGAGGCAAGGCCTGTTTTTTTTTTTTATTTTGAAATTTCGGGCACCGTCAATTTTAGTTAATGGTGTGATGGGGTTAGGTTAGATTAGGTTAGGTTGGGTTAGGTAAGGTTGGGTTGGGTTACGTTAGGTAAGGTTAGGTTAGGTTAGGAGTTTGAACGATCGATCGCACAAATCCATCGATCGCGCACAACATATACATATTAGACCGTTTGTAGCCAGGGCCATTACGGATGGCTTTTATTAATGAGTTGTTGGAGTTTTCAATCGGTTTTTTAGGCTCCATTTCCTGGTCCTGACTTTGAGCCTATCAGTGTATTTTCGAGCAAATATCAGGCTTGCGCTATTAGACCTCGGCACATTCAATAATCTGCGGAATATGTCATTATAAGCAACTAGCAAGCGCTGAATAGATTTGTTTTTGAAGTTACCCCAAAGTGAGTTACAGTACAGGGGGTAACAATAGGTCCGGAATAGTTGACGTTTCACTTCTTCAGAGCAGTGATTGGATTTTTTAATTAACGTGTTACCAGTTCCATGGAGCTTCCGCGTTTTTTTCTGTATATCCTGGTTATCACGAAAATCATCAGAGATTTTATGACCCAAGTAAGAGAAGCTTCTTACGTGCTTAAGCTCTACACCATTGAGAACAGAATGTTTATAACCGGGAAGGCTACGAGCCACGACTTTGTTCCGCGCATTGGAAGATTGTTTTTTTTATAGTAGTGTGTGTATGGCGCCCGAACATTCCTAGGTTTTTTGCTGGAGTCCGTAGTAAGAAACTAAGTGATTGTACTCGGTAGACCTTTGACTGATAACCGGGAAAGAATCGAATAAAAAAAAAAAATGTTGCCGGTTAAAAAGCACTGTGCAGTGCCCAACGGGAGATGTACAGAAGTCTAAGTTATAAATATAAATTAATGTAGGCAAGACAACTCTGTTAGTGTTTAATTACCACTCTCTAACGAAAAATATACGTAAAATTTGCGTTTTAAATATTCATGTTGCTTTCTTTTTACATTATAGAATATTATTACTAGTAAATTTATATATTCAGGTACTTATTTTGTCATTTCTATCATCGCCATATGTTGAGCCATCCTTGCCTAAGGGGAGCACGTGCCCCCTGTGCCCCTCCTTGTGTACGCCAGTGGTGTGCACCCGCCATCAAAGTGCGTCTGGGTCTCCAGAAATCGCTATTTTTGAACGGAAATTATTTAGTTTTAGATCATGAAAGGTTCGGACGAAATCCAATTACCTGCAATGGACTTGAGTCTTACTGTTTATTGTCTACCGATATGAGTACCGTGTAGAGTGTGATTCATGAACGGTTAGTTCTAATTACGCAAGAGCGTTGTAGTGGGACAACTTCTGAGGAAACACAAATTACCTAATTATTTCTTTAATAATATATACTGCAAGAGGCGATGCCTGAAAAGAGGCTTCTGGCTCGATAACACAAATAATGCTGTTTGACAACATTTTATTCCTGTTCCACTACGTAGCTGTTAAAGAGCCATTAACGCTGAAATAGCCTGTGTTAATTAGTGCCCATCTTTCCATCCTGCAACGACTGCTTGGCCGATTTGCACGGTAGTATATTTATGTGATCATTCAAGCTGAGGCTGGGTTTCGATTTTTTTGTACCCATACTGTATCATTTATGTGTCTCATTTTATTCTTGTGCTGGATGCCTTCGAAATGGTAAAGGAGGACTGCACTATTCACTAAAAACTGATGCACTAAGCTCACATATAAACTTTAATTATAGCTCATAGCCTTTAGGCCTACCTAAACCAGTTGGTTGCATGTCGTCGGTAGTTCATGCTGAATTACAATCGAAACCTGAGCCTGACTTTAAACTACGATGTTAACTCGCAATCAACATCGATCAAAAGCCAAAACTCAGCTATAGGCCTAACGTGAAGCGACTGGTCGAACATCGGTATATATAAGCTTGTGTCGCTCTCAGCGGTTCAGCAGTGAGTGTTGTGTTGGTTTTCTGTACGGACGTCTGAGACTCGGTGAGTAGCTAAACTTACAGAGTGTTGTAACTCGGTTTCATTGTATTGCAACTCGTTACGAAGATTAAGAAAATGTTTTAATATTGGTTCATTTACTTTGTAAGTTGCTGATAAAAGACTAGGTTTATTGAGGTAATACAAACTTGCACCGCCCGGCCTGTAGGCCTACTGCATCTCACAATTACCACTTGTAAGTTCATTTATGAAGTTCATAAACACCGTGGTGTGTGAAAGTCCAAGTAGCAAGCGACGAGCTCTCTCAGTGGCCGAGCGCATAGGGGCGTGAGCAATACGTTTCACAATTACAAGCGTGGGGTTCATAAAAAGTTTTTATCACGTAATATAGACACGTTGTGAGTTACTGAATAGAAGACTACGAGTGCTACTCTGTTGTGACGTTGGAAAATTCAGCTCATGGTTGTTTACTCATAATTTTATATTCTCGCTGGCAATTAACTGCACTACGCAGGAAGTTCACGTGGTGTCAAGTCTATCTACAGTGTGTGCGGGTAACGCAGGCATCAAACTCGCCACTCGGTGTGCGTGCGGGCGGCGTTCAATCTCGTGTGCTGTGCCTACTTGATGTATCGCAGATTAGGTTAGGAAAGGTTAGGCTAGGTTAGGTAGAGCTTTTTGTACTGCTTCTAATGGTTGTTGCGGGACAAGAAAGCTTACTTGGACGCACGCACTGTGATGAGCGTACACAGAATGGCGAGGTTGATGCCAGTGGGTACGGGTATATCGGTATAGTATACTAGAAAAGGCAAAAGCACCAATGTAAATGGTTATTAATTTTTTTCATTTGCAAGTTTTTTTTTTTGTTTTCACCCTCTTTCATCATTTGTGACTGATTCATTTTAGCACTTTAAACTGTCAGACACTTTCTTCCATACACTATGAAGACATTATAATATGTCACAGTGCATTAGGTACATTGTAAGTTCATGAGTATAGCATCAATATGTAGAGGAACGCCTGAAGTGTAAAGTAACATGTCCATGAACTCTCAATACGTGTAGTCGAAAATACACATTTATTTGAACACTGGATCAGAGGAATGGTTGGAAATGGAAGAAAAAGTCATTGAAATTTTATTCATCTTCATTATTACAGCTCAACATACACTTTCGCCATGAGTTCTACACGAAGGCCGTGAAGACATCATCTGATTTTGCCAATATGGAAAACCATATTTAGTTCTTCTATCAGTGTCTCTTTCATCAACGCGATAACCAGGCGCTCAACGTTCAATGACCTCTTGTCTCAATAGAACAAATTTGATGAAACTTTCTCATTATTGTTTTTATGTTATTTTTTGTTGGTACTAAATCCATTTGAATAACGGGATATCCAACAAGTGCCATCTTGTTTTTTTTATGTCGGTCCTCTGGGCGCCATAGAGCTGAAACACCGAAACGTTTCTCCCCGTACTTCCGATTGCCGTGCTATTGCGCGGCGACTTCGGCTTGCACAACTTACACTATTTAAAAATTAGTTAATGAGAGCCGTTGGGGTAGTTCTTTCTCTATGACGAGTGCTTCTTGTTCAGTTTTGGATATATCTTTGAACTTAAAGAGTTTAAATTCGCATCGGCGTACATTTGCAAGCATTTTTCAAACTCTGAATATGCTAAGTCACGGTCATAGGACTTCTCTTTCAAGAAATAAATGTTCCCTTGCTTCGAAACATCATTTTGCAGACGACCTTGTATATGCAATCTCTGCTGTATGTAGTGTATACACAGAGCTTTAGTTTTCCCAAAGCCATGTTTAAATTCGCTTTGCTTTCACTCGTTCCAATTATCATATTGAAGCCGTCTCAGTTATACTGTCTTTATACGTCACTTTCCTGTCTACAGTGAACCCTGGGTTTGACACCAATGTATTGTAGTGAGTGTTAAACCGAACATTTGTAGACGTCCCAGATTATTCCGCTGACGCCGTAGATAGTACCGGGACGTACCTAGAACTCTGAATCTTCGCTTGCCTCCGGTATTCAGACACTCATTTGTATCACCGAGAACCATATGCACATTCACGAGTGGGTATGGGAAGGTGAACTTGGACTGGGAATTTTTTTACTAAGTCGAATGGAATGCCATTGTTGCTTCCATATATTATATATGCGTTTCTGAACTTCTTTTAGAAGAAAAGATGAATATTATATGATTGCCTCTTGCTCTGGAAATATATATTGTTGCTACTAGGTATTCGCATACATTGCAGCGCCGATGAACAATGGTTAATAACGCTAAGATTACGAAGTTTGGGTGAAATTCATTTCTCGGAAATGGAGTTGAGTCTTACTCTTCAGTATGAGAAGAAATGATTTCCGTGAAGCGTGTTATGAATTGAATGGTTAGTCGCAATTACGAGAGGATTCCTGAGGAGAATCTTGGTTTTCGATTACATTTTTGGTGTGCCCATTTGATGATGTCCACTTTTATGTCTCCTTGTTTCTTTTTGTCTTAATTAGTTTCTACAGTGGTATAGCAATGTTACACTATTCACCATAACTAAAGAATTGAGATCATATCTAAAGTTTAAAGGGCGCCAATAGGCCTCTACACATACAGTAACATTGAGTGCCTCTTGCCGGAAAATGAGATACTGCATCACTTTTCACAAGTGAGGCTGATAGTGCGGTGCTGCAGACATATTTTTACATGTGTTCCCATTAATTTTTCATACTTTATTAGGATATTTTCCTTAATTCTCTTGCATGCAGTAACTTGTACATACTTCTAAATACTTTTATGTATAACAAACTCACAAAAGTAGGAAGGCTTGAAGTGTGATACCTTAAATAACTGTTTACGACATCCTTCGCTTTTTGCAGTGGAGGAGAATGATTTCGCAATGGTTAGTAAATTGAAGAGTCTCATGTTATTGAACAAAGGCTTCTCAAATTCGTGGCACCCTCGATTTGTTATGTAATGCCAAATAAACAGCTAATAGACTTGTTAATGAAAATTATCTGGTATACGGGCTCAGTGAGAAAATCAAATTCTTCAAAAACAACAAGCCTGAAGGGTAAGTTAAGTTATTGCAGCTGGTAGCCATGAAGTGATGTAGCCCTGGCAGTAATGAAGTGAGGAAACACAGGCCGCTGTGAAGCGATGTAGTTAGCATTAGCGATGTAGCATGGGCAGCATTAAAAGGATTTAGCATTGGCAGCCTTAAAGTGATATAGCATTGGCCGCCGTGAAGTGATATAACAGTGACAGCCGTGAGGTGATTTTGCATGAACAGCTTTACAGTGATGTAGGGTACGCTACCATAAAGTGATTACGGCACCCATAAAGTGAGGTAACATAGTCATTCATTAAATCCTGCAATGTAGGCAACTATGATGTGGTGCAGTGTAGGTTACAACCATGATGTTATTTAACTTAGGCAGTCATGAAATGATTCAACTTAGGTAACCATGGAGTGATTTAATTTGAACAAACAAAAAGTGGTATAATGCAAGCATCTATAGAGCGCTGTAACGCAGGCGCCCGTGAAGTGATTTAAATTGGGTGACTAAAGCGGTGTAACGCAGGCACCCATAGAGTGTTGTAACATAGGCAACAATGAAGTGATGCAACGTAGGCAACCACAAAGGCGCGTAGTATACCTAGGCAGCAATGTAAAAGGACAGGGACAGCTACGATGTGCAGCTGTAGATGGTTCTAGTAATGAAGCATTGTATTAACACTAAAATGTAATTTTTTAAATATCTCTTGGCAGCAGTTCTGGTATTTTATCTCATTTTGATTGCGTGTTTTTAGTTCATGGCTACTAATGTGGTTTCACTCTGTAGGATTAGTGTAATATTAATTACGTTTTTCTGTATACTGGATTTTCTTAGCCTCCCTTTTCTCGCGGCTATTTGGATGAGCTCCAGCGAAAGCTGAACATATATCAATTTCTGGGGTTATTGCTTCAAGTCTATCGCCGGAATGAATTTACTTGTATGTGATACTAAAGTTCGTGACATGTTGCATTTATTTGCCGTCTTTTTCATTAAATTCTTATATGCCTAGAAATTATGGAAAATATTTTAGTCTTTTTGATGTCAGATGGTATGATAAGTATCACCCATTGAAAATATTCCATTGTGATTAAGTTTCCCTGCTCCGCTACACATTCCTCATTGTACGACGAAGAAATCAATTTTTGTTTGAGTTCTCTGCGATTGTTAGAACTCATTTTATCAACGTGGACGTCAAGCGACCTCCAGGTCCACTTGCGAAGGCAAGATTTCAGTGAGCAGTCAAAAGACTGTGTAGTCTATGGCCTTTTCTAATGCAGTTGATGGAAAATCGGCATTTGATGTTGAGGTACGATCGATAAGTGAGCCTAAATCTAAACTGAGCTACAACATCTGGTCCCACGCATACATTTCGATGTTAACTCACAATCAGCACTGATTTAAAAATCCAAACCTAGCTATAGGCCTAACATGAAGCAACTGGTCGAGCTTTGGCGCATAAGCTCGTGTCGCAGCTCAGAGGTCCAGCAGTGAGTGTAGTGCTTGTATCGTGTACGGTCGTCTGAGACTCGGTGAGTAGCCATTTTTTTTAGATATTGCTAGGACGGATGCCTCTATAAGACTATAAAAACTTTTTCGTAAATAATTTTCTAAAAGGAATCAAGAGTGCCGTGCTATAAATCTACGCCATAGTAATAGTGTATAAGTTCATATGAATATGCAAACCTCGATCATGTGTTGCCAATGAAACAGAGCTAAGTACAAACCTGTAATACTCGGCCCAAATTGAATTTCCCAGTTATCACTTGTAAGATCATATACGAAGTTCATGCACCCATTCTTGTGTCAGAACCCAAGAATCTGGCAACGAGCTTTCTCACTGTTTGAAAGCGCTGGGCGTGTGCTACACGTTTTACAGTGATAAATTACAAGAGTGGGGTTCACAAATAGTTTTTATCTCGGAATGTAGACTCGTTACGAGACCAAAATCCTACAATGTTGTAGCTTTAGTAAATCTGAGTCATGGTTGTTCACCGGGAAGTTTGAATTTTCTCTTGCCTCACGCTGGCCATTAGTTGCGTTACGCAAGGATATCCCTCCACGAGGCGCCATGCCTACAGTGTGCACGAGTATGTAGTTATAATAGACATGTTGGTCGGGGGCATCAACATAAATTGTTACTGATCTTTTCAGATGCGTATATATTTGCATCAACACCCCTTTTCATCACTTGTGATACATATATATAAATATTTACATTTTGTAGGTAAAAGTTAGAACGCCTTCCGGGTCAAATAAACTACAAAACCCAGAAGGCGTTCTAACTCCTACCTACAAAATGATTCAGCCTGGGAGTCCTCCAATCTTTGAATAAATATTTACATGTATGATTACCAGACACTTTCTTCTAATACAATCAAGCCATCATAAAATATCATTGAGAATTACGTTGTAACTTTATGCGTGAGTATATAACTTCATTATGTGGAGAAACGCCGGAAGTTTGAAGTAACGAGTATCTTTTTGCCGCCGGAAACTGATGAAAGGAATTCGTAAAATTCGTTAAAATTTTATCTCAGTTAAATATTGCAGCACTTCATACACAATCACCATAAGTTCTTCAAAGTGCGTGAAGAAATCATCTGATTTTTACCACGATTAACAAGGCATCTTCATCCATGGAAAACAATTTTTTGTTCTTCTACCAGTGTCTTATCAACACGATAACAAGGCGCAGAAAATTCAATAATCTTTACTTTCAATAGAAAAAAATCTGATTAAGCTGTACATCATTATTGCTTTTGTGATATTTTCGTTAGTATTAAATCCATGTGAATCACGGGAATATCCAACAAGCACCATATTTTTATGACGGTACGCCATAGCTGAAACATCGAAACGTTTCTCCCCACACTTCCAATTACCGTGCTATGTCTACGACTTCGGCTTGTTCAATGTTACACTGTTTAAAAATTACTTAATGGAGAGCCGTTGCGGTAGTGTTTCCTCTATGGCGAATGCTAGTTGTTCAGTTTTGGATATCTCTTTGGACTTGAAGAAAGTTTAAATTCGCAACGGCGTATAATTGAACGCATTTTTCCAACTCCGAATATGCTGAGTCATGGTCACAGGAATTATCTTTCAAGTAAGTAAACGTTCTCTTGCTTCGATACTTCCGTGTGCACACGACCTTGTATGCAGTTTCTGTAGTGCGTGTGTATATATGTACTTTGGTACACGGAGCTGAGATTTTCATACAGCTGTGTTCAAATTCGATTTGCCTTCACTAGTTCAGTTAATTATCATGAATGAGGCCTCCTCGGCTACAATGTTTTTCATCACATTCCCATCTCCAGTGAACGCTGTGTGTGATACCAATGTGTTTTTTTGTGTTCCACCGAGCATTTGTGGGCGTTTCCAGATTATTCCATTGACGCCGTAGATAGTTCCGGGACGTACCTAGAACTTTGAATCTTCATTTGCCTCAGGTAGGCAGACACTCATTTGAATCGCCGAGAACTAGCAACACACCCCCCTGTGGGTATTGGAAGCTGAATCTGGCAGTGTTGCCAATTTAGCCCGAAAAGAGCTAAATTTAGCCCTTTTCCAAGAAGTTTAGCCCATAAAATTTTAAATTTAGCCCTATCCCCTTTTCAGCTCTTTTTTCAATATTTTTGGCCCTTTCAGCCCTTTACTCTTTTTCCTTCAATTGCAAGGCTATGACCGGAAACTCACAAGCTGATACAATTCAATCTAGCTTTTGCATGTATTAAAAGTGTGAGTTTGATTGCTACAATATGTTGAATTTATTTAAATTTCGTTAAATACGTTGCTAAAAATTATTGACGTAGCTAATATGTGTTATTGAATATATCATTTCATGTGTTTGAAAGCTATTTTAAATAATATATGTTTACTTTATCATTCGTTCTTATTTATCTCGTACTTTGCATATATTGTGTATCTGTTACTGCAGTGCAACATAAAAAAGTATATAGAATCTTATAAATTGTGTAATAAAGGCATTTGATTGTTAATTTCCGAATAATCTGACTATTTATTTGATAATAAAAAACGGTTACCCCCCCAACACAATAAGATCATCAACTAATAAAAAATGTCCAAAATGGCGCGATAGAAAACCGGAGTGACAAACCACGCTCAAAATTACGTGCATATTTAGGTGGAAGTATTCCACAACTTTTACCCCAAATCTATTTTTCGCAATTTTCACCTGATCTTCAACGTGTAAACGCCAAATGCCTTTGCTCAACTTGATCTCGTGTCATACGGGCCATTTTGGTCCCTACCGCAACAATGGCCCAATGGGTATCAGGAGATTTCGAAGGAAGTCGAAATCGACGATTGGATTTGCGATCTCTACGGAAGTCGAGCTTTCCATCGTCTCCAACATACAGTAGCTTTCGTTAGTACAGGGTAATCTTAATGCCATGTTTATCGCAAGTCTTTTTTGCATTAAGAAAGCATTTATATCAAGCTTACAAGTATTATTTTATGTTATTTTTGTTTAAATTTAAGAAAATAGAAAGGAATATGTCAGAGAACACAGAAAGCGATATAAAATTTATCGAAAATACGTAAAAAATACGTCATTTGAAAGGTATAAAGTAATGCCAATGATATGAAACAAATCTTATAGACACGAGAAAGGTTCCTAATGAGAGTCTTGGCAATGATTAGTCGGTTGCGATTTTCATGCCACCGGTGAAAAATCTGTTGTTGATACTGTCTGTACGTCCATCAATGGCATCGTTGTACAAGTAGGCAGGAAATGTCGATTAGGTGGCTCTCTTTATACAAAAATTGAATAAGTTCATAAAGATTGGCATGACCGAGACGATATAAAGATGAAAATATATATTTTTAATTCCATTGCGCAAACTTACAGATATTAGCCCAGTTTAGTTATATTACGAGAGAAGTCGACGAAAGTATCAGGAGAACTCGACGAGCTCTGTTTTTGGAGAAATCGACTTCTCGTCGAGATCTCCTGCGACCGCCCAATAGGCCAACGGTGATGGTAGAGGCCAAAGGGCCTGGATGACATGAGATTAAGTTGAAAAGAGTTACATGACGTTTACACGTTGAAAATCAAATGAAAATTTTGGAAAATAGAGATGCTGTAAAAAAAGGTGGAATTCATGCTCGTACTTTTGCACGTGGTTTGTCAAGTCTGGTCGGCATAAAATTCAGTGTAACTGATGGTGATGTTAATTTTCAGTTTAAAATTCTAGCGTGTACATGAAAATAGGAATTGTTAACCCTTGTAAATACCAGGTATTGATGACAGTTTTCGAAAGAGGATTAACTATATATAGAACCCATTACCTCTGGAGTGGGGGCTTTGGAATTTCACTCCCATCCTGCACGTGGCGTAAGAGGCGACCAACGCAGGGTCGATTCCAAGCGACTAAACTCGTATCCTTTCTCATTGGCCACCGGCTGCTGCTTGGCAGGCGTATGAGCCTGAGAAGGTGGGTTATGGGAACCCATGCGAGGAAATGCGTATGGAAGGCGGATGAGCTCCGTGGAGCGAACGGCAACCAAAGAGGAGATTACCTGGCTGTTGCCATAGCCGTGTGTCCGGCATTCCACAGTCAGCTCCTCTCCCTACCTCTCGATGGCACAATCGAGACCTTTTTTCTCCTTTATTCTCTTCTTTCTCTTTTCTTCTACTTCACTCTTTTATTTTCCTCTTCTTGTGCTAATCCGGTGCTGTGAGCAGCGGGGCCGTATGGGAGGTTGGTGGAGGCAGTCACATGTCCACCGTGACTGTCGTTCCTCATAACCTGGCGAACCTGGGGCTTGTGTTAGCGTTACTCGGTATAGCAGCTCTGCCGAGTGGATCGTTCTTCTGACTATGCCGCCATGTGTTTATGGA
>LQNS02276866.1:5215872-5235596 GCA_001587735.2 Parhyale hawaiensis
AAAACTGGCCATTGGCCCCACCCACGCAATCACGCACGCACAAACATGGATGTCCCAACCGCCAACTGGCTGGAGCTGTGACAGCTTGCTGGACAGGCATGCAGTGGCTACACTTCGTATCCGTTATGTACCCTCCTCCTTTAATTACTTCAAGGTTGAGGGTGTAAGGTCGACCGGCATTTCTTCAACCAATTCTTTTTAAGTGCCGTGCTTCCTACCAGCTAGGGAGCCAGGGATTTGTCGATGACTGCCGGACCGAAATCTACGGAACTGCTGAAACTGTGTGGCATGGTCAACGCGTAATCCACCGTCGACCCTATCGTCGCTGTGCTGTTGAGCGCTTCAAAATCGACTTGTAACTTGTCTTGTGCGATGCAAACTGTTAGTTGATCCAGCACTGTTATTTTGGCGTGCTTAATTTGATAGTTTTGCCTTTTAGTATTCAAAACTTGCGAGCTATTCTCAAGATTTCTAATTGTTCATCTACCCACGAATTAATTGCTCATTGCATCTGAACATTAAATTCTTCAATAAGTTATTCAACTTTGTGCGTTTATAAAGAGTATTTTACCGCCATTATTTGTTACCGCTCCTTAAGTGCCCGTTGAATAAGTTGGAGTCTGCCTGTAGGCAGCATGTCGTCATTAAAGAAAGTCTTATTTGCCATCCTTTCGTTCGAAGTTTCTAACACTGACTTAGTTAGGTTCCCCTCCGGGGGCACAGGATGGGCCATAGGGTTAGGTTAGTTAGGTTCGCCCATCCTATGTTATGGGAGTAGCGCCCCCAGGGGGTTTTAGTAGGTTACCTTAGCCATTAGCTAGGCCTTCGTCGTGACGTCTGTCTTTCGTGCCCACTTTGCTTCCTTCCACTTTCATACTCCTACTGATCTTACTGTTGTCTGTTCTTCCTCTTCTTTCCCGACTTGCTGTTCCCATGAGCGTTTATCCTGTGTGGGAACACCTTCGTGCATGGGTTCCCCGTTTTTCTGTCGACATACTATATGTCCCTTTCTTTTCCTCTCTTAGAAGAGCTTAGTACTTATTTCGGGAGGCTTAAATCTTCTTATAATACCTAATACCTTAGTTAGGTTTGCCTGGGGTGGGGGAACATAAGCCATTACCCATGATTCACTGTAGGTTCTACCATCTTTGGGTATGGGGCTCGGAAGCACCTGTCGTGCGCGGTATCTTCCTTCTATCTTTACTCGTTTATTTTCCCGTATCCTCTGCTTTTATTCTCCTTGGTGCTCTGTACGCTCCTATAAATCCTTGCGCGTATGATTCATAATCTTTTCTGCCCTTTTTTAGTTTATTAGGAGGTTGTAACGGGAGGGGCTTGGGCCAATGTAATGAATGGGAAGCCTCGTGGCGCGAGTCGATCTGCTGCGGTGGAGGAAAATTAACGCAGTTACTTTTTATGGCTAGTTAGGCCTTGTCTTTTGACTTGGGTCACATCTAGGTCAACCCACCAAACTCCCTACAAAAATTATGAATATTCCTCAACTCCTTCGACCACTTATTACGTGGACAAATATATATATAAATTCTGAAATCTTTAACGAAAACATCACCTCTCTCACTTTGTTCGCGGGTGATAAAAAAAAGGGAGCGGGGGAGAAGAACCTGTCAACGAGACGATCATGCAAGCACGTAAGCATGATCAATAGCCGCTAATATGCGGAGCTACCAGGCCGGCCTCTAGTCATTGTGCATACAGTGTCCGTGGAAGCGTAAAAACGGCATAATAATGACGGGGTAAATATTTTGGAATCGTAGCGAAGTTCAAGGTGTGTTCCGTCGTGGTGTTTACCAACTTGCAACCGGGTCGCTCTGCACTAACTGCTGACAGATGGGAACTCATAGACTTGCAAGAGGACCAGTTCACGAGGATGGATACTCTCCCACAACACTCGGCGCAAGAACTGAAAATTTGTACGACCCCCTGCCGTACCCGACATGGAGGCCTTCAATCTTGATTACTTGACGCACGCCCCGAAGGAAACGGGGGAGACGAGTGATGAGACGGCCAACTCGCAAACTGATGAACATCGCCCAGGCCTATCATCTTCGTCGTGTTTTTTTAACATTCAAATAATTATATATACCACTGCGTAAAAGTACTTAATCTGTACCCATAATATATATGGGCCCTACGACCCGAGGGGCAAACCCGAGTACCTTTTCCGCAGGAGATGTTGCATCTGACCGTAGGTCCTGCTGACGAGATCAGTTTTGTAAAGTTAGGTAGGTTCTCTTTTTTTTCCTTTTCTGTTCCGCAAGGTGGGCTGTCGATCAAGATAGCGTACCTAGTCCGCGGGACTTCTCTCATGTCTCTCGTGTCGAAGGCCGTGAAAGAGGCCGCTCGACCACTCGAGTGTCTCCTACTATGCTTTGCGCTTTGTTTCCTGCCCGTAGTAGCGCACGTAGGCCACGCGATAAATTTTGTGGTATTTGAATACTACACACTCATCTCTGTTGGAACGCCTGAGTTGCGGCTACGGAAGTTAAACAAATTTTATAATAATAATAATGATAACTTAATCTGTACATTTCGTTGTTAAGACAGTACGATTAAAATGAAGTTTAATTTTCTTGTTTTACTGCCCATTTTCTCGTCAATTCTTGCTAGAAAATCTGGAACATTTGAAAATGCCCGTGAAGGAGAGAGCCGACTCATGACCTTTGTTGCACTAGCAAACCAAAGTAAATTTAACTACTTTGGTGGTCTAGTTGTGACAGTGATCTAAGCGTACATACCCAAGGGTCCCGAGTGCCTTCTCCGCAGGGGGATGTAGCATCTGGCCGCAGTTCCTGCTGACGAGGTTAGTTTTGTAAAGTTAGGTAGGTTCTCCATTTCCTTTTCTGTTCCGCGAGGTGGGCTGTCGATCGAGATAGCGTACCTAGTCCGCGGGACNGTAGTAGCGCACGTAGGCCACGCGACAAATTATGTGGTATTTAAATACTACACACTCATCTCTGTTGGAACGCCTTAGTTGCGGCTACGGAGGTTAAACAAAGTTTATAACTAACTAACTAACTCTAAGCGTACATTAAACATCTACTTTCTAAATAAGTAGTTAACTTGAGTTGTCCGAAACTAAAAACGATAGTTAGAAGATTCTCTTTTACTTTTATTGTAGTGTAAACAGTGCAGCAACAATTGATGAATATTTTTTAGGCATTTCACTGATTTGACTTGAGAAGAAGCTGAAACAATGCCGCAGTACGACAACGTGAACCTGGGTGAATTGGCTCCAGGCTTCTAGTGTCGACAAAACTTTTCAGTGGGGCCTCGGCTCTGACACGAATTTTATCGCACAAGTCTGAAGAGTATATCGCAGATTTCATCTCCGCTCACCAACTTGCTTTCTTTGTTGAATGTGGCATGACAAATCACTGGAACTTGTCTCTCCTAAACAGCGTCTTATAATTCGTGATTTTTGCTTCACATCTTTGAAAGAAGCTCACTTGCCTACAAATTAAGTTAAACTTTCCTTGGGGTTTTATACAAGGTATAATGAGCCTTACAGCAGTGGAACCAGCTATTTGCTTTTAGACTATGGTCTGATCATCAAGGCTGTTCGCATCCGGTCGTGGTCAAATTCCTCTATAGCGGTGGCAATTCCATGGGTATTTCTGAGATTTTTGTATTTACAGGTAGTGGGTGGGGCCAAGATATGGGCCGAGCAAAATCTCAAAAATACCTATAGAATTAGCAACGCTTGAGAAGAATTTGACAATTTTGACTTCGACCGAATTGCCTTGATAAAGTGGTCAGACTGAAGCCGGAGAATTTAATTTCTTCATGCCTGTGAGGTACGACCCACAGAATGTACTAGCGTTGCCCATAAGCCTATCCACACTACTCCGTAAATAATACAATCCAAAGGAATAATCCATGTCGTCCTCGGCCTAGCCAGAGAGTTATATTTTCTAGTGTGTGGGGTGCGACCACAGTAAACAGAAAGGGTAGTAGGTTCAATGTTACGGGAAGGCATGCGCCGCAACCGTTGCAACGTCACTGAGGATATTGCTGTTGTGCCAACGACTCGGCTCATGCACCAACCATTCTGCGGATGTGCCATTTACGCTACGCTCCCTCAAATGCCACACGTTGCCAAATGTAGCGCGCGCTGCACTGTTTAGTACTCCAACCTTTGAATTACCATCGCGGGCGTTGAAAAGATGGAAACTATCGAAAGTGGAAATGAAAAACAGGAACAGAAAAGCTTTTCATTGAAGATTGTACATATTCAAGTAACAATAGATGCACTATAGATTGATGTAGAAAGATGAAATCAATTCAACAGTAATAGTTAACTCCAACAGCCGAATAAAGCCAATAACTACCAATTTAATGAGCTTTTCTCAGTAAGACATTTTTGGAACTTTATAATCCGTATATATATATATATATATTTTGGTCAAGTTTTTGACAATCTTTTCAAAAGTCGTTTCACAGGCATGAAACCTTTTTCAGCTGAAGGGCATCGAAGATGGTCATTTGAAATGCCAAATATAGGGTGTGTGGAAAATTTATCTCGCATAAACAAGTTTAAAAGTGGTCTGTAAATTTTGGAGAGAAGTTACTAGTACCTAATGTAGCAGTCATGATTTAATGACGAAAATCTTGATAGAGAAAAAAAAAACTTGTGCTATCATAGCTCTATTACCTGGACATTTTTCCAGTCAACTGAATGGCCAATGTCCATAAAATCCAGGAAACTTCTTGCTGAGTAAAACCTAACTATGTTGCATGGATGATTATTATTTTCATCAATAACTGCCACTGAAATAAAACCTTTAATATGCGACTAACCCGTAGAAATGGCTGTACCTACATCTAATTGATCAAACAAGAATGTCGGCGCTACACGCTAGTAAAAAAAAAGAGCATTGTCCTCATTTCGTTCGAACGTTATGTTGAACACTTGTCTACACAGCTTTCAGATTGCCAAGAAATGGCTTAAACATGTTTACAGTTAGTTACATTTACTCTGCAAGTGCAGTTACTTTACTTTCGTACATATATTTACATCTTGAGGGATTTATAACTTGAAAAGTTAAATTTTTTTTTCACTTACACATGTTTTTTTGGGTTTTTGTTGCTTTCAGTATATAAATTGGGTCAATTTAAGACCATTTTCGTCGCAAATGCTTAGTTTTTGAGATATTAGACTTTGAAGTTCCCATTGTTTTCCTATGGGAGAAAATAGCCGATGTCCTCACAGGCTTGGTAACGAACTAAAAGGAACCTAACCAAACCTAACCTAACCCTACCTAACCTAACTTAACCCTACGTAACCCTATCGCATACCTCCGCCAGACAAGGTAAAGGTAATGAAAAAAATTTTTTTTTTGAAACAATGATTTTCTTTGTACCAGGACCAAAATCTAATAATTTGTGCCCTTTGACGATAATAACAGCTTCTGTAATTTTGTTGAAGATCCGTTCATATCCTTTCGAGTCATGCTGTTGACAAACATTAGCCAAACTCACAAACAGACCAATCGATCTTCACCAAAATTTAATCATTTCTTTATATCAACATTACTACAAATTACTGTGAATTTCATAAAAGTCGGTTGACAATTTTTTGAATTATTGTGCTGACAAGCATAAAATGAAACAGAGATGAACGAATAAAAAATCGTCTTAAGAAATTGTTCATTCACACTTTGTAATATACCTAGAAGCTTATGCAAAGTTTCATAAAAATCCGTCCATAACTTTTTGAATTGTGGCATTAGAAAAAATGATGCCGAGAACCAAACAGACAGCCAAACAAACTAACGGATGAACGGATCTTCACCAAAAGTTAATAATATGTTCCTCCTAACATACTTAACAACCCCATGGGAATTTCGTTGATATTTGTACTTACCTTTTTGAGTTATCTTGGTGACAGGTAAAGAGGCAGATAAAGAGGCAAACTCGACGAAACCATAACCTCTTTGATGAAGGTAATTATAATTAATCAACAAAGTTCATATTCAAACTCTATAGCCAATAGGCCTAACCTGAAGTAGTTGGTTCAATATCGGCATCCAATATTGAATTACAATCGAAAACTGAGCCTAAATCTCAACTGAGCTACAGCATCTGGTCCACCACTGACTTTCGATGTTAACTCACAATCAGAAACGATCTAAAAATCTAAACTCAGCAATAGGCCTAACGTGAAGCAGCTGGTTGAACATCGGTAGGCCTATATATAAGCTGGTGTCGCTCTCAGCGGTCCAGCAGTGAGTGTTGTGTCGGTCTTGTGTACGGTCGTCTAAAACTCGGTGAGTAGGAACGTTTTCCTTTTCCAAAATTAATGTAGGAGTGCAGAATTATAATTCTATTTCACTGCATTGTAAGTTGTTAAGAAGATTCAAACCTTGCGAGTTACTGATACTCTGTTCTAGGTTTATAAAGGTAAATACAAACATGTAAATCTCAGCCCGTATTGCATCTCACAGTTGCCACGTGTAAGTTTATTTACGAAGCCTAAGCTCCTCTTGCTGCACATGTGTGAGAGCCCAAGTAGCATGTAACGTGCTCTCTCATTGGCTGAGCACGCAGGGGCGCGTGCAGAACGTTTTACAGTTACATGCAATTAGAAGCGCAGAGTTCATAAATAGTTAACATAAACATGTCACAAGTTACAATTTCGGAAGTCCTACAATGTCGTAACGTTGGTTAATCTGGGCTAAGGGTGTTCACCCGATAGTTTGAATTTTCACTTGCCTTCAGGTTGGCAATCAGCTGCGCTACGCAGGATAACAACGAGGTGCCATGCCTACAGTGTGTACCGTACAACTGTAGGAGTATCTATATTTGGCAGGAAAAAGTAAAACCAACGTTCTGAATTGCCATCAATTTTTTTTTAATTCATGATTTTAGCATTGAACAACTCTTATATCCTGTATCTATATGCCCAATGGTTACTTTCTTTCATAAATTATAGAGCCATTGTAAAATCTCCCGTCGCTTTACGTTGTACCTTTTGAGCATAGCACCAATATGTGGAGACACGAGTAAAGCTGAAGGAACATATTGCTTACCGAAACAAATGAAACGATAAGTTCGTACGAATGGGCAAGAGAGAAAAAAGTGAAAAAGTGAATTTTTGTTTATCTTAACTATTATATCATATTCCTCGGACACGAAGCACGTGATGATGGCATCCGATTGATCACGATATACGTATCGGCTACACAAAAGCCATCATTATAGTCCAGGCTCTAGCGGGGGTGTCTGTGCATATACATTAATTTTTCACGGCTCTACCATGCATTTTCCTGTTCCATATGATGAGGACATTTAAAAAACTTTCGCGACTGGTGCATTTTTGAGAGGGGCATGGGGGTGGGGGCCCAAAATTATCGATTATGGACTGATTGTTCTGAAACTTGCTCAGAATATGTATTTTTGCAGAATCAGTTGAAGGAATGAAGGGACATGCCAAAAATTTTAGGTAAGACATTCAAGCATTTCTTGTAAACAACCACGTAAAGTCAACTAATAACCAAATGTCACTTGATTTTTCAAAACTACTTTCCAATGAGTCAAATCCCAAGTCTAGAAAACTTTTAGAAGCTTTCCATTCCCATTGCAATCCAAATTCTATCAATAGGCATGTTCACTTTTCCGAAGCTTACTGCCGCGTCTTACAAGAACTGAATTTCTGTGGCATTCATGTTAGTTGGTTAAAATTTTATGTAATTATTTTTATATTTTGTTGGTAGAATGGATACTAGGCTAACTATGACCAGATAGGTCCAGCCGCTTAAAATTTCGTTCCCCTGAATACGAGTCATGTATAATGGCTCGAAAACTCAGGGTCAAATAAACTACAAAACCCAGAAGGCGTTATAACTCTTACGAACAAAATGATTCAGCCTGGGAGGCATAACCTACTGTCCAAGCAGAAGGGGTAAAATCAACGCCACCTCAACAACAACAACAATAACTGTTTTCTAGGTGGCCGTGGTAAAACTCGGCCCAATGTCAGACTCTCAGCCTACGGCCCTCCGGCCTTGGTTCCATCTTTTGGTTGGCTCCTAAGCCTGGTAAACTGTGCCTGAAAATAGCCGTAGTTGTTACGAGGGTCTCTGTTGATAGCCTTACGCATAAGATTTTATAAAATTCTGTTGATTTAATAATATCTTTAGTCTTTACTGTTTTCAGATAATTGATTTTCACCTCTATGTACTACTGAGCTCCATACAGTATCATACACTGTTTTGGTTAGAAATTGACTTTCAGTTATTACTTCGCTACGAACTGTGCAGCAGATATTCTAAAAACAGCAAGATGCTGAAAGAAAAAGGTGTTTTCGATAAAAAACGCACCAGCGCAAGAGAGCGCAGAGAAACCAAAGCCAAAAAAGAGCAAAGGCGCCAAATGGAAGCCGCTGAAGAGGCGCAGTGGACGAAAACTCACAAACACTTAGTCACGAAGAAGCAAAGGAAGGTAAGGTTCTTTAGGATTTAGCCCGAAGCTGTTGCCGGCTCAACCTTTTCCAAATCTATTCTTTATATATGTATATATGTACTATGAGTCTGTCTGCCCACTATACGGTCTAATGTCTATTCTGCCTTTCATAGTTATAGTTATACAGGATTTGACGGACCACTCACAATGTCTATTTGTTGGAAAATGAAGGAAACAAAGTGGGCCCCGAAAGACATATCCGAAGGCCCAACTAAAGGTTCAAAAAGTTAAAATTACATATGATATACCCTGAAGGCGCAGTGCCGTTCATCAGGAGAAAGGCAAAGGACAAATAATAATAATCACTTCAGGAGTCTAGTGTCATTATTTCCATTGTCAATTTGTCACTGAATCTCTGCAAAAACAGCTGCTCGAATTCAGTAATTTCATGGAATTCTTAGAAATTTGAGTTGTTCCCCGAAATCCCCGAGTGAAATAGCCATTACATGAAATGACTGACATTTTAAGGGATTTCGCGATATTACTGGTTTCACACATTCACCGTAACATAAGCTCATCCGACAAGCGAACAAAATGTATACATATTATATAGTCACTTGTTACTAATAAGGTGCAGGACCGCCGCGAGCACGTATAATAGCAAAATTTTGAACCCAATAGAATTTTAGATTATGCATGTGGAAGCACTCCGTAGCCACAAGTCATCATTGACCACTGCCCAGGTGTAGGCGTTTTCTGATTTGCTGTAGAACGACGAGACGAAAGTAAGATGTCACGGAATGGCAAAAAGGAGATATTGATTTTGGTCGATTTGAGGGACATCGAGTGCAGAAAGTAGCGGAGTTTGCAGGTGTTTCATGCCGAACGGTTTTGCATGTCTTCTAAGAATGGAAACAATCTGGTACAGAGGGTAATGCTAGGCGTAATTGCGGTTGCAAAAAATTGCTAGCTGATAGGGGCCCCCGTTGCATTTCACAACTTGTACAAGCAGGAGGGGGTCTGTCATGTTTGGGGCTGGTTTGATTACTTGGAAGTGGGTCCTTTGGTTGAAATAATCATCACACTGAATCAGGAAGGCTACATTGATTTGTTGAATGACTAAGTTGTGCTATCTGCACAGTATCTGCTTGAGGATCGAACTGCTACTTTGCGAATCTTTCAGGATGATAGCTGCCCTATACATCGGGCTACATCGGCCATGCATTGGCATGAAAACCATTCTGGTTATGTAAGGCACCTAGAATTGCTGGCTAAGTTTTCCAGTATGAACCACATTGAAAGTTTATGGGACCATGTTGAACTTCTGTGCAAGGTAGGCGCTGAGAAGAGCGTCCACGCACTTTGGCTGATTCAAAGAATCGATTGATGTAAGCGAGGTTCAAAATGGACCAAGTGTACATTAGAAATCTTGTAGACTGAATGCATTCTAGAATTGCTGCTATTATACGTGCTTGCGGAGTTGCTACACCTTATTAGTTACAGGTTACAAATTTCTTGTTCGGTGAGCTCATATAAGTCATTTTGCAGATGATAGGAGAAACTTTAAATTGAATATATTTTAACAAACACAGAGACCTTAATAAACATACATGAAACTGTTCGTGGTATTGCTAGAAACTTCTGCATTTACCAGAAACTCAAGTTCGTTCATACACTTCTCACAACGGGTTTTACGTTTGGTTTCCTCCCGCACGATTTGATGAGGGATATGTTATATCTCCAATAGTTAAACAAAACCCAAATGCGTGAAAAATGAGCAATTATCGACCCATACATAGTGACTAGTTCTCTTTCAAAAGTAGTAGACTTAGTGCTAGAGACACGCATGTCACCATTCATTATGACTACGGATTACGGATAACTAGTTTGGTTTTAAAGATCGACACTGAGCGGAACTGGCTGTATTTACACTCAAACAGGTCATAAGTCATTTCATTGACGGTGGATCTGCCACATTCTTTCGACCAACATTTAGGTGTATCTAGTCGAACAGGTTTACCACTAGCAAAACCAACACATTCAGCTCCCCGTCTACATGCTGAGCAAAAAAACAACCATCCCATCAGCAAGAATGACTTCTCCATCATAGACTCTTCTAATCTAATCGAGCTCACAACATTAGAGGCCCTCTATATCTACAGAACGAAGCTCAGCCTTAAAATTATGACCTCGGCTGTACCGCTCCACACGGTCTACAATTAGTCCCACACTCGCTGACTGTACAGGAGCTGACATCCGGCCCTTTCACCTTCCTTGATTCATTTGCCTTTTAGATTTCCTCCCGACAACAGCTATGCTCCCCTCATCACATTAGTAATAACGAAACAAAATTATTCATTGGTTTAGATTAATTTTTCTTCCTGAGGATGGTGTGCTTTTTCCTGAAACGTTAAATTTTATAATTTATTGACATTATATTTAGTATTTGGTAGAAATATTTTATCTCTGCTTTGCTTAGTGTATTTACTAATGATATTCCTTTCACTAAACTTTTCAATCAGTGAAACTAAGATTTAGGCTACCATGGGACCAAATTTATGTACCACCAATTGCTCAAGCGCATCTTTCTTTAATTAATAAAGAGAGCATCAAGAAAACAATCTAATGTTATCCCCGTAGCATTGCATGCTTGGAAATGACACCGAACTGGGAGGTCAGTACACTACACAGATCATTCTTAAGATTTTTTTGTTCTATGTTCTTCAGCTGTTAAGAAATTCTTTCATACCGTACTTATTGTATATTTATGCACACAGGAAGATCGTGAGAGAAGGAAGTCGGAGAAGGTCCAACGTAAAGAAAGAAATAGGGAACTTGCTAAAGAGGAGGATGCTGCGTTGACAGTGGACCCTACCGCTCCGACCAGAATGACTCGATACGAAGTACAGGTAATGCATAGTTAATACTTAACTAACCACGCTAGTAGTGCTGCCGACTGAGGTAATTAAGCCCCTATTACACGGGCGATCATTGCCCGGCAAACAGGAGGAATTACCACGCGGGCAGCCCGTTTTACCGGCTGCCCGGCAGACATTCGCTGCTGCCAGAGGTTTGCTCACTGCGCGAACTTCGCCTCCAGAACAGCGGGCATCATCAGGCGAACATTCAATTCATTTCTTTGTCGGCCTTTCAAATTGTTATAAACTAGTTTTAACAGTTATTTCAATGGAAAACTTGTAGATTTTGCTCCCTGTTTACACATAATGATAAAAAGTATGAAACTTAGAGCTGCCCGACATACGTGACCTTGAGATTTCACAGTCTCGTACATTAGCCCTTCGATGTTCGGCGGACATGTTCTCAGAGATTCTGCCCGCTGTTTGCCAGACATTGCCCGCCCGTGTAATAGGGCCTTTAGAGGCCTTAGCGAAGGATGCATGGGAGACAAGGGTACTACTGTATATGTATAACAAAACTCGTGCTCACGTCCTTTACAGCAATCTTTTCCATCAATTGGAATATTCTAATCTGTATTGCTTTACCTAATGCCTGCCTATTTGCCTCTACCCTTGGATCGAATGTCTGGCGGCAGTCAATAAAGCCGGCGATTTATTCTAATTCCGCAGTAGGCTGACGCACAAGTGAGATAGAACCACGCTTCTCCACAACATTTTGTTGCGTATGATGATATATTCCGGCGGTTGGTGAGTGTTTCTAGAAACAAAGGAGCTAGTGATGTCTTTGGTTCGTATGATGTAGCATGTCTCAATATTCTTGCTCGTAAATGTGCATATAGTCCGCAGATGAGTGCGGAAAATTTGATAACTCGTTGCTTCGTGGGATATGCTCAGTTCAATTTATCAGAGTTCGACGCTCATGATCGCAATGACCTCTAGGTGTTGTCCCTATTATGGGCTGCTTATTTAATTTTCACTGTTGCTGCACCCAGACTTTAGCTGATTTACGTAACATTTTTCCCTTGTTTTCTTACTGGCCTTTTTTAGTCGTTTAAGTTATATGATGCATTACTCGAGGTACAGTAGATTAGATAGGCGGCAGTGGACGAACCAATAGGCCCATTCCCAAAGAGACGCCAGAACTTACGCCCGGGCCCTCTATCAGCTGTTGCCGTTATGTTAGTAGGATATAGAGGACTGGAAAAAAGAGAAAAAAAGGGGGAAGAATCCCTGCCAAAGAGACGACCATGAATGCACGCAAGCACGATCAACAGCCACTGAAATGCGGAGCTCGGACATGTCAAACTGTGTAGTTGGAGCGGGAGAGAGAAGAAGACGCAAGCTTTGGCCGTTAAGAGCTTGCGACTCCTGGAGGAGGGTTCTTAGCTGTGGAGGATGTCTCTCCCAATGTGTGTCAAACCGATTTTTAAACGCGTTGACTGACTCCTCACTAACAAAATCGAGAGTCTATTCCAAATGCTGACTATGAAATACGGAATGAACTGCTGACTTAGGGTCGTTCTTCGAGCTTTATGTTTGAGTTTTTGACCGTTGTTTTGCAAGCGATCATTGCGGTCTCTTTCAAAGAGTCCCGTTGTTGGTAGGTTGTTGAAGCCATTCAAGTGCTTGAATGTTTCTATTAGTTACTTCCTGAGTCGTCTTTGCACGAGAGATCAGACCCAGTTCTTGTAGGCGACATTCATACGGCTTGTTTCGCAGCTGAGGTATCATTTTCATTGCTCTGCGTTGGACTCTTCCCGTATTATCGATATCTTGCACAGATGTGGCGACCAGAATTGAAGAGCAAATTCTAAGTGTGGCCGCACTGATGCCTTGTACAAGGGAACGATGATGTTCCTGGACCTGTATTCAAAATTTTGGAGGATGAATCAGAGTACTCTGCTTGCCATTTTCACACCCTTGTCAAGTTACTGACTGTTGTAGTTTGTTTGTAATGGTGATTCCCAAGTCACGTTGTTGGGTGACAGCAGCCAATACCGTCCCGTTCATTTACAATGGGGTGGAAGGGTTCGCCAGCATTATGTGCATTATTGAGCATTTGTCGACATTGAAGTTCATCTGCCACGTTGTGTTTCATTCCACGAGGTGGTCAAGGTCTTGTTAGAGCTCGGCTCTTTTTGTGACAGGATGACATAGTTTAGTACCGTCCGCAAATTTACTGACTTTACTACGGATGTTAAGATCGAGATCATTGATGTAAAGTGAGAACAGAAGCGGGCCAAACACGCCACCTTGTGGAACCCCTGATGATACCTGATGAGGCGCTCGTCTCGCCTTCAAGCTTCACACGCTGCTGCCGACCCGTAAGCCATGCTCTGACCCATCGTAAATAGGCTTCCTGGATGCTATGGTCTTCCAATTTTTTCATTAGCCGGTGATGGGGGACTTTGTCAAAAGCCTTGTGGAAGCCTAGATACACAAGGTCTACACCCTTCTCTTCATCTCTATTATCCGTTACTGTCGAGCCAAAGTCCAATAGGTTTGTTAAGCAGCTTCTATTGAGACATATTTCGGAAGCCAGTAGGATTACATGTGGACATTTATGAGTGTTTTTCAGTCACACAGTACTGTAGAGGGGTTAGGTCGAATCGAAGACAATCTCTATAAGATAGGAGCAAACTGTTCCTACTCTCTTCTCTGTTAGGTACTTTTTTTGTGTTCTGCAGGTGTACGCTGAGTGCATCCATTTACTTTCCATTTGTGTGGCGTCACTACTTATTTATGTGACTAAAGCAAAATTTAGTTACTTTGTAAGTGCATGGGTGTTTGTGAACATACTGTGTTCTAATAAACGTTATTTGATTTGATTACTCTGTCGATGTATTAGTTGTGCTAGGTGTCTACGGAACGTTTTCACAACGTGGCTAGAGAGTGAGACAGCTCTCAAGTTCCATAGACACGCAGTGTTCCCAATTTTGAGCAATGGAGCAACTGTTGCATCTTTACTCGGGCTCGGAAACCTTATCAACCAATGACTTACGTCCCATAAGGTAAAACAGCCAACTGATACTTAGCTTGCACATTTTGTGGGTTATTGCAAGATCACCTCGTCTAGAAGCAGTGTTTCCTCAAAATTCATTGCTTAATTTTGTGAATTCAAAGTTTGACTATTGGTTACCAATTTTTTTCTAATAATAAAATTTTGTGGTTATTGATTTTTTTTAACTATATCTGGTGTTTGTGGCTAAGTCTTTCGCTATCTCCTGATCAACGTCAGCCAGCGATCATTTTCGTCATAACCTTATTGCTGTTTTCACAGGCGAGTAACTTGGTGCAAAATCGAAGAAGAACTCAGTGTTTCCATTTGGATGGCTTTCATTTTTTCTCCCATTTAGATTAGATTAGATAGGCGGCAGTAGGCGGATCAACAGGCCCATTCCCCGAGAAATACCACGACTTACGTCCTGGCCCTCTATGAGCTATTGCCATTATGTCAGCATGATATAGATGACTGAGGAGAAAAGACCAGGAAGCAAAGAATGCAACAGGAGGACTCAATAGGACTGAAATAAAACATAGCTGAGACCGCACGTAGCAAATTTACATCACATCGACGAGTCGAAGTGTTTTAGATGTGGGGCCTCAGACCTTCGTATATGGTTTTCTTGAACATATCACCGTATTTTTTCGATTTATTTCATTCAGTCTCTAGCTCGAGACTGGCCAGATACTTGAGCTGCAAAATATCGAAAAATGTTGTCGCCAAGTACAGAAAGTTCGAGCAATAGGCTAACTGTTGCTGCGGTCGGTTTCTCTCGCGTACAGAATTGGCTATAATGGTGCTTATATATGTTGGTAAGGAATAGATATATTCTGTGAAGTGAATATGAAGTGTAAATAAGGCTTCAATCAAGAAAAAGAAGTTAAATTGAATCGTCGAAAGGGAACAAATTCGGCGCTAGTGTTGTGAAAGTTTCCTCCAAAATGCACTGCAATTTTCTATAGTTAATTGCTAAATTAGTATATATTATCTTCATTTATTTATACGCTAGAGATAAATTTTGCAATTTAAGACGATTTTCCTGGTGAAATTAGTTAAAATACTCCTAGGCTGCTCAGCCATAGACTCGTCGATGTCACTTTTTGGTGCCAATTTTTCGTGAGTCCTCCCGTTACGCTCTTTGCTTTCTGGAAAAGACGAACCAAAGGAAGATCTCAGGTAATGTCACGAGCATGCATGCATGCAAGCGCAAATTATAGGCTCTGATCTGTGGTGTTTGTGACTCCTGGAGGAAGAATTTTTAGCTGTTGAGGATGAATCTTCCAATATTTGTCGAGACGATTGTAAAACGCGTTGACTGTCTCCGCACGACAACGTTGGAGGGGAGTCTATTCCAAATGTACACTATAAAATTTGGAAAGAACTGATGCTGGCTTAAGGTTGTTCTTCGAGCTTTATGCTTGATTTTTTTTTATCGTTGTTTCGCTGCTGGACATGCTAGACCCGAGGCACTAGCTGTGCATATCCAGTTCAGCGAAAAAGAGGAGGGCGTGGCGATCCCTGAACAGCTCTTAGGTACCCAGCGCTTGCAGCTTCCACAGGGGGAGGCCCACCCGCGATTGGGAACCACGGATGAGCAGATGGTACAAGGCTCCGTACCTGGGTTGGGGTGCACGAGAAGCAAGGAGACTAGCATTGGAAAGGAGATGCTGGCCAAGTTGAGAGGGGCACCTCTAGGCCAGCAAGAGGAGCCCCGAAGAAAAAAGGCAGCAAAGCAAGGCGAGGGAGGAGGGGCAGAGGAGGCAAGGGGGATTTCTCAATGGAGGGGATGTGCCCTATTTAGCCCATCCAAGCGACGACCGCCGTCGAGTACTCCACTTGGTCGGCCGGCGTCGACTTCGTAGTCCGGATGGGGTGCGTTCTACCACATAGTTGCAGAGAACATCGGAGCGGGCTCCATTCCAAGAGGTGGGAAGGTCTTGTTGGCGCTCGGCTCTTTTTCTGGCAGGATGGCATAGTTTATTATCATCTGCAAATTTAATGATTTTACTGCGGATGTTAAGATCGAGATCATTGATGTAAATTATGAACAGGAGTGGGGCATCATAAGATTTTGATAGCTTAATTTTCGACGTCTGCTATTTTAGCAGGCACTCGTTTTGTCGCTAACATTTAATTAGTTTTGCTGTTTTCTTCAGTGCACCTTTGCAGAATTCATGGTGGTGCATTTAAGGACATTTTATATTCAGTTCTTAGGTCTCCACCTCTACTCTGCCAGGGCAGCGCAGAAACTGAAGCTTTAGCTTCTGCTGCATCCTTGATAGGGTAACGCTGTAGGAAAATTTTTGTTAAAATTACATATGAAATATGAAAACCCGCTTGAAGTAAATTTATTTGTGCAGGAACGACTTCGTGAGGCAGAGGAGAAGCGAATTACCGCCGCTGACGCCAGAAAGCGGTTTAAGACAAATACACGCCTGCTAATTGGAAACACCAACAGAGAGGAGGGCGTACAGCATGCCGTGGCCCTCACGGGCATTGACAGAGCCCTGAACATGCTCAAGTAAGATCGGTTCAAGAACTGTTTCTTCTTAACCCTATCCGTAACCAATTTTTTTTTCAGCCGCTTGAGCGCCAAGGCGAGACAAATTTGTACCTCCCACTAGAAATGCAAAAAATTCTTCAATATTTGAATTTTTCTTCAGAGTCTCAAAGTCATTTATTCAACTATTATTTTACCTATATAATTTAAAAAATAAATGCAAAAGAGTAGTTTGATCGTCAATAAAATTTGAATATAGGAAAATATCACCGCACAGCACAGGGTGAAAGCTCCGGTAGCACATCTACAGCAGTTGTCATACTTTCACGGTAACTTCTGAAGCTGCAGATAACTGCACAGTGGCACTGCACTTATAATTGCAGTTGGGAACAGTTAGAATGGGCCAGACTTCAATTAACCCTTCTCTTCTTTCTGATATATTTAGGCTAATCAAGTATACACTAAACTAGCACTTCAATTATGCTTCATTTATGACGGCGAATCACTTCTATAACAGCGACAGTTCTGCTGTCAATGCTTTTGCTCTTACTACAAACCATATACTGTAAATTTAGATCATGATCTTTTGCTTAAAAAGGCTGAAAGTATTATCGCTTCTAATTTTCATTTCTAGCTTTGTTATTGTCTTTTAGTAACCATTTCAATAGTTCTTTTTTGTAAAAAAGATCTACGAATGTACACCATTCAGACGGTGAGGAACGTATGTACCATTTTATCTTAGTCTTCGCTTGCTAGTGGGCGACTAACAAAGCATAAGCTGCTGCTGCGATGCTGCCTGACATCAATCAAGAAGCCTGCGTTCACATAACTGTTATCACAGAATTTTCTAAAATAATGATATTTATCACGATCATTGGCTATAATGTGCTGGTATATTGGAATTATATGGATATTCATGAGAAATTAGTGAAAGTCAGGGATATTTGGGCCCAGAAAATCACTGAGCGTAGAACAGTGAACGAAAAACGGTAGGGCGGTACAATATTGTTTCGCCGCGGAGCGGATAGAGTTAACTGCAGACGTTCTTTTTCGGCATTCCTTCTGTAATTTTTAGAATCTCAGATTCCTCAACTAGCTGAAGGTCGCCTGCTCGACCTATTCGTAACTTAGAGCATATAAAGGGTACAGTGTGCATGCAATTTTCCTTTATTACCTCCACCGAGGAGGTTATGTTTTTGACGTGTTAGCCTGTCTGCCTTCAAGATCACTCAAGAAGTTGAACACATATCTTAAAGAAAATTAACAGGAGTTGTTAGTAATATTAAACGACATAAATAATTGAATTTTGGTGCAGATAGGCTTGCTCGTATGTGAGTTTGACTTGAATTATCTTTGTCATTATGTTTGTTAGCAGCAAAACTCAAAAAGTTATCAACAGATCTTCAATAAAATCGCAGAAACTGTTAATATTGTGAAAAGGCATAAGTGATTAGAAAAATCATTAAATTTTGGTGTTGATACAAAAATTTTTCGTTACCGTTGCCTTGCTTGACGGAGGTACTCTATATACATGGAACCTGGATGTCCTTTATTTTCATCGATTAGATATATATAGTAGTACTTGATGTATACAGATATTCGAATACGGTCGTATCAAATAGTGTACTGATTTTGGTATACATGCCCTTGACACGTCACAAAGTCATAAGCACTGCAATAAATTCTTGCTTTTATTACGGTGTACGTCTTCATCTTCATTTTTTTCCCGTTCCACCAATTTTTTTAAGCCTATCCCCTTTAGATCTTTGGCTCTTTCCCTTTATTTTTTATACCTATTAAATTTTTACGTACAGTATATCTTTATATTCTGTACATGTATATACATAACTATATGTATACTAAATGATAGATATATAAAGTAGAGGAAATGCGTTTAGGCCATGTACAGACTTTTAATAACTGTTTAATACAGCTTCTAGATCATTAGAAATTTAAAAAATGTTTAGAATATAGATTATTGTTGGCGTTTCACATTAAGTTTGGAAACACTAATAGATCCCAGAGCCTTCAAGTTAACAGTACAAAAGCTTGAATTTTTCGGTTGGAAAAAAGTTTAAGATACAGAACAAGAAAAATTTATTTGAGTATTACTAAACACGCATATGAAGATGAATTTATATCAGCAAAGCTGCATTACTACTTCATCTGAAAAGAAAAGTTTTAAGTGTACTAAATATTACCTCACCGTACTGGTGGATTCAGGACATTTCCCTTTGGGAGCGGCCTGAATTGAATTGGAATAAAATATGGAGGGGATACGCAACATAAACAATAATTGAAAGAAAGACGAAACAATATTTTGATCTTTTTTTCTAGTCTTTTTAAGAGTTCTATACCTTAGTTATGTATTAGGCGAACACTTTCTGAGATCGGTAAAAAAAACAGCTTTTTGAGTAAAATAGTTTTTACTCATAGAGTGCTCTACTATTTTTAAAGTGTACTCGTGAATCGGGACGGTAATTTCTTCAAATTTACTGGGAACAGAAATGAGCGCATTGATTTTGCCCACATATGTGGCTTTATTTCAAATAACTACCCCTGTGCCTTTGTCTGGCTTAGTAATAAGACTATACGGGTCTGCAGCTAACTGTTTAAGGCCGGCTGCATACTAACAACTTTCGTTGCCGCTAGCAGCTTAGAGGCAACTCAACTAATCCGTGTACGTAGCTACGGCACGGCTTCAGCTTCCACAAAATTTAACTGCTTGAAAAAATTTCAAATATTTCACTCGCTACTGCAATGTTTAGACGCCGGATGGAAGTTCAACTTCCACTAGCCTCTTGCCCCCGTGGGCGGGTGGCTTCTCACCCACTTTAGCCTGTCTGGGGTCAACCATCCGGTGTCCAGGTCTTAGAGACCT
>LQNS02276866.1:5242433-5256087 GCA_001587735.2 Parhyale hawaiensis
CTAAGACCTGGACACCGGATGGTTGACCCCAGACAGGCTAAAGTGGGTGAGAAGCCACCCGCCCACGGGGGCAAGAGGCTAGTGGAAGTTGAACTTCCATCCGGCGTCTAAACAATGCACTTTCGCCTCAACTTACGTTTCAGTTAGCTCAAGGCGAATTTTTTACACCCTAGCGAGTGGCAAAGTTGAACTGCCAACGATCGCTCTTAATTATTATGAGCGGTTGGAGTTCACAATGATTGATATTTTAGGAATTACAGCACGATGTTCATCGACGTCATGCTGAAGTCACGGCCACGACTGCGTAGTCGGATAAGCTAAGTTGCGTCTAGGCTGCTAGCGGCAACGAAAGTTGTTAGTGGGCAGCCGGCCGTAGAAGAGCAAAATCTGCTTTTGTAAAAACTGCACTGAAAACTTTGAACGATTTAAAACCATGAAAAAAATTGAAAGCAACTGACTGAACACGTACAGTGAATTCGGCTAAAACTTCGGGGGAAAGATTACTGTTGAAAGACCTGATAATGCTCATAAATTTCTCATAGTCAAGAAAGTACTTATAAAAATTCAGACGAAACACCAGTAAACAAAAATCTAAGCCGTGAAAGGAAGGTCTATTAGGAGTTTTACTGTAAATATTCACATATTGGTGGTCTGTACCTTCTTGTGTTGTGCTGGTGAATTTCTTTTCGGGATTTTCTAGAGCTATCTCTCTGTCAATGATGCAAATTTTCAAATTGTTGTTCGTCGGAAAATCTGCTATTCAAAAATCTCCTCAGTAACACCCACCGCCACCTAAGCTAGTATAACAGCGTGTACCAATACCTTTGCAATCTAGGAGAGTGTAACTTGTCACTAAAATCCATTGGGTACAAAGAGCAAACTCTCGCATACAGATTTCACCAGCATAGGTCTGTCCAGCACCACCTCTTCAAGAGTGTCTACAATATGCAACGAGTATCCCCTCAAAGAATCCTCCAATTGCTCCTTACTCAGAACGCCACCAAGTAGGATCTCATCTTCGAAGCGCTGTTTATTAAGGAGTAGAAGCCAAGCTGGGACTGAATTTTGCAAATATTCTGAACTAGAGAGTACAAAACACATACGTGTACCTGACTAGCATTATATTTTCATTGAGCAATAGACATTTTTGATTGGGATAATGTTGCTATACATATCGCTCGACCCCCAAAAAAAAATTTTCGCATCAAAATATAGACGTTTATGTTTGGCCCGCCAAAGCCCCAAACCTGAATCTAACTGATGGCTCATGGGACATCTTTTCAAGATATGTTCCTTAAGATGGAAGATAGCTAAATGAGAGAAGTTCATTGATGGAATGTATAGGAAATTTCGAGAAGAAATACCCTTTGGAACACTTAGTATGTTTTGTCCATTTGATCATGGCAGTTTGGGCGTTCTCAAATGCCTCTTCAACGTTCCCGATTCTATGGGCATTTTTGAGATTACTCTTTACGATGTTAGTGGGCGGGACTAAGATATGGCCCGAAAAAATTCCAGAATTGCCCGTAGAATTTTCAATGCTGTAGAGGAATTTGACCACGCCCAAATTCCCTTGATAAAATGGACAGAGTGTAGTACAACTCAAATCAGTCCAGAAACGATGCATGGAAAATCTATAAACTCAAGGCAATACTGGCAAATGTCGAATTAATTTTTGCATTGAATTAAACAATGTTGTTCATTATTAATTTCCTTTTTCTTTCTCAGCGTCCTAAACTTGTTTCGACACTAAAAGTTCAAAATTGTGTTTTTAGTGCAGTTTAAATGAAAACCTACAGTAAATGTTTATTCCAGTATAACTAAAGTAACCCAACTGTTATCTACAGCGTGGATAGCTCCGACGACGAGGACGACCCTCGGCCGCTGCCGCTGACGCGAGTGATGGAAAGGTTCAAAGAAGATAAACTGGCGGAGCTACGAGCCAAGTACCCGACGCTTCGAAGGGAACAACTCAATGAAAAGCTCCAACAGCAGTGGAAGCGATATATCGGCAGTCCTAATGCACTGGACACCATTCGACAGAAAAGTTATTTGTTAGATAAGTGGAAGTCGAAGAATAAAAGCTAATACTATCATGGCTAAAACTCTGAGTTCTGATAACTAATGTCGTTAATTGAATGTCGGGTGTAGTTTACACACGGCACTTGCTCGCTGTAGTAAAATTATGACATAATTGTTGCGTTGTTTTTTATTCGGTTGTGATATCATCTACTTTAGTACATTGTTTGTCATCTGCATAAGGTATCTTCATAATCTAGGAGGTCTTCTATGTCTAGTACAGTAACGTCTAAGGCTAAATCTAAGGCGTAACTGCACTTAGCATTTTAGCAATCCAATTATTGAGCTGGAACTCTATAGGCGCGTAACTTTTATCATTCCTTTAGTATTACCGTCAGCTGCGCTGGTGGTCGAGCTGCGCTGGCGGTAAGACTAAAGGAAAATCTCCCGTTACTACTCGTTTACTGGTACATACGAAGTGTTTTGTTATAATTGGTGAAGAGACGTTTTGCTACTAGTGAAAAGGATTCGATCTCTAGGATACAATTAGTATAATCGTATTCAAGCTGAACTGCACTTTCTCGTGGTGGTACCGTTAGCATACCTACTTGACATCTCTCTTCTTTGTTACTTCAGAGATATTTATTTTCCTTTTTCTATCACAAACTGAAGTGTAGGTAGAACCAGGCCGTGGTTTTCCTTTTATTTGTTTGTTTTGTGTTTCTGGCCTATTGATAAAAGAGAGGTCCCCGTCCGCGTGGAGAGGCGGACCCCTCTCCACCCAGCGGGGCCCTCTCTTTTCTGTTTTCTGGACCTCCCTCTTTTCTGTTTCTGAATGACGGACCGGACCCCCCCCCCCCTTGATGGACTCAGACATGAACCACGAAACCTCCGAGCCGCCAAAGTCGGCCCCGTCGCGGCAATCCGCCGCGAGTGTGGGTGCGGGCACTGCGCCGAGCTCCGATCACGGAAAAACTGAATATGAGATGTTGCCGTACCAGCCACCCGGACGCACTGGCGGCAGGGTGGGCGGTAGGCGCCGACGCCGGTCGCGGCGGAGGACGCTGGCAGCTGAGGCAAGAACAAGATTCGTACTTCCCATTTGATTATGAAGCGCCGAAAAACTTTAAACGCTTCTTTGATATCTTTACCAAAAAGGGAAACCACATCAGTGGTATAGATATCATAAGAGCTTACAGCGACTTGCAGCGGACGCTGGGAGGCAAGCCTGTCGTCACAGAGACGAGGGCCGGCACACTCCTGGTCGAAGTGAAGAGCGAACAGCAGTCAAGAGCGATGACGAGTGTGAGGACGCATAGGGACAGTTGAGGTCTCCGCCACCCCAATGATCGCCTGAACCAAATCAAAGGCACGATTTGATTCCTTAATAAGCCAAAGTACACTGATGGGCAACTCTTCCAGGCCCTTTCAGAGTCCGGAGTGAAGAGCGTTTATAGGGGGTTGAAGAAGAAGGAAAATGGTAGAGACATTGATACTCCCATTTATATCCTCACTTTCCACGCTCAAACCCTCCCACCAGCAGTGGAAATTATTATTATTATTAAAACTTCACGCTTGAGCTCCCACGGACAGGTGATATAACCCATATTGAAGCATCTTGCAACATCGGGAAGCCCAAAACGCTGCTAAAGGAAATCCAGCAAAAAAACATTAACAGCTGACTTAAACGCCTGCAGACCAATACGACCAAAAGCCGATGCCGGCAACAAATTCCAAATCTTAGTCGACCAGGGCACGAAGCACCGACAGAACTGATTAGTTCGACATCTGACTGCGTCCAAAGTGAAAGAATGCGCTCCGCACGCAGCACGAGTCGCTCTCCCAAAAACCTGAGGGCAGGGAGAGAAGAATACAACCAATGCCTCTCATGGCAAATGGGGCGCGTGGTTCGCGTGTTTCTGAGAAGCGACGGCCAGGTTAGATCGCTAGACGTCATGAGGCCGGATCGCTCGATAGGAACTACGCGGTCTCCTTGCTTTATCCATTGGAATTATCCCTGGATCATGTTCCTAGTCCTGTCGACCATTCCGATGCCCCTCCTTGTGGTACTGTTCGTCCTGTGCGTCGTGCTGCTTTGGCTTGTAAAGCAAAGCTTTTTCGGCCGGCCCCCATTGTATAAAAAATTCCTCCATGAGGAGGGTTTTTTAGAAGTAAGCTAGCGGAATTGCCAACACTTTGGCAGCGGTCACATGGGAAGCCAAGGTGAGCGCCGGATTCAGTACGCTTAGCAGATATTTTTAACCCTTCGTACCGACCGGGCCGTAGCTTTTACTCATATTGGCGGCACTCCTGCGTCAGTAATTCTCAATCTCTAGTTCCGCGTCTTTCTTAATTACTCCGAAGTCGGTCTTGGCTGTCCCACCAGCAATGACTGTAGTCTTAATTTATAAATAGTGGTACTGCTCTTAACCAGCCCTACCATCAATTTTAAAATAGATCCTATTCACCATCGATATTATAGTGACGTCCGTTCACACGCAGTCATCGGTCGTCCCAGTAGCCGGTCTCGCTCGTGTTGGTATCAGCCGCTGTGCTGTGGTGGATGGGCGTGCCACTGGAGCTTCGTCTTCGGCACCAGCTGCTTCTGGACTTATCCTTCGCTTCCTCTGACTGCCCTTCGGCCGATCGTCCTTAAATTAATTGGAATTTAATGTGTTTCTTTGTTTACTGTGTGAATTGGCCAACTGATAATTAGGGTGGAACTACCCTATGAAGGCTTCCTTCATTCTACCTTATCTTATACGTTAAGCCCTATATTCCTACTATTATTCTCTTTTTTCCCCTTTCTCTCGAAGCACCCTTTGGGTCACTGGAGGAGCACTATCTCTCCAGGTGAGAATTATACCGAGACAGTTGGTTCATAAAGTTGAGAAAAGAGACCACCAGAGGTCGCTTCTTTGGCCCTGTGTGTTCTAATTCGAGTGTTACAATTTCGTCCAGTACCGATTGGCCTCTGGCGTTGCTGCGCACTCGGAGTAAATATAAGGGCGGGACCAGACCCTATTTTTTGAATGGAAACTCCGCATAGTGCTCACTAGCTCTCTTCAGGTGGCTATCCCACGACGGTGATATTGGGTAAACTTACGTCAGTTTAAACTGAAGTTTTCTGAACTATTTAAAAAAAATAAAGATACAAATTGTTATGAGTGTATTTTTACTTTAACCAACTACATTAAAGCGCTAATAGACTTTTTAGTGTGAAAGCCATTCCGCCGTATGGCGGCGGCATGCCGCTCCTCCAGCGGCCCTGGACCAGCCATCTGTAGACAGTTATTATCATGATTTGGTACGTGTAGGTTGTGAATGGGTTGTCGGTTGACATAGTACAGCAGTTCAGAATTTGTTGAAAAAAATACTGCTAAAATACTACGGCAGTGGCCTGTCATTGTTCATGTAAGTGGATATCACTATTTATGCTATGCTACTGTACAAAGCGCTTGTGAGATTACTGATGATAATTTTTTGAGAGCAACAGCTGTGTTTTATGAAGCTCTGGGAGCTTTTTGACTGCCCATGTAGGTACGTCATGAAAATTATGAGTATTTTCATTTGTCAACAGAACGATAACGATGAATGCGTGGAAAATATGAGATCCTTATTGTAGATCCCTCAGAATAATTGAAGTGAGGCACTCAGTCTGTCCGACTGAACTGACGTGTGGCCTATCTTAATCAGGTCCTGTGCTAAGTTAACAGTTAGAACACTGGAACTTTGAGGCATAGCTAGCTACCTAGTACCCTGTTATAATTGTTACTATAGCCCAAATACGGTCAGTTTCAGGTAATGAATTTAACTAGCCTAGCTATAACTACTTAATTCCCGGTTTTAAAAAAGAAATTCAATTTTAAACTATACTGAAGAACGGGGAAGATAGTGGTAGGCTGGGCTGCCTAGGTGTGTAGGTTACAGCAGGTAGTAGGTAGGCCCTAGTAGCCAAAACGGATTGCCGGTCAATGTTTACATATAGGGCTTCTGTATTTTGGCTATTTACGGCAGTGTTTTCAGTGATATTTCTATTTACTAATGATAATAATAATATTTAGGGCTGCAGCAAACCATTTGTAAAGTTATTGACTATTAAATAACTAATAAAGCTGTAACTAGGTACAACAAAAAACTCAGCATCCTTGCTCTGGCATCGGCCTCTTTGCTTACCTACATCATGGCAACCGCCGCCCGCCAGGCAGCGGAGTGTGATGTCGCTTGACACTTCATGTATTTTTTCTAGGATAATAGCAGAACCAGTCTTAGCAGCCTAACCTAGGTAAGTTACCATGAGTAAGAGCCACGTTGTAGGCTAGCAAAAAAAAAAAAAAAAAACTAAATACGGGCTGGGCTTTGTTATAGTAAAGAAAAACTAGTTTTAAAGCTGGCGGCATGGCGGATGTACTTTAGTAGCGTTATCGCCTTATCGGGACAATTAATTCCAATATTTTCTCATTCATTCAGGTTTATTTTAGTGACAACTGGTTTCCGCAACCTTAGATATTATTATAATTAGTGAATGGAAATATCACCGAAGACACCCCCATAAATTGCCAAAGTATACACCTCTGGCTCCTTGGTATAGGATGGGCCATAGGGTTAGGTTAGCTAGGTTTGCCCATCCTATGTTATAGGGAGTAGCATCCCCAGGGGATTTGTGTGCGTTACCTTAGCCATTAGTTTGGCCTTCTGAATGTCTGTCTTTAGTGCCCACTTTGCTTCCTTCCACTTTCATACTCCTGCTTTCTCATACTTTATTCTTTTCTTCCTCTTCTTTCCCAACTTGCTGTTCCCATGCGCGTTGATACCGTGTCGGAACACTTTCGTCCATGGGTTCCTCGTTTTCTATCGATATACTATATGTCCCTTTTCCTCTCTTAGAAGAGCTTAGTACTTATTTAGGGAGGCTTAAATGTTCTTATAACATCTAATAGGTACCCAAAATACAGAAGTCCCTTATGTAAACTTTGACCGGATTGCCAACATCATGACTTGATGTAAAATTTTACTTCAGTAGGCTACAAATTTTTTTCCATTTTTTTTATCTACTTAGGCCTATCCACTTGGACCATTCCATTTTGTAGGTATGTAGATTTTGTTAAATTTCTAATGATACTTTTTGATTTAAATTTCAAATCTGAAGTTTGTTTGCAGTGGCTGGCTTCAGTGTTTGAGATATGACTTTGAATTTCATTTTTCCCACTGTGTAGAATAGGTATGGAAGAAGATTCAAATATAGGCTTACGGTAATGTTTTTCAAGTTTTTACTACATTGCTGTGACCTGCTGAAGATCTTGGTGATTGATTTGTATTTGCTCTACCTATTCTTAACCACATCTTTGAGGGCAGTGAACTTCTTGGCAAGATCTTTGCAATAGGTCCTGACTGTCTTACCGTGAAACCTAGTTTCACAGGTCGCGGCGCTCATAAGCGGCTACCTGCATCTCCTTTGGGAGAACTGCCATACTATGAAATCTGAATTCTTGACTTTTCTGGCAAAGATTTGCCCAAAATGAAGATATATATTTATGGTGACACATTAGCAGAAATTCATGAGCCAATCTTAGTGATGCATTTGACAAAGATGCCCTGCAAGGTAAATTTTTACTTTGACTTACAAATATTTTTTATTTTTCTTGCTATTAGCATGTTAGGTGGGTAAATTTAAGATTATTTACAGGTATAATGTTTTCATTGCAAATGCTTAGTTTTTGAGATAACTATGACTTTGAAGTTTCCATTGTTTTTCTCTGTAAGAATATAGCCGGTGTCACTAGGCTACAGGCTTGATAGCGACATAAATCGAACCTTACCGAACGTAACCTAAACTTACCCAACCTAACCCTAATATCGCTTGTATGGGGTCGCCCTTAATTTTCTCCCATAGAAAAACAATGGGAACTTCAAAGTCATATATCTCTAAGACTAAGTATTTTCCAACGCAAACGTTATTCATGTAAATTGTCTGAAATTGACCCAGTTAACATGCAGATAGCATGAAAAAACTTGGAAAACTATTGGTAAGTTAAAGTAAAATAATACTCTTGGAATCTGGTATTTTCCCAATATCTTCTAGCTAGTACTGACAGAAAAATGTTTCAACGTCCATTCTTGTACTTTTGCGAAAAGGGATAACAGCAATCTTATAAAAAATAGGTTTTTCTAGTAGGTGACTAGGCCTAACATGGGCCCCTAGCTAGCAGTGGTCTTCCGGCGCCTGATATGGCTAGGAAATTTTCTCCATTGTTGGCGTACTGGAAATATTAAGCCTACTACTATTCCCAAAGGTCCAGTGCCCGATATGGCAAACTACCGACCCATTACGCTGACGCCCATATGTCTTTGTTTTGGAACTTGGTAGCTTGTAAGTTTGGTCATTTTGCTGCCAAATAAACCATGTTTTTTAGTCAATTTGTTTAGTTTTTATTAATAAATATTGCAAAATAGGCAGTTTTATTTCTGGAATTTTGATTTACAAAACTTAAAGGCTTAGTTAATGTGTTTCTAATTAGGAATCCGTTTGACTGTAGGACAGTTAGGGTAAACTATTACTTATGTTTATTAAAAACCTATAACCTATTGATTTTTGTGCTATTTCCTTTCAGAGATGCATTTCTAATAATATTCAGGTATGCTAGCAGCTAGTGAAAATTAAAAGTACCGTAGTAGTTGAAGTTGCTATTTGATAGTTTGTGAGCTCATAAGAAGGAGGTTGGCATATAGCCATTTCATTTTCTTTAGTTCAATACTCCGCTTTTAGTTAGCTAGGAGCTAGTCATTTCTCTTAAGTTTTCTTTGTATTTTGAAGTACGGTATTTCTAAATTTCTTCAAAGCATTTTATAGATATTTCACTTTTTTCAGTTCATTACTCTGTTTTTAATTAGCTAGTAGCTAGCTAATTCTGTCAAGTTGTATTCGTAATTTGAAGTGTTTTCAAATTTTTTGAAGGATTTTATACTGTAATAATTATAAATCATAGCTTCCCTGCAGTTTGGATGGTGAATGTAGCCATAGCAAATACGGGTTATCTGCTAGCTGCTTTTTATTGACCTCTTTTTTTAAAGCCATTCTTCTACAATAGGAAGTTGAAATGAATCGACTAAGATTGTTGATGGTTAGCTAACTAGCCTACTTGTTTTCAAAGCAGAAAACCCTTTAAATGTCGGATAAAATTCCTAGAACTAGGAAAAAACAACAAAAACATTGAAAAAATAAATGAATAAACCAAATAAAGAATGGATTTTTGTTTAAACAAAAAAACCTGGTTTTTACCAACCCTCTTTTATTTCCGGTATATATGTCGTGCGCGAACGATGGATTTGGACAGTCGATCGATCGCGCTGCGCAAACGGTGGATGTTGTAGGTATTAGGCCGTAATTTCGGGTTACTTTATATTCGGGTTTAATGTCGGGTAGGTTAAGGGAGGCAAGGACTGTTATTTTTTTCATTTTAAAATTTGAACGATTGATCGTTTGCGCAGCACGATCGATCGCTTGCGCAGCATGATCGATCGATCGCGCAGATCCATCGATCGCGCACAACATACATATATATTTTGACTCTTTACCCCAATTCATGTATAGCTAAGCAGTAGCACCAACATTTTTTGTCATTTCAGCCCAGTTGTGATCGTAACACAGAGTTGAATTGTCAACTGTAAAGGTTCGATATTCTAAGTATCATATATTTATAAATAAAATTTGCTAGGATGCATATTGTAGATGGCAAAATAAAACCACAGAAGCCTTGCTGGATATTTGTAACTCAACCACGAAGCTGCCTTATGTTCGTGCAGTTTCTGATGGAAATCATTTTCTGTGACTAATGCGCTGCAATTAAAAAAAACTGTGCTCTTTAAGAAGAAAGAGAGCATATGCTAGCTTCGTGGTTCTTCTCTTTGACAAAGACGCTTATAGTTGTTTATACTTTCGATGATCAGTATTTTTACGCAGAATGTGTAAAGTAGATGCCGTAATATACTTGCATCAGCAGTTGTTAAATTAAGCCTAATCGCTCCGTATATTGTGTCGAGTGAAACTGAAAAAAAAACTGAAGGCAATTTTTTACTTTAGGTGAGCCAGTCTATTTTCTTCATTCATGTTCAGATTGTTTTGAAACTTGCACAGTACACGTAAAAATGAATTTAAGGAACATTTTATTGATGTAATTTTTTCGATTTTTGCAATAGTTTTTAAGTAATGTTGACATTAGTCTTTTTTTTTTGCCTCTCGGTGGTGAAGTGGCAACGGTTCGGCATCGCATCAACGGAGGCCCGGGTTCGATTCCCCGGACGGCACGCTACGGATTTACACTTTGTGGAGCACTCCAGCACCGAGAGGCCAGGCGATGCACGATGAGGGATCCTAAATTGACTCTCAGCACGGATTGCTTCTCCTGCTCTTCACAGTACTGGATCTTCAAAATTCTAGAATTAAGGCAAAAAGCAAACCTCGATAGGTGTATCCATTGTACCCTGTATACGAGATAATAAATGAAATTTGTTTTTGTTTTGTTTGTTTTTCATTTCTAGCTATCACAAGCCTGCTTGACGCGAGTTACTATTTCCAACCAATAAAAAACTTGCGTGACGCGTTGGTTGACGACTAAGAGTGACGCGTTGGTGTCAGCCAATAAGGAGCGTCTATACTGTATGGCTGCAACTATTGGGGATTTACCCCAGTTTTTCGAAATTTCAATTGGTATCAGGAATTTTTAGAACAATTTCGGGAGTTTTTCAACTTCTTATTTGACAATTACGCAAATAATTAATAACTATGTACTATCGCGTATATTCCGCATATATTGAGAAGAGCATAAAGTGTTTAGTTACAGCGTGAAGCTTCTATTTATATTCATTTATAAATATTTGGGGAATTATTTTTACTTTTGGGGAAAACTGAACTTCCCTTCTAACTGATTTTTTTTTACGGTGATCGCTGTAGAGTGCGGACATATAGCTTTTATTTCTTGTGGTGTTGTGTTCTTATTGGTATATTTTGCAGTACAAACATTTTATATTCGTTATTTATAGTTCGATTGCTATCAAACCCGCACAATAGACGTAAAATTGAATTTGCAGAACATTTTATTCTATTTTTCTTGATGTTCAGTTGCGTTGTGTTTGGTTAGTGTACGTAAGATTAGGATAGGTTAGCTTAGGGTAGGTTAGCTTAGGGTAGGTTGGCGTAGGGTAGGTTGGCGTAGGGTAGGTTGGCGTAGGGTAGGTTGGCGTAGGGTAGGTTGGCGTAGGGTAGGTTGGCGTAGGGTAGGTTGGCGTAGGGTAGGTTGGCGTAGGGTAGGTTAGGATAGGTTACGGTAGATTAGGATAGGGTAGGTTACGGTAGATTAGGATAGGGTAGGTTACGGTAGATTAGGATAGGGTAGGTTACGGTAGATTAGGATAGGGTAGGTTACGGTAGATTAGGATAGGGTAGGTTAGGATAGGGTAGGTTAGGATAGGGTAGGTTAGGCTATCAAAAACTAATGCAAAAATAGAAAAATTTTTAGGAATAAAATGTTCTTAAAATTCAATTTTACGTATACTGTACGAGTTTCATAACAATCGGACCATAAATAAAGAAAATAGACTGGCTCACCTAAAGTAAAAAATTCCCACTGAATTATGGTGGTGTGTTTCTCATTATGTTCACCGTACCAACTCATGTCCTCTATGGGGATGGAGACATATTACGGAGGCGAAACTGGCTTCACTTGCCTAATGGGAGAGCAGCGTTAGGCCGTCTCCTCCTATATTATAGTTCCATGGTCTCAGCTCTGCCAAAATATGTAGAGTAGCTACCAATAATATCATGCTACGTCTAATGGTGTTTCCAATGAGCAGTGAATGTATGCAAGAAGCCCAGACCCCGGGCTGGGGGCGGATGCTCAAGCGCCTCAATTGTATATTTACAAGCACCGTAATTGTACAGCTGCAGGTACGAATGCAACCAAGTTCTGCTGAAATTTTATATTTTTACTGATCGATTGAACATTTGAGCATGTCGGTTATTTAGGTGTGTATCGGTTGGAGATTCAGACCACTTTGATCATAACTATATAGAGCTAGTACATTGGATGTTACTAGCGCTCTCAATGCTCCATACTGCTCCAAGCGCCATAAAGGTTCCAAAGTGCTCCATAGTCCTCCACTTGACTCTAACTGCGCCCAAAGTAGGAGCAATCTCAAATAACTGGAGAATTCTTAGCAGGTGGTCAGCCGTACCTTCAAGTGCATTGAATATCAACGAGTTTGATGCATAAATAAACGACAACAGCAATATTAAATACAAATTGACAAGACTTCTATCAGTTTGAATATGGTAATATGGTTGAAGTAGGGAACTTTTTGGGGGTGGATAATTTTTTTTTTGAGTTCCCCCATACTATGTATTTCACACTAAGAAATGAAATAACATAATTGCTAGATGAGTGAGATGTGCATGATCACTCAAATAGTTGTAATTTTTGTACGGTGGTTTCACAATTTTACCATGCTCGTGTCCAGGTCGCGTACAGTGGGATCTCCTTTTCCTGCACTGATGCTGGATGGTATATCACTTCCTGTGGTTGATGAGCTGGTAATCTTGGGTGTTAATTTTGTTCCAAAGTTGACGTTTGAGCCCCACATTCGTTCGGTTGCCTCACGTGCATCGCAGAAAATTAGTCCTATGATGCGTGCTTGGAGGGTGTTTGGCTCGGTAGAATTGACACGTTGCTGCCTTAATTGCTTTGTCCTGCCTCTTCTGGAGTACTGCTCAATAGTCTGGGGTTCTGCTGCCGATTGCCATCTGTGTTTGCTCGACAAAGTGGTTCGTCGATGCGCGTTCATGCTAGGTGGTGATGTGCCTTGTGATCTGGCGCATAGTCGCAGAGTTAGTGGGGTCTGTTTTTTCTATAAAATCTATAACTGCCCCAGTCATCCACTGTCTGAGTTTCTTCCGGATCCATTTGATCGGGTGAGGTATACACGGCGTACTGTACTGGTGCTCTTCTTGAGTTTGCCTTGGAACCGTTACGATGCCGTACGGGCCAGTATTCCCGTTCATTTTTTCCATCGTGTGGGGATGTTTGGAATGGTCTTGATGGCTCTGTCTTTGCTGGTGCGGGTATTGGCAGCTTTGAGCCATCTGTACACAGAGCTATTCTTTGATCTCTGATCTTCTTTTTTTCATTCTTTTGCTTTCTTCACCCGCTCGGCTGGTTGCGTGGGGGTTACCTTGAGTTACCTTGAGAGTCTTCGGAAGAAGTCCTGGTGGCGTTTCTCACATCACCTCACGTGTGTGGAGTCACTATGCTGGGTGTCTTCTGTGGTGCCGCAGTTTGAAACCAAAGAGAGAGCCAGCAGCGAATTATTTTCACAGTGCACGTAACCGCTGACCGCTGGTCTATCTGGTATTCTTCTTAAATGTGAAACCAGCAAATTTTTGAACTCTACAGTTTTGATATCAGTGGCGTTTCGAATATGCCGATGCATTTTGTTAAACAATCTTGCTCCTCTTACAGCGAAGGTATTAGAATATTTTGTGGCCACAGCTTTTCCACCATCTCTGCGTGGGATACGGATATCACAGGTCCTTCCAGTTCTTTCCGAGTGTCTGGCGACAATCCGCTCATTCACATTCACAGTG
>LQNS02276866.1:5266305-5281785 GCA_001587735.2 Parhyale hawaiensis
TCAATATTGAAATCATGAATCCAAATAATGCAGCAGTAGGCCAAAAGCCTAAGACTCAGTTCGGACAATGCTTTACGTGTTCCGTACGGTATAACACAGCCCGGCGAGACACGACTTACAACAGTATCGCTGCGTTCTTATTCTTTGATGTCTGCTCCTTTGTCACCAATCACAGGCTCACAGCCACCGCCTCCCACCAATCACACAGTCACCGGCGCTGACTGCCACCAATCACAGGCTCCGAGTCATTCATACAACAAATCTACAAGTCAGCCAGGCCTCAGCCTTGGCGGAACGTTCAACTTCCCATCTCCGTAGACGTTGTACCTCCTACCTCCTATTAGACCTCCATGGCTGTGACGTTAGAAATCGTGGTTTGGTACTGGGGGTTGTCTGTGTCACGGCTGCGTTTGAAATGCTATTGATTTTTTTTATAGTTTTGAACAGCAACTTCAGCATTTTCATATTTCAAGTATGTTAGTTTTTAGTGACAACGCATATTTTACCAGACTTTAGCTTGAGGTCTTGCCCTTATCTTGCCAGAAGTGCGACAATCTATGATACCTAAGTTCGCCTAAAGGGGGGGGGGGGGTGACACACACTACTCAAAAGAATGGGTTTCCTCATCTCCGATTCCGAATGCGTTGCTATGTTCATATATTTATGTTTCGCAAAAGTAGCGGTATGTTGAATAAAGATTCCCTCCAAATTTGACGAGATGACCGAAACTAAAGCAGCGGCACTAGCTGAGCCAGCTGACTCGACGGTCAACATTTTAACACATTTTCGGTAAACTGTGTTTACGAGGGCTCAACAAACCATTCGGACGATTAGCTGAGGAAACTCATTCATTTGACGATCGTGTGTACCATCCCTAAACTAGCTAACGATGCTCGCAACAGGCACAGCCCGTCGCTTACGACCCGTGTTTGGGAATCATCTTTACTTTCAGTTGAGAAGCAACTAATTATAAGGAAAATAAAAGTAGTCTCAATGTGTATAAACATTTCCATTATCCCTACAATGGCTACAGCACTAGAGTAGCTCACAGAATTCGCTCTTTACAGAGCAATCAATAATAACCAAAGGACTGCCAGACAAAGAAAACAAATTCGAATTGAACCTTAACACAAAGTCAACAAAAGATGAAGAAAATTCGAAAATATTTTCAACTGTTTAGCAATTATACAGTCAGCGTGTGTATCGTAAACAAGAAACACAGCTTTCTACATGATAAACTACAGCGCGGTGTTAAAACTTAGAATACATAAGTTAATACTGACGGGGTGTGACTCATTCTCTAATGTTCCAGACTGGAGCAACTGTTGAGATAAAAAACGGGCACTAGTTACACGAGAAATTTTGAAAATAAAGTTGCTTGGCAGGGCTCCGTAGCTCAACTTACAATAGATTGCTGGTTTAAGATCAAAAGAACAAGTGTAACCATTTTTTTTTTGAACGGTTGTATCTCTTAGCGCCGAAAGAAGGGACTACCTTTATATTACTCATTTTCCACAATTGAACTAAATTGACTGTAACTTTTGCAATATAACTGATATAGCGGTGGGTCGTAAGACCATGTTAAATAATAAAATAAGAGCCCCAGCGCTTTTTACGGAAACTTGCCCACACAATCACCACTAATCTTCCACTAGTGAATCTTTTGTAGTTGTGATGTGAAAAAAAATAATAAAATGAGTACTGTTGTAATCTAACCGTGATATACTTTCTCCATTGCTGTAACGGAAAAGCTAACTTTTATTAGAAAAAACAGCTTTGTCAAAAATTTTTTTTTTAAGTAATAGGGAGCTAGGTTGACATAGCCGCGGATAAAGAACAGGACAGTTTGCTAATTTTGCGGACAAACAAGTTTTCAAGGCGAAAAAATATCAATGCCACAAACAAGATTTTACCAACTTCAAGAAGTTATAGCTGCTCACAAAAGCGCTAAGTGTTTCATCTCTGGAGTACATTTCGTTGTATTTAATTTGGATGCGAAAAATAAATACGGTTGCTAACCAATTAACCTGGATCAAACCGCTATGTTTTTTTTAGCTTGTTTCAAATCGCTATGCGGCTACCAGGCCCAGGCAACTGGCATCTGCAACCGTAGCATGGTAAAAAAAAAAAAATAAAAAGATAAAATTCCCGTATTGGTATTTCTTGACGCAACTAGGCAATATTAGCCATGCTTCAAAATAAAAATTCCAATTCGCTACTCAAGACACACAAAAAAAAAAACAACCACAAAATAAACGTGCAAGTTCACATAACTGGCACATATTAACGATTGTTTTCAGTCCGCTCTAGTGTATTAAAATACCACATCTCTATCCCTCTATGTACACTTACATTATTTATTTACACATAATACATCATAGCCATGCCTCGCAAGTAAAAGACCTTCCACATGAAAACTAACTTTTTATATTTACCCTTAGTAAAAAATGTTCTGTTCTGTAGGCAACAGTGAGTATGGTGGCAAATTTTTGTTGTATAACAAAGTAAAGTTGAACATATAAATACCTTAAAATCTTATTTTATGGAGTAAAAATGCTTATAACTTTTTTATTATCTATCAGTTGATAACCTGGGTCTCAGCTCTGAAAGAATAACAACATTTATGTACATATTTTATTTTTATCGCAGAGAAAACACAAGCACTGTCTTGGTCAGGATTTTTGTTGTTTTTTAACTGAAAGTTTCTGTAGCGAAATATGGCCGGAACAAAAAGATTTCATGTAGTGGAAGGCGACTACTTGCAGGACGGGGCTAAAAACAAAGCCTCTTTCTTGAGAAAAAACCTCACTGAGAATATGATCACATGCCCAAAGTACGCTGCACGTGACACTTATGCTTGATGACTCACAGATTGTGCACGTGCCTCAAAATTTTAGTTTAACACCAACAGCTGATGGCTTTAGATGCAATCCAAACTCAAATGATGGCTTTTTTAGCGTAACTTGTCTCCGCAGCAGCATAGTTTTCAGGAAGAGTATTACCTACAACATCCAGAATTTTCGTCGGACCGGAAAGATGCGCGATACAAGAGGAATCATTTCGAATGAAAATGAAAATTAATTACGAAAAGGCACTTTCAATCTTACAGTCGACGTATTTTTCAAACATAAACTGAAGTACTAGGCTTATTTTGCATGTTCATCGCCAGACTTGTATACAAAACATATAAACTGTAATATTTCCAGCTCTTTATATTTTGAAGTTCCCATGTTTATCACAAATTGATGTTTTATCAGTACACACATGATTTTGATATCAGTCATGTAGTAAGTAATCAAAATATATATTAATACAATCAGTATGTGCAATTTCGACTTTCGCCGAATTTTGACAAGTGTAAAGCGAAAATTGTTTGAATTTGCTAGAGCTGTCAGAGATAAAACCACCGTTTGAATTTGGCTTTTCATCTGTCTTCTAATGCATCACATGTAAAACACGAAAACAACATGGGGTTTATCCACAAATCTAAATTACATGATAAGACCCTACAAGGCAGAGGTATATCATTGGTGCATTAATTTTGCTAGTAATCCACATCAGGTTACACTGAAACAATTCACTCACGCAAAGTTCTGATACCGGGACAACTCTTCAGAAGTCGAGGCGAGTATTACATGGAAAGGGAAAAGATGGAAGTCTAACCTATGCTTCCTCAAACTCGGCGGGTGTAAGAATTTTATATGCTTATAGGTATAACTGGTTTTGAAAACATAGTCCAGTACCCTAACTTAACCATTTTGATAAGGAAGATAGTTTCTTGTAAGAGTATATAAATCTCCTATAATCATAAAATTATGTCTCAATGATTAAAATAAGTAATCTATACAGTAACTGCAAGAAAAAAGGTCGAATCTTTATGCTTAATTATCGAAAGTGTCAAACTTTTGAGAGTGAGAAACATACGTGATACTAATTGAAGTAGAAGGGCGATGCTGGTTTTTGGAAGATACCCGCAAAAAAGTTAAGGTTGAAAATCATCAGCCCTACCAGTCCCAGTTACCGACGGGTATATTTCATTATTGAAATGGATAAAAATCATAACCTACACCTGAGTAGCATGATACAATAACAAAACATCGTGCGGTGGGTAGTGATGTGTAGTTTTCGGAACTAAATTACGGAAACTAAACTATAAATTGCTGCAGCGATTGCACAGTAGTAAAAGATCGTAAGTTAAATACTAATGTTATTCTGACGACAGGGCTTCTTGCCACATACATCAGAAATTAGAACCGGAAAGAAAGTCTTAGCTGGCTATTGTTTTTCCATATCAGTTGTTCGAATTAGGTAAAACACTTGACACTGCCTAAAAAAACAGGCGTGTATGTCTACGTGTATGTTAGGAAAGTTATTTCTGCAGAAAGGGTGTACATACGTCCTGTTGAATTGAATGTAACTATGTAAGCAACCTATAACTGAAATCGAATGTACATTATTAATTCAAACTGGTGTCTTAAGTAAACAATTAGCTGAGCACATTATTGGTACGCGCTGAAAAAACATTAAAAGCAAGGTGAAATTCAGTTAATTTCAACAAATTACAATACAATACAATACTATACAATAGCAGCCATCACAGAAAAAAATATTCAAGATATTTGAATGAGCATTTTAATTATTGATGCATATTAACTTCACGGTATAAGAATGATGAAACCAAGTTATAGGCCCATAGAAGTTGAAAAAAATCGCCACAGATGAGGTAATGTATTTTGACATCTATTTGTTCGGAGGCATTTCTCTTTGGCGCCACTTACAGTAGTTATGATACGTGAGAATCCTAAATCACTTGAATGTTTCAAGTCTAAACTTATCAGTGACATAAATTATTCATCATCAGTCATATATTTTAAAGACAAAGGATGCTAATTTTACTTCTGGGGAAATGATGTCCTATTTATGAGAGTATAACGAAATTTTGTTTTAACAGCAAGCAGCAAGAAAGACGTTGTGTTACCAAACAACATAGGCAAATTCAACACTGATGTGAGGATACACAGATGACAGCAGAGAAAATCAGAGAGCAATGCCAATCACACGACGCTGAACGAAGAATACAATAGTTAATCAATGGAGGAAAAGGTGCTAATGTTTTCAGTCTACAAGTCTAACATTATTATCATTGGAAGAAAAATCAATGCTATTACTCATCAGTAATATTTAGATATCTAGGTAAATTTTCACAGCAACAATGAGAGGAAGTTATTTATTAAATTTATATGAGAATCGTATAGAGCAAAATAAATACACTATACCAAACCTAAAATGAAAAGTTGGTAACTATTGATAGTTTCAAAGCAATAATGCAAATGTAACTGAGTCTTGTAGGAGTATGGAGCATTGAGAAAAAAGTTTGTTGACGTAAAATATCTTTTTTATTACCGCCACATGAGTTCAGTTTAGCAAAACAACATAAATAGAAAGTGAACCCTTTTTAAGAATGCAAATATTTGAGCCACGTTTCTGGAAAAATATCGATGCAGTTTTTGAATAACCAGCTCTCAAGAAGATGAATATTGGGCGGGCACATATTGGCGTAAACAGATTATTGCTATGAAACTTTAGGGGTAAACTTTCATAACGTGAAGGAAGCGGTTCAGTTAAATTGTTCTTGGGAAACTATGGGACTTTAAAGATGCAATATTATTATTATATTGAGGGTTTTCACTCCGTAGTCGATGGGTGCACAGATGCAATATTAATACTTGAAAGAATGACCTCTGTCGATGGCCGAAACGTCGTATCTTATTTTAAGTCTGTTTTAACCTTTATTCCATAACTGTTCTAAAAAAACGGCAATGACCAAAAACATGTTTTTAGAACATTTGGAAAAAATGTCAAGTGTTTTGTTGAAGTGAGTACTGATTGCAGATGATTGAAAGGAATGTAAAGGGGCGGTCGGGAAAAGCTTTTCTCCTCTCCATGAAGGGGAAGAGAGGCTCTGAGGCCGCGGGGAGTTAGAGGCTCTCGTGCCAGCTCTCCTGCTGCCCTAAGTGAAGGGGAAGAAGGGAAGAAACCGAGCAAAAAGAGCCGCAAATTTTTAATAATACTCTGGGGCACTTATGTGTCTGAAATATAGCGAAGACAGTAACTTTTCTGAGGCGGATAACGTCTATGACGTGTAAGTCACCGAAGAAAATATTAGAAATCAGAAAATCTGAGTATACAGTTTAACCAGATAATTTACTTACGCAACTCACTGCAGATGTTAGCCACGAATAAAGTAGTATTTGATGGAAATACTGTAACATATTGCCAAAATCGAACACGGACCAAGAACTTGAAAGAGAGTTTACTGAATAAAGCATGGAAATACTGTTCGGTCGCATAGTCTTTGAACTGGGAAAGGTAACTATTTACTAAGCAATGAGAAAGAAGTTTCACGCGATATTAGAACTGTTTAGGTATTAGGTATTATAAGAAGATTTAAGCCTCCCTAAATAAGTACTAAGCTCTTCTGAGAGAGGAAAAGGAAGGGACATATAGTATGTCGGCAGAAAATATTAGAACTGTTTGTATGTGAATAAATTTGAAAGTGATAAGAAACCTAAAGACAATTTGAAATTTAAATGCAGGAATAAAATAAAGTTCAAAACAAAAAGTGGTGCATATCTTCCATTATACCCAACTTGAAGAGTCAATTAGGACAATAAATCAAGGACATTCACCACTGCTGAGAAAGTACTAAGATTTGGACATGTGATAAAAACCAGCAAGACAAATTTTGTGAACAGACAAGGAAAGAACATAAAATAACAGGTAATTTCTTGAAACATGCCAGCGCCCGAAAAATTACCGATAATTGCATGACTACCTTCAGATTGTTGCGGAAGCAGGTGATAGTAATCTATGTAATGTGCAGTAAAGCTAAAAAGAAGGAATATCACCAATTTTCATGGGCTGTTTTAGATAAGCCAGTGAAAAAAATATATGCATTTTTGATCGGCAACAACTGAGCCTGTTATTATATGAAAATGAAAAGTTTCGAGATATGCAGGCGGAAATTCGTCTAAAAAAACCCGGAACAGTTTTCAGAATTGATGAAGAAAAAGAAGATGCAAGTTGCAGAGATTCTTTGGGCGTAGCCACGTGTAGAAGGCAATGACTTTGGCGCAAGAAAGCGAGTTAGGTATACTGTTATTAGAGGAAACTATGTGTAAGCCTACCATGCCAGAGGTAATAATTTAAAGTCTTTGGTTATTAGCTGGGCCTTTGCTAGAAAGGCGAGCGAACATCAACAAAACATTGCATATAACAACCAATAACATAATCCGAGTTTACAGCAAGTTACCCTAAAATAACACAAATATACAAAAAATTATCTTATTAACCAGAGCGCCCCTGTCATTTACAGCTCACACAAATAATAATAATACAAATACACACACGTTTAAATAAGAGTCAACGAGCGATGCTGTTTTCGATCACAACAGTCTTTGTGCGACCCCGAGAATCGGCCACCACATTCACACAGACATACCCAAAGAAATTCTTTTAAACCTAATCCTGAGACCGCTGTTTCAGATATATGAAAGGGATGATCAGATCTAGAAGGGACAACCATTACGAAACTAAAGGCGTACTCCACTGGATCCTCAGCTGAACCTAAACTGCACCGATTCATGCTATCGCACAGAGATTGATATAGTCTCTCTTTGATGAGAGTTTTGCGGAATTCATTGCTATGCAGAAGTTTACCAGAAAAAGTCTTTGGAACATTTGAGAAACGTTGCAGAATTTCTCAGCATGATTGTACTGGAATTGTGGATGAATCACTGGAAAGTTGTAGAGTTCACGATTTTGCAAGAAAAGATGGAGCAAAAATCGACACGGCTCTAGAGAAATATTAAAGAATTGACGTTCCAGTTAGCTGGGCGTAAACCATTACGNCTGTGGATGAATCACTGGAAAGTTGTAGAGTTCACGATTTTGCAAGAAAAGATGGAGCAAAAATCGACACGGCTCTAGAGAAATATTAAAGAATTGACGTTCCAGTTAGCTGGGCGTAAACCATTAGGTAATTTTTGAAGAATTTGCAGCCATGCCGTTGCTACTTTTTTAATGTTACCAAATAGTCAATTACAATATTGCAGTTTACTTCCACGTATTTACCAAACTGCTAACAGCACATGAAAAGTTGGATGATTTTGGCAGGCATTATATATACTAGTTAGAAGTTACTAGGTTCCAGTAAGGTGAAAAGCACAAGGTTGAACTTCAAGTTTTGGTTCCAAGGGAGTACGTCCTAAGGAATGTCGGATGAGGCCGGTGGGTAGACTCATCTACCCTCCGAAGAGCCATCAGCAGGTGGGCTTTGTAAGGTGTTAATTCTCAGCTGATGAACGGAAGACTGGAGTAAATTGGCGTTACACGAAGCGTCTCCAGGCGGTACGTTGCTGGGGCTGCTACAGGCCGCCATGTTTGGGTTGCTGGAGCCGCNCATCTACCCTCTGAAGAGCCATCAGCAGGTGGGCTTTGTAAGGTGTTAATTCTCAGCTGATGAACGGAAGACTGGAGTAAATTGGCGTTACACGAAGCGTCTCCAGGCGGTACGTTGCTGGGGCTGCTACAGGCCGCCATGTTGCTTGGGTTGCTGGAGCCGCTGCCATCTGCGTCTTGGCGAGCGTAGCTGCCGATGCCTGCACAGTAACATGTCGACCGTTAGTGTTGATACTACTACACTAATAGTTGAACTACATCCATTAGTCCCCTATTAAAGTTTTGATTATCACCCGCGAACAAAGTGAGAGAGGTGATAATGTTTCGTCCTTTACATAAGCCGATAAGTAGTTATGAGGCAACATTTTAATAGCAAGGCGACATTCAGCTAGCCTTCATAAGGTTAGGTGAGGCAAGGACTGGTTCTGTTAGCCTTCTATCTAAGACCTCGTAAGAATTAGCTTAATGTGGTGGTTAGCGGAACCAGTCTGCTACAGCTGTTCACTGTAGCAAGCTCCTTGATAGAGGGTGGTTGAGCGGAGCACCAAAAAAGTTTCCCGTTTATCTGTCGAAAAACGTAGTTTTAGGTCCCGTGGAGTATAGAATTCTTGCTGTAAGTTTATGGCTTTAAATTCAGACCCGTTGAACTTTATGGCGGCATGTAGCTAGTTACCGTATTATAACAGTGTCGCCTTAAAAATACAAACCATTTCAGGTTTACAGTATATGTCGCCAATCGTCTACTAACTACTGTTATCGCTTTATATGTCTACATATCAATATTGGTCTACTGACAAGATTCATTTATTGGAGAAATGTTACAAAGGCATTTCATATATCTGAAATACGGCGTGATATTTAACGGGACACATTCACATTTGTTTACATATATTATGTATGCTTGTTTTTCTACTCAAAAACTGCAAGAAAGAATTGAGAAATAACCACAATCTCTTGCAGCCAGTCAGGTGGGTTTACCTCGATGTGAAATGTGTCAAAACCGCTGACGCAGCCCTTTCAACCGCTCCGCCATCTTGGGTGATGGTCTTACGCCATGAGGCGATCTAATTGTTATTAGGATTATTATTTTAGCATTGCTAGTGTAACCATGAGCACCAGGATGTTAGCGCTGTTTCCATTGCAGCAGTTATTAAACACGTGCGCTCACGCACATTCACACACATACACGCTCCACTGATACTGTTAGTGAGATGAGGATAGTAGCAAGTACTTGCTCCTATCGCAGTTGTTATTGCTATGCACCTACTAGCCTATTCTCAGAAACACAAAAACGTTATTCTAGCAATAGGGTGATCCATTGGGAATCTACTGTTCGAGATAAAGAGAAGCGTGGTCACAGTCATTTTTTTCTGCTGAAAGCAATGTTCCCGAAACAAACGTTTCTGATCATGGCCCAAAAAAACGTTTTTAGGATAAAGAGAAGTACCAATTATTGTTACAAATAGCGTTTCGGGTTACTAAAAATCCGACATCAGTGATCTGAAAATACTCCAAGTTATTAGGAAATGTATTATTACCTCCGCCAAGGAGGTTATGTTTTCGGCGTGTCTGTTTGTCTATTTGTCTGATTGTCCGTTTATCTGTCTGTCTGTCACCAAGATAACTCAAACAGTTACGAACCGATTTCGATGAAATTTACAGGGATTGTTAGATATGTTAGGAGGAACAGATGATTAACTTTTGGTAAAGATATGTCCATCCGTTTGTTTGTTTGTTTGTCTGCCTCATTTTTCTCGATGTTATAACTGAAAAAGTTATGGATGGATTTTGATGAAATTAACATGAATTGTCAGGTATATTTGTTTCTCATATACTGGTTTAAAACCATTACTAGACAAACAAGCAAGCAAGCAAACAGTGACAAAAATTAAAATACGAACAATCGTGTTATTGAGTTTTTTATTACTTACCTAGAAATACAAATTTATAGGGGTTGTTCGTAATGTAAAAAGACATAAATGATCAAATTTTGGTGCAGATCGGTTTGTTCGTTTGTATGTCTGACTTATGTTTGTCATAACGTTTGTTAACACTATAACTCAAAAAGTCATGAATGGATCTTCAAGAAAATTGAACATGCTGTCATTAATATGAAAAGGCACAAATGATCAGATTTTGGAGTTTATACAAAGAAAATTATGGTTTCAGAACCAATTTTGAATTTTTTGCTACCGTTGCCTCACTTGGCGGAGGTATGCGCTCTCAGAGTGCTCTAGTTTATAATGCGAATGAAATCTATTTAGGTAATCATTTAAAAAAAAAAACACCAGGCCGTTAGTGTAGCTATTGTACTCTTCACTAGTCCAGTCTGAGACACAGTGTCATTAGAATGGGTTTGTTACAATGTTAATCTAATACTAAGAATGACTGTCGTGTGTTTATAAATATATATATTTATATGTTCGGTGTCACGCTCTTAACGAAATAGATAGGCGGAATTTAGCCCAGGTTGGAGACTCTGGTTGTCCTCTCAATCTCCATTGAAAGTGATAGGCAGAAAATAGGCCGAGTTGCAGAAGATGGCAAACGTATCTTAAGCAGGGACAGCTGAAATTCCAACAATGAAGACATCGCAGGCTTAGTCTGATTTGCACGAGTAGCTATTAGCTTCTCCATACATCGAATCTATGGCAATATATAGGGCGACCTCATATCTGAATGCACTTCTTGCATTGGCTAAGTTCAAATCGTAGCACTGAAGATATCTGAAGCTTCCGTTGGCACTCTCATGCTTCTTGATTCTTAGTTTCTCCCCACAGATGATTTCGTTGCATGAGCAATTCTTCCCACTTTGATGCAAATGTCAACAAAACCGACGAAACATAAGTTTTCACGGGCAGTAGACAATTATTTCTTTTAGCTTACTGTTTTCCTCTGACGAAATAGTTTTCTCTTCATAGGTCAAAATTTGAGCACCTCAAATGAAGCAGATATTTGAGGTGAAAAGACGGTGTCAACGGTATCTTTGCTACGGAACGAACACATTGTATATAAGCTGCTATTTTGTTTAAGTTTGTTGAAGTGTTTTACTCAAGACGCTACTTCTGCCTGTCTAAATAGAAGACCTAAGGATGACAGCACGACAAAAGATCAATGAAGAAAAGAAGAAAATTAAGAAGCAAATAAGAGAAGAGGAGATTCTGCACCGGCCTAGAGGCATTAGGCAAACGTATAGGTTATTGCGTGAAATTTTCACGCACGGGTCCACTAGTAATTGAATAATACACGCCACACCGTTTTTCCTGTTGAGATTTTAACACTCCTATAGTTCACCACACACCAAGCAGATACAGTATCTCGGTAAACATATCACATGGTTATTACTGCTTTTATTATTTCCATATTTCTAGGTTATACTACATATTATACCGTTATTGAGTTGTTATCTTAATTCTATCGAATAACCACATGCACACTATGTTGTTATTGCGCTTTCTGTAGTGCTCGTAATTTATTCTCTTTCGTGCGCATTTATATACACGAGACCATTACTATTGTTATTACTATTAGTTTGCTCCGAGTTTAAACCTTCCCACCCATAGCGTACACCGTCATCCAAAGGGAGTAATTAAGAAAGAAGGAACACACAGTACACCAAGAGAAACGCAGAAACCATGCACGTTGGTGTTACCAAAAGTACAGGGCCAACGGGGCATGGAACAGGAGTTGATAAAGCAAAGGAAGAACAAAGGACAGCATTATACCACACTACTATTTTTGTAGTAATACCGTTCATATTAAATTATTCGTAATTATACTAAGGTATTAGACGCCAATAGTAGAATTTCTAGATGCATTTACCCCTGCAGTATTCTTCGTTGTCCCAGAAGGTAAAATCCTAAAGCAGCTTTTGGCGCGGGAGAAAAATTCGTTAGGGTAATAACTTTTTCTTCTAGGAAGTATGGAAGCTCAATCTGGAGTCACACATGTAGAGTGGAACCAGGGGGAAACGCACTAGCTGGTAATAATGGTCTAATTAGAAAATAGTTATTCACTATTACCTTACAGTGTTCATATCCAGCATGATACCAAGCAAATATTCCTACATTATCCACATCAGCCACAAAACTCAAAACATTTATGAATTTCTATTTTAATTTTTTACCGACCCATTGGAATTGAAAAATAGGGACCGTCCCTGTAAGAATATGTTATCCAAGCAGCTGAATTGTAGGGTAACATGTCTAGTACCCATCTACCATGCTAGTACCCAGTCAGAAATTTTTGGGGGAAGCACCGGTAATTATAAGCACTTATAGACACCGAACCGATGAAACTTGCCGATAATTATAGGCTCTGTATAGGTGGGATATGTCCGCTTTCCTCGCCTATAANGACCCGTTGACCTTTATGGAGACATGTAGCTAGTTACCGTATTATCACAGTGTCGCCTTAGAAATACATACCATTACAGGTTTATGTGTCGCCATTCGTCTACTAACTACGGTTATCGGTTTATATGTCTCTATACATATTGGTCTTCTGACAAGATTCATCTATTGAAGAATTGTTACAAGGGCATTGTATCTCCGAAATACGGCGTGATTTTTAACCACTGTGTACATGTACTGGGCAACTGGAAATACCTCTGTACATCGATCAATGGCATAATAGTGTCACAGCGGAATCTTTATGTATGGTAATGTCCAAATACACAGCGGTAAGCAGATGATTGATGCCAATAGCCAAATAATGTCTATATACATATTGGTCTTCTCTTGCAGCCAGTCAGGTGGGTTTACCTCGATGTGAAATATGTCAAAACCGCTGACGCAGCCCTCTTAGCCGCTCCGCCATCTTGGGTGATGGTCTTACGCCATGAGGCGATCTAGTTGTTGTTATTATGATTATTATTGTAGCATTGCTAGTGTAACCACAAGCACCAGAATGTTAGCGCTGCTTCCATTGCAACAGCTGTTAAACACGTGCGCTCGCGCACATTCACACACATACACGCTTAACTGATACTGTTAGTAATATGAGGATAGTAGTCAGTACTTGCACACATCACAATTGTTATTGCTATGCACCTACTAGCTTAGTCTCAGAAATACAAAAATGTTATTCTTGCAATAGGGTGATCCATTGGGAATCTACTGTTCAAGATCAAGAAAAGCGTGGTCACAGTCATTTTTTTTTCTTGCTAAAAGCAATGTTCCCTGAACAAACGTTTCTGATCATGACTCAAAAAGACGTTTTTAGAATAAAGAGAAGTACCAATTATTGTTAAAAATAGCGTTTCGGGTTACTAAAAATCCGAAATCAGTGTTCTGAAAATAGGTACCTACTCCAAGTTATGAGGAAATGTATTGTTTATAATGCGAATGACATCTATTGCGGTAGCTAATCATAAAAAAACAGGCCGTTAATGTAGCTATTGTACTCTCAACTAGTCCAGTGTGAAACACAGTGTCATTAGAATGTGGTTGTTGTAATGTTAATAATTGAACAATGCAAGCCACACCGTTTTTTTCTGTTAAGATTTTAACACTCCTAGTTCACCACACACCAAGCAGATACAGTATCTCGGTAAACATATCACATGGTTATTACTGCTTTTATTATTTCCATACTTCTAGGTTTTGCTACATATTATACAGTTATTGAGTTTGTTATCTCAATCCTATCGTTTAACCACATGCACGCCATGTTGTTATTGCTCATTCTGTATTGCTCGTAATTCATTCTCTTTCGCGCGTATTTATATTCACGAGACCATTACTATTGTAATTACTATTAGTTTGCTCCGAGTTTAAACCTTCCCACCCATAGCGTACACCGTCATCCAAAGGAGTAATTAAGAAAGAAGGAAGACACAGTACACCAAGAAAAACGCAGAAACCATGCGCGTTGGTGTTACAAAAAGTACAGGGCCAACGGAGCATGGAACAGGAGTTGATAAAGCAGAGGAAGAACAAAGGAAAGCATTATACCACACTACTATTATTGTAATAATACCATTCATGTTAAACTATTCGTAATTATACTAAGGTATTAGACGCCAATAGTAGAATTTCTAGATTCATTTACCCCTGCAGTATTCTTCGTTGTCCCAGAAGGTAAAATCCTAAAGCAGCTTTTGACCCAGGAGAAAAATTCGTTAGGGTAATAACTTTTCCTTCTAGGAAGTATGGAAGCTCAATCCGGAGTTACACATGTAGAGTGGAACCAGGGGGAAACCCACTAGCTGGCAATAATGGTCTAATTAGAAAATGGTTACTCACTATTGCCTTACAGTGTACATATCCTGCATGATACCAGGCAAATATTCTCACATTATCCACATCAGCCACAAAACTCAAAACATTTATGAATTTCTATTTTAACTTTTTACCGACCCATTGGAATTGAAAAATAGGGATCGTCCCTGTAAGAATACGTTATCCAAGCAACTGAATTGTAGGGTAACATGTCTAGTACCCGTCCGTCCACCATGCTAGTAGCCGTCCCCTTGGCATTAACAACTTCCTGTGTAAAAACTAGCAGTGCTAGAAAAGCCGTACATAGGCTTAAACTGTAGGCTAAGTGGTACCCTACAGTTAAGCCTATGTACGGCAGAGATCATGGCGATCAAAAGTGTGTCCTTCACCTGCCGATGATTGTACCACCTGCCTATGATCTGTACAATGGGATTCTGTGAGAGAAGATACCTCTGTCTCACCCTTGGCCCGAAATTTTCTGGCAGAGAGGGCCCACTTCTAAATAGTGCTTCAATAACACAAGTTGACGATTACAATAGACGGCAAGGGTTATACGCGCTTCTCCCAGTAGCCAAACTGGAAGTTATGTAAAAAAAAAGTCACAGTGCCCTAAACGCTTAATTTTTACGTCACACACATATTTGTCTATTTCAAGATTATTGAATTTTGAGTCTGATGGTTGATCCAGAGGAAATCTAATGTTCAGGATATGAAGAATCACCGACGTGACAATAATCATCACAAAGGAAAACCACAGGCACATGCCCCATACTATAGTAACAGTCGAGGAGCTTTCCTT